>OY757915.1:92740835-92798335 GCA_963585895.1 Sepioteuthis lessoniana | reverse complement strand
GGAGATTGATTTGGTTTAGTTTGGCATTAAATAACCAACAATAATTAATATGCCATAAAACCCTACCCAACTAAATTATATATATTAAATATATATGTATAAAGAGGATTTGGCATTAAATAACCCTCAATGGTTGATATGCCATAAAACTAAACCAAACCAAATGATATATATCTAATATATATGTATAAAGAGGATTTGGCATTAAATAACCCACAATGGTGCCATATGCCATAAAACTAAACCAAACCAAATCATATATATCTAATATATATGTATAAAGAGGATTTAGCATTAAATAACCCACAATGGTGTATATGCCATAAAACTAAACCAGACCAAATCATATATATCTAATATATATGTATTAAGAGAATTTGTCATTGAACAACCAACATGGGTTGATATGCCATAAAACCCAACGCAACCAAACTAAAGCGAACCAAACTACTGTGTATTGAGAATTTTTAATTTGACTTGTTGGCCGAGCGGTCTGATACTAAGTCTAACATAAAGTTGGGTGGGTTTCGATCCCTGCTTCAAGCGTCCTACGTGTGTAGCCACACTGAAGAGCTGTGATTCAACGAAACAGTCTGTCTGTGGATGACAATATATATTGCTCCCCCATGGGGGTTGAGTACTCTGGCGAAGGAATTTTCGGCTGCCGCTTGCATAATGCAAAGCCCTTTGAACGAATTGAGCACTCTGGTATCCGGTAAGGTATAAAATGTAAACAAATGAACGCTCCCTAGCTGACGTGGTACGCTTGTTGGCCGAGCGGTATGATACTATGTCTGAAGTAAAGTTGGGTGGGTTTCGATTACAGCTTCAAGCGTCCTACGTGTCTAACTACACTGAAGAGTTGTGATACAACGAAACAGTCAGTCTGTGGCTGACAATATATATATATATATATAAAGTAAGTAAAGTTGGCGACCGTAGTCGAGGGTGACCCGAAGGCTCCCTTTTCAATAGCTACTACAGTGAGGTGTAGGGGATAGCGCTACTCCTTTCCCTGGATTGGTCCACTTTACCCTTGATACGTACCTTATATTGCTGAGTGTTAAGCGAGGGGGCATCAAGTACCATTTCTAAAGTCTTTGGTATGACGCGACCTGGGATTGAACCCTGGTCTCCCGGACGATTGGTGAATGCTCTCGGCCAATGTCCGGTGATTTGCAAATACATTTTGTTGATAACATTCTTAAACGAGCCTGGCCGTTTTTTTTGGCTCTCAGTAAAAGTATTTCAAGTATTGTTATATAACTGTCCCAATTTAACACCAGTCATTTCTTTGCACACAGTTTGTTCCATTTGGCCCATTGATAATACCCTATCAGGTGCTACCAATCCGTGCCAGAGTGGACCTGGGAGTAATGGCAATGAATGAGTACTCCACATTCCCCAAGGCTGGAGTCTCGCTATCAAAAATTTTAATGTCATATCTAGGACACTCGTTAGTAGGGGTCTTGCCCACCTGCGGAGATGCGGTCAGTATATTCTTCAGTCTCAGCCGACTGGGCTGCTCAGGAGAATAGCGAGTGAAGGTTATGTGATGAAAAAGATGAAAGAGTTAGTCACATAATAAGTGACTGCAGCAAACTAATGCAAAAAGAATAGAAGAATTGATACAACTAGCGGAGAAGATGATCAACTGGGAACTGTCCAGAGGTTGATATCGGGTAAACGCGCAAACCACAATCTATCCTAGACAAATAAAATCCTTTTGGATTTTGAGATATATATGAATCATCGAATACTGACCAGAAGACAAGAACTTGATTCACAAAAAGGAAAGAACCTTTTATCGAAAGGAAATTTGACGTTGGAGCGGACGACAGAGTGAATGTTCGGGAAGCTGAAAAGTTGAACAAATACCCGGATCTGGCAATGTAATATAATTAAGGATGATGATCATATTAGGTAAAAATTTCATTTGCATTGGTAAATTGCAAGTATCTAGAAACTTTGAATGGAAGTGTAGGTCACATGCAAAGGTCATATGGTGTACTTGGCGCACGTGTCGACAGATTATTATGTTGACAGGTTCTTTTCGAAATGACTTGGGATGACATATTAAAAATTTGTTTTTAAATCCGCGGGTTGGCCGGATATTGGAAAACTAAATAAAATTGAAGGCATGTTGGCTGACTTAATTTAAGAATAATTGAACAAGATTTTTCACTAATAACCTTTCTTCTCACGAGTAAATAACATTTTGAAAACGTTCAAAATTTGCTATCCCATGGATATATGGGAAAACCTCTTGTTAAAAAAGACTGCTGTGAAAAATCCTTAAAGAAATTATAATAATAATCATAATGATAAGCAAGTGCAGCAAATTAGCACAGAAAGAGTTAAAAGAATAGTCGCTACTGGATGGGCAAAGTGATCCACTGGGAACTGTGCAAGAAATTGAAATTTGATCATTCGTACAAATGGTATATGCTCAACCCAGAATCTGTACTAGAGAATGAGACGCACAAACTTCGCTGGGATTTTGAGATACAAACGGATCACCAAATCTCAGCCAGACTACCAGACGTTATAATAATCAACAAAGAAGAGAACTTGCGAAATTGTGGACTTTGTTCTCCCATTTGACTACAGAGTAAAATTGAAAGAAAGCGAAAAGAGTGATAAGTACCTGGACCTTGTAAGGGAATTGAAAAAACTGTGGAACATGAAAGTGACAGTGTAGTTGGTGCTCTTGGTACAGTCACCAAAGGATTGGTACAAGGACTGGAGGACTTGGAAATAAGAGGACGTGTGGAGACCATCCAAACCTTAGAATTCAGATCGGTCCGAATACTTAGGAGAGTCCTGGAGACTTAAGGAGACTTGCTGTCACTCAAACTCCAGTGAGAAACCATCAGCTAACACTGGTGTGAAAACCTTGAAAAGGAGTAAAATAATAATAAAATACCACTTCACAAATATATTATCTCCTTGGCTTAAAACAATAAACTAATCTGAAGAAAAAAATAAAACAATACAAAAAGTAATTGGGACTTTATCTTTAACGTGTGGAAAACTCATTTTCATTATGCGAAGATTAATGGATACTTTTTTAAATAAGAAAAGATAAAATGTTTACTTCTGTCTTGTCAAACTTTGAAATTCGTTTTTAGTTTTATTTTGTTTTCATTGCTTCTGGATTTCAGACATACTTAGGCAAAAAATAAATAAATAAATAAATAAAAAAATAGAGACAAAATTTGTTTCTTTTGGTTTTTAAAAAAAATTGTTTAACCTTGTAAAATTCTTCATTGTTAAACGGTGACACTAATTCTTTCTTATACATTTCTTAAGCCACAAATTCCATGTAAGGGGGTGTCCTTGTGGTGTAATGGTTTAAGCGATAGACTGTGGAATCTTAGTAAGCGAGTTCGTACTCCGGTCGCGCTATTACGTTCACTTTCAGGCAAATACCCTTGGGAAAGGTATGAACCCCCTTATCCTCCCAGCTATGGTTGAAATAGTACCACTGCTGTTCTTCTAGGAGAATAGTTTTGGCATTAAATAACGTACACAGGTTGATATGCCATTAAACAAAGAAACCAAACCAAATTCCATGTAGAGATTTTCACATAAATTTTTAGCCTTGAAACAAGTTGTCCTAGAAAAGTATATAGCTTGGATTTGACACAAAACATCAATAACGGAACACCCTGTGAGGATCGAACTCATCACTGCTAGGCCTGCTTGGCTCAGGGTCACAAAGTGCTTTTCATTATGCTGTTTATCACTCATAACTGTTATCATTGGACCCACCACCGAACTGTGTTCACATCCACTAATGTGGATACATTAACTAATACTGCTACTTTTCTGTTAGATGCTATTTTGTCAGATTGCTGCTCTGATTATATACGTAACTTGGCAACAAGTATAGGTTATTAGCGAGTCGTTTTGACTTCTACTGCTTTACCACCAACATTCCCTTTTAACCTTCTGGGACAACATGATTAAATAGGAGATATAGCTTTCAGAGCAGGTCTCTTTGGCTTTTCTTCGTTGTTGGAGAAAATATATCGCCGGTGGTGGAGACTATGCGACAAATAGCGTTTTGTAGCTGAATCCAACTATGCTATTGTTTTCTCTGTATCTACTGGCATCATGTCGTGCCGCTAGCACGGATATCCCTGACCCTCTCTCGCCACTTCTTCCTATCATTCATCACCTCTGGCAGGTCTTCAGGGCCACATCCCGTATCCTTACATAGCTGCTGGATGTATATTCGAGCTGGTCGACCTGCTTTTGCCCGGCCATATGTGGGGGTCTACAGGAGTACATCACTTATGAGCTCGTCCCTGCTTCTCCAGCATTGACCTGCATGTCTGGTTCGTCTAGCTTGAATAGTTTTCGTGATGGGAGGCTGGTGGCTGTATAGTTGGTGCCTTGTGGGGTGTTGCCGCCAGGACTTGTTCAATATTGCTCGCAACATTCTTGTGTAATTGCCGTCTAGGTTCTTCTCCAGCCGTTTAGTTAGCGTCCAAGTAGTGCATCCTTACAGCAGTATCGATACGACCGCTGCTTGGAAGAAACTGTGTTTCGTTTTATCGGTCAGGTCTGATTTCCATATGATCGATAGACTATCGATAGCTGTTCATGCCTTCGTTAGCCGCGTGTTGATGTCCTTTTCTGTTGATGATACGCTGCTTCCTAGGTAGGTGAATTTGCCTACTTGTTTAAGAGGGGTTCCATCTAGTGTGGTGATGTCGCGTACTGTAGTCATCGTGAAAAATAAAGGTGGGGGGGGCTTTAACAAATAGAATCCTGGAGGTTATCGGTTTGGTATGGTTTGTTGGGTTTTATGGCATATCAACCTTTGTAGGTTATTTAACGCCAAATCCATTTTTATGTAAATAGTCTGTTCTATTTCAAACAATTCACTTTAGCATAAGTACACAGTTTAATTGTCAAAAACATTTATTTCAAACTATTCAAGCAGTTATATGTAACGATTCAGTTAAGAGTAAATACAATTTTAAAGTCGAAAAACATTTCTATTTCAAATAATTCAATTAAGCATAAGCACTCAGTTTAAGTGTAAGTACGGTTTAATTGTCAAAAGCAATTCTATTTCAAGCTATTCAGTTTACTCAAACAATTCAGTTTAGCATAAGAATGCTGTTAGTTCTATTTAGCTCAGAGATAGGACCCTTATCAGGTGCTACCACTTCGGGCCAGAGTGGACCTGGGAGCGATGGCAATAAAGGGGTACTCCGCATTCCCCAAATCTGCAGCACTGCTGGAAACTCACCATCAGATTGTTTAGTGTCATATACAGGACACTTGTTAGGGGGGGGGTCTTACCCTTCTGCAGAGGTGCAGTCAGTGTATTCTTCAGCTCCAGCCGACTGGGCAACTGGAGGTTATCATCGTTGGAAATGAAGTCGGCTAATCCATTTCGAATCCTTATCGAGGCTGTTTACATTTCACTTCATACCATTAGAAAAGACATGAGTCTATCTTTTCTCAAAGGAATATGTAAAAAGTGAGAATTTAACAAACTAACAATCATTTATCCGTGAAACCATCTTGGAAACGATGCCTCGAAAAGATTTTTTTTATTTACTAAGAGTAACGTTTATCTCAAGCTCACTGTCATGTATTAGCCTGTGACGATCGATCTTGCTAACTATTCATCATCATCATCATCTTGCCGTGCCGCCAGCACGGATATCCCTGACCCTTTCTCGCCACCTCTCCCTCTCGTTCATCGCTTCCGGCAGGTCCACATGGCTACACCCCGTATTCTCATAGAGCTGCTGTGTGTAGGTTCGAGCAGGTCACCCTGCTTTTGCTCGGCCATGTGAAGGAGTCCATAGGAGTACATCACTTATGAGCTCGTCCTTACTTCTCCAGCAGTGTCTTGCATGTCTGGTTCGTCTAATTTGGATAGTTTTCGTACCACCCCACATTAAATGTTTTCTGTTTTTTGTTGTTTTTTTGTCCAGTGGCATATCAACCTTCGCTGGTAATTTGATGCCAAAGCCATTCTTGTAGAAGAACAGCAGTGATATTTAACGTAACACATAGCTGGGGAAGATAAGGACTTTCATACCTTTTGTAAAGATATAAAACCGAAAGTGAACGAAATAGCGTGACTGAAATTCGAACTCACCTCGTATGATGTCGCAGTCCAGCACGTTAGCAACTATGCCACAGAACAATAAGGTATCTTTTCTCTGGTCCTTATTTGAGGTCTAACTCTGCTTACTCTGGCAAAAGAAGCAAAGAATAACTTAAATTTAGCAAAAGGGAATTTGTGGCTCCCACTGTAGATCGAACTCATTGTTGTTCAGTAGCAATGGACCTGCGAGTGGAGACAATCATCATGCAAGTTGTCATTAAACATACTAGTAAGCCTCCGGCCATCCTCAGGGCTTTTCAAATACGTCAATATGAACCCTTCCGAGTGAATAACGTTTTGGCTGGGTAAATTAATGCATAATGGTCTATAGCGAGTGAATTTGCTAGATTACGTTTTAAAATCCTACGCTCACGCGAGAACAGAAATCGCAGGACCTTGTATAATTTTACCCAACCCTTCCGCACCAGCACGATGCAGCAAAAGGTCAATTTCTTCAGCAGGGTTTTACAGGTTTGGATTCAGTTTTTCTTCAAGAACGATTACTATGGCAAGGTTGAAGAATACTACTTGCCCTTATTTTTACTCATTGCTGGAAAGACAATAACTGGATTCGTACCTTTTCCGCGGGTATTAGCGCTATGTAAAATGCAAACAACCTCATTCAGGATTTGAACTCGTGTCGCTGTGTCCAATTTACACAGTTTGGTTTGATTTGGTTTGGTTTAGTTGGTTTTATGGCATATTAACCTTTGTAGGTTATTTAACGCCAAATCCATTTTTATATAAATAATCTGATCTATTTAAAACAATTCACTTTAGCATAAGTACACAGTTTAATTGTCAAAAACATTTCCATTTCAAACTATTCAAGCAGTTATATGTAATAATTCAGTTAAGTGTGAATACAGTTTTAACGTCGAAAAACAGTTCTATTTGAAATAATTCAGTTAAGCATAAGCACGCAGTTTAAATGTAAGTACGAAAACAATTCTATTTCAAGCAATTCAGTTTACTCAAATAATTCAGTTTAGCATAAGTATGCTGTTAGTTCTATTTAACCCATAGATAGGGCCCTATCAGGTGCTACCACTCCGGCCAGAGTAGATCTGGGAGCGATGGCAATGAAGGAGTGCTCCACATTCCCCAAAGCTCCAGCATTGCTGGAATCTCACCATCAGATTGTTTAGTGTCATATCCGGGACACTCGTTAGTGGGGTCTTACCCACCCGCAAAGGTGCAGTCAGTGTATTCTACAGCCCCAGCTGACTGGGCAAGCAATTTATACTGCAATATCAATTACACCGCGAACGATTCCACGCTGGATCATGTTAACTCTCTACCAAATATAAAACAAAAATTGTGGCAAAATATCTGTTCTGTTCATTTTACTTAATTTCCAAGTTCGTATATGCTGGGTTTAACTATGTTCATTATTAACCCGGTAAACAGAGAAGAACTTTAAACAAATAAGATGATGTTTGCGGGCCAAAATTACAAATCTACTTGCCCGAGCGGAGGGGTTGGTAAATATGATAATGTCCATAACGCACATAGATAACATAGGAATCCCGAAACACAAAAACACTTACGACTTCTTAGTTCAGGTACGAAACTTTTTATTACCTTTGAGGTTAAAGGTTTTTCGACATAAGGAGAGAGATACCATCTTTCTATGCTGACTTTTCCATCTCCCCCTCCCACCACCACATCACGTGCAGCGCCCGTAGCGCTCAAATTCGTCTGGCCTCGTCCAGGTCTCAATCTCAACTAATTGACTTTTCTCAAATCTCAGCCCACGCTTCCGGCGCGTGACGTCACTCACATCCCTGGTTACATCCTCTATCTGGGATTTTTATTGTGACATCTCTGAATGACACGTCCGCTCCTGCGCTCATGTTTGCACCAAACTAACCCATGCACTGAGCCGAAAGGTTCTCAGCCTAACTAAACCCAAAGGCCAGATATATAAAACGAAATCCCTCAGCCATTATAATACATGTTGTTCGAACTCGCGTACAACGATTCCGCCATCCACTACTTTAACCATTACTCCACGAGGACACCCTCAACCACTTTGGAATAGCTGGTGCTATGAGCAAGAATTTTGAGAAATCAGACAACTTTAACTTCAAATAATTGGGATTTGTTATCCTTTGAAGGTTACCTTCAAAGGATAACGAACCCCAGCTATTTGAAGTTGGGCTTCATCTGCTTAAATAAGAAGGCTGGTGGCCATTTTCGTTTGCGAGAATTAATCCCGAAAACGTTTCATGAAAAATATATCCGGTAACTCAATGCAACTCTTTTATGGCGCTAGATTGTTTCGTCAGTCGTCTTTGTTGCCGAATCTCATCTGAGAAAGGGAGGATGGTAAACTTCATTTAGGCACACAGGTGAAGCGTTTCAAGTATTGTTAATAACCACTAATAATTCTATTCAACATTACTCATTCGTTTACTCATTGATAAATGATTCGAAGTATTGCTATGTATTACTAACAATTCAATTAAACGTCAGTCGTTTGTTTACACATATTTACATGGTGTAATGGTTAAAGTACTGGATGGCGGAATCGTTGTACGTGAGTTCGAACTACAGTTACGCTATTACGTTCCTTTCGGACAATTACCCGGGTGAAAATGTATGAACCCCCTTAATCCTTCATCTATGAGTTAAATAGTATTACTACTGTCTTTCTAGAAGGATGTATTTGGCATTAGAAAACCCAAGAAGGTTGATATGTTAACGAACATTTAAATAAATGATTATTGTTAACTCATAATAATTATTTGTATTAAACAGAAATATTTGAAACTATACCACTGTGTGCAAATTAAGTTAGGTGGTTGTGTTTTATGACATATCAATCCTCATCGGTTATTTCATGCCAAATCATATATATATATATATATATATATATATATATATATATTGTCATCCACAGACAGACTGTTTCGTTGTATCACAACGCTTCAATGTGGCTAGATACGTAGGACACTTGAATCTGGGATCGAAACCCGCCCAACTTGGGGTGGGGTGTCCTCGTGATGTAATGGTTAAAGCGCTGGACTGCGAAATTTGTACTCCAGTCGCGCTATTACGTTCACTTTCGGGCAAATACCCTTAGGAAAGGTATGAACCCCCTTATCCTCCCAGCTATGAGCTAAATAGTACCACTACTGTTCTTCTAGGAGAATGGCTTTGGCATTAAATAACCTATAAAGGTCGATATGCCATTAAACAAAGAAACCAAACCAAACCAGACCAAACCACCCAACTTGACGTTAGACTTAGAATCAGACCGCTCAGCTAACAAGCGTACCACGAAGCTAGAGAATTATAAAGTATTAAGTAGTAGCGTTCGTTTGTTTACATTTTATACCTTACCGGATATCAGAGTGCTCAATTCGTTCGAAGAGCTTTGCATTATGCGAGCGGCAGCCAAAGATTCCTTCACCAGGGTGTTCAACCCCCATGGGGGAGCGTGTATATAGTCATCGACGAACCAAAGCTCATTTGTTTGCATACATTTAAAGGGGTTCAAGTATTTCTATGCATGACAACTAATTCAATTTAACATCAGACATTTGTTTTCACACAGTTGACTGGTTTCAAGTATAGTCCTTAGTCGAGGGTGACCTGAAGGCTCCTTTTCTATAGTTACCACATCGTGGTGTCGGGGAGGGCGCTATTCCATTCCCTGGATTGTTCCCCTTTACCTTTGATCCGTACCTTATAATACTGAGTGTTAACCAAGGTGGCATCAAGTACTATTTTTTGTCTTTGGTGTGACTCGACCTGGGATTGAACCCTGCTCTCCCGGACCATTGGCGAACACTCTACTCATTAGACCATTGGCTCCGTAAAACGTAGTATAAAAAATCGACCATTTGACTCATATACCGGGGAGTACAACCCTGTGTCAGAGTAGACGTGGGAGTAATGGCAATGAAGGAGTACTCCACATTCCCCAAAGCTCCAGGATTAGAGCTTGACCAGTAGAAGCAGTTTTAGTGTCATATCCAGTATATATGTTGCGAAGAGAGTCTTCCCATTCTGTAGAGAGATAATTGGCATATTCTATCGGCCCAGTCAACTGGGCTTGTGTGTAAATAATTTGTATTAGGTGGGAATATTTTATATCATTCAACTGTGTGCAAAATGAACTTAAGAAACATCTACGCAAAAAATTTAAATATCAATGTTCACTGAATTTAATTCCCTACCGTCTAGGCATTATATAACCCGAGACAGGCTGACATGTCATTAAAATCAATCAATCAATGAATCCACTTATCAGAAAGAAAGTCAAAGAGTTAAAGGTATGTGTGTGTTTCAGTATGGTTAATGCATTGACAACATCATCAGATTAAAATGCTTGCGGGAAAAGGCAAATGATTGAACGTGGCGGTGGGGGGGGGGTTCGCGAGTATGACGCAGTTGATCATGTGACCAGAAGCGGGAATAATATATTCGATAACTAAAAGTATTTGATTACATAATCGTTTTAGTAAAAAGTTAGAAAAGAAAAAATCACTCTGTTTAAGTACACACTGAATAATCTTTAAAGAAAATCATCCGATTACTAAAAAATAAATAAATCCAAATCCTGATTATTTATAATTCTTAACATGCTAAAAAAAATCGGAGGGGTATTTAT
Source organism: Sepioteuthis lessoniana (assembly GCA_963585895.1). Lineage (NCBI taxonomy): Eukaryota > Metazoa > Mollusca > Cephalopoda > Myopsida > Loliginidae > Sepioteuthis > Sepioteuthis lessoniana. The sequence goes on along the minus strand of OY757915.1, from coordinate 92,787,575 downwards.
TTATTTGACTGGACCCGTTTTCTTTTCCTTTAATTGGCTAGAAAAGGAGTGTTATGTTTCTGATTGGTTAAAATTCAAATTTATCTAACCTTGGAACCTACTTTTTCACACAAAGTTCAAATTTCAAAGATTGTCCGCTAAAAATCAAATGACGATTTGTCATCGAATCAGACGTTAACCGTTCTATGAAATCGACGAATCTATTGGATTTACAAATATCTTTTTACCATTATCGACTTTCATCATTTAAAACGTTTTCTTCTTTCTTCACCTTACAATGTGCTTTGCTTTTATTTTTTTCCTTCTTTTCCCGCATTTCCTTATCCCACCTTTTTTTTTTCTTTTTTTCTCCACTTCCTTATCCAACCATTTTTTTCCTTCTTTTTTCCCTTTCTTATCCTACCTTTTTTTCCTTCTTTTTTCCCATTCCTTATCCCATTTTTTTCCTTCTTTTACCACCCACTTATCCCACCTTTTTTCTACCTCCTTATCCCACCTTTTTTTCCTTCTTTTTCCACCTCCTTATACATCCTTTTTTCCTTCTTGTTCCACCTCCTTATCCCTCCTTTTTTCCTTCTTTTTCCACCTCCTTATCCAAACATTTTTCCTTCTTGTTCCACCTCCTTATCCCTCCTTTTTTCCTTCTTTTTTCCACATTTCCTTATCCCACCTTTTTTCCTTCTTTCTCACCCCCTTATCCCTCCTTTTGTCCTTCTTTTTCCACCCCCTTATCCCTCCTTTTGTCCTTCTTTTTCCACCTCCTTATCCCACCTTTTTTTCCTTCTTTTTCCACCTCCATATCTGACTTTTTTTCCTTCTTTTTCCACTTCCTTATCCCACCTTTTTTTCCTTCTTTTTCCACCTCCTTATTCCGTCTTTTTGTCCGTCGTTTTTCACCTCCCAATTCCAATTTTTGTCCTTCGTTTTCTACCTCCTTATTCCACCTTTTTTCCTTCTTTTTCCACCTCCTTATCCCACCTTTCCACTTTGCCTTTCTTTAGAACTCGTGTTTTCCCCGGTTTGATTACCAACTCCCTTCCTTTCTTTACGTTTTCTCTTCCTTTTTCTTATCAACCCTTCCTTTCTCTGTCTCTGTCTGTCTCTGTCTCTCTCTCTTTACGTTTCTTCTTCTTTCATCTTATCAACCCTCTCTCTCTCTCTCTTTACATTTCCTCTTCTTTCATCTTATCAACCCCCCTCTCTCTCTTTACATTTCTTTTACCTTCATCTTAACCTCGTGGTGTAATGGTTAAAGCGATGAACTGCGGAATCGTAGTACGCGAGTTCGTACTCCAGTCGCGCTATTACGTTCACTTTCGGGCAAATACCCTTGGGAAAGGTATGAACCCCCTTATTCTCCCTCCAGCTATGGGTAAATAGTAGGACGGACTAGGTTCTTCAGCCTTGGTGAGGCAACTAGTCTAGGAGAAGGAAAACTCTGAATTCAAAACCTGTTAAACTCCGCTTAAAAATTGACCTTGTGTCGTATCCTGCCCGAGCGGAGGGGTTGGTAAATAGTACCTTCATCTTAACAACTCTTTCACCCTCTTTACGTTTCCTCTACCTTTATCTTATCAACTCCTTCTCTCTCTTTATGCTTCCTCTTCCTTCATCTTATCAACTCCCTCTTCGTCTTTATGCTTTGTCTTTCTTCATCTTATCAACTCCTTCCCCCTCTTTACCTTTTCTTTTCCTTCATCTTATCAATCTGCCTCCCACTTTACGTTTCCTTTCTCTTCCTTTTGCACACTCTTCTCTCTGTACTCTTTCTCTCTCTTCTCATATACACCATCTTTGTACGTTTCTCTCTTCACATCTCTTTTTGTCTTCTGTCCTTAAACTATTGGGATTGAATCCTTTGCAAAGGGGAAAGACCCCCACAAAGACCTCTCCAAAAAACGAGAGGGTCTTGAATATAAAACTAAACTGCATCTGATAGTGAGGCTCTAATTCTTGAACGGTAGGAAGAGTAGAGTCAACTTTTTTATTGTCGTTACTCCAATGTCCACTCTGACCCGGAGTGGTAGTACCTGTTTCGGTCTGTTTGAAAACTATTAGAGAATTATTTGAAACCATATAACTGTGAGGAAATTATTTTTATTAAGGATTCTTACTTGAAGCTATGCCACCCTGTCGGGTGGGACTGTAATGATTTACTAAGTGTTTTGCACAGGTGAGGAACAAGGTCGTATGAATAGAGCACCCAATTAGAGTGTCGGCTGTCACAGTAACTTACGCTGACGGCACCTCGGCAGAGGAATAAGACACCCTCCTCACTACAAGTATCCGGAGTATGACTCTAAACTATCTGGTGGTGAGGTTCGAGTTCTAGTGCTTTGTGGGAATGTAAAGTACCCCTTTATTAACATCATTTCAAGGCACACTCTGACTAGGAGTGGTAGTATCTTTTAGGATCCTATCTATGAGTCAAATACAACTATTCAATAATTTGTTATTCTTGAAACCATTTAACAGTGTGCAAACAATTGATTAATATTAAATATAATTTTATAGGTCAAATAGTATTAACGGCCTGGGTATGACACGAAACTGTATCGGGGAGTGAGGGTTCCAGTTAGAGATTTTTGCAAATGTGGATTATTCTTTCATTGCCATTACTCTAATATCCACTCTGACCCGGAGTGGTTGTATCTGTCTGGGTTCTATTCAAGTGCCAAATAGAATTATTCAATTTTATGATCATTATTATAATTAACGATTTGAAATCATACTGCTATGTGCAAGTTGTTCGTATGAGATAGGAATACTTGATCGATAGAATTACTTAAGTTAGGTAATTGGCATGATGGTTAGAGTGTTTGCTAACGGTCCGGGAGACCTGGGTTCAGTCCCAGGTCGAGTTATGCCGAAGACTCAAAAATGGCACTTGATGCCTCCTTGCTTAACATTCAGCATTATAAAGTAAGGATCAAGGGAAAAGTGGAGCAATCCAGGGAAAGGAGTAGCACCCTCCACTACACCTTGGTGTAGTAGCTATCGAAAAGGGGGCCTTCGGGTCACCCTCGACTAAAGGGAGACAACTTTACTTTCTTTTATGTTAGGTAATAATATTTGTAACAGTTCGACAGGTTGCAGAAAAATGAGCTCTTATAACTTGTTTAAAAATCAAGTCGTATAAAAACTATACCGGCTGATTGGCCTAGTGGGTAGAGTGTTCGCCAATGGTCCGGGAGACCTGGGTTCAATCAAACTAAGGTTGCCAACTTTACTTTACTTATATATATAAGGCGCACTTTCAAACGTCTTCAGGTTAGAATCAAGCAGCATGTACCCAGAGATATCCATAACCGCACAACGTCCGTGCATACAAAATTGCTCGATTCTACTATCTGTGAGCATTTGAATGCCATAAACAGTTGTGCGGTTAATTATGACGATGAGTGCTTTGGTGTCTTGCATTGTGCTAGGACATTGACATTTAGTAGTCCTAGAGACACTTTACATACTACTTGATAGGCCAACCCTGTGCAAGCAAAACCCTTAGCAATCCTTAAATCTACTTGGAGATAATTGTTGCTTGACTCAGGGTTTTTAATTTTTCTTCCCCACCTGGTCTTGCTATCATTCTCACTTTCATCCCGCTGCCCTTTAATAAATTTAATCTATTTACATTGTTTTAAACGACTTCTGATGTTTTCGCTTGACAAATTTCAGATGAAAGGGTCATTGCAATTCCCATAATTTTTTTTCATATATTGCTATCTACCTAATTGCATATGTCTCTTAGTATTTGTCTGTTTACATTTGTATGTACCAATAATTTATATATATATATATATATATATATATATATATATATATATATATATATATATATATATATATATATATATATATATATATATATATATATATATATATATATATATACCAATAAAATGTATTTTTTTTTTCAGTAGAAGAATTATATTGAGAATTGAATTACCATGTCCAGAAAATCCCACGGAAAGACAGGACATCTGTTTCGACCTTATTAGTTCTCATCAGCAGTGTATACCGTCATCTCCACTACTTAAGATCGAACCAGTGACCTCAGATTACAGAGCCGAAACTCTACAACTGAGCCATATACACAAACGATTCCTTCTTTGAATTTATCTCGATACTTCCTTTACCAATTTCTTCTTTGTTTTCCAATCTGATGGTAAGGCTTCAGTAATGCTGGAGCTTTGGGGAATGCTGAGTACTCCTTTATTGCTTCCAGGTCCACTCGGACTCACAGTGGTAGCACCTGATGGAGTCCTATCTATGGGTCAAATAACACTAAAACGTGCACTTATATTAAACTGAATTGTTTCAAATAAAACTGTTTTGACATTTAAACTGTATACTTATGCTAAGCTGAATTGTTTGAAATAGAACAGTTTATATGTATGAAATAGATTTGGCATTAATATCCTACAATATTTGATGTGCCATAAAACCAATCCAATCCCTTTTTCTTTTTCTTACATTTCTTTCTTTCTTTTTACACTTCCTGTATTTTTGTAGTTGAAAAGAAAATACTTAGAACTTTTGAGACTTGATTCTCTCACTTTTTCGCTTTCACGGCAGGACTCTTTTTTGTCGAATTCGATTCTTCATTCGGGTCACTGATTTCTTTTCTTTTTTCGCTGCAAATTTTGTTTTCAACCGAAACCCGATTCTTTCTTGTCAGCAGTAGGAGTGGTGCTTCTCTTCTTTTCTCTTTCTTTTTTCCTCCTTTCCTTCCTCTCAAACACTTTTGAAAGCCGTAAAAAATTGCACGGGATAATAACACACCTCACCAAAGTAAAGAAAAAAAATTTAAAAAATAAAATAAAAGTGGCGTATTTTCTTTTTTCTACAACAATTACTTATGGTTTCTGTTCTCGCATATCTTTTAATCCTTGCTTTTCTCCACTCGAGTTCTCTTTTTTTCGCGTCGAAAATTTCCACTTTACAGCCTCCCTACTTACTCCTTCCGCTATATAAAAACTAACTAGGTTATACTTGTCACTGCCTCCCACCTGACAGGACTCGACACCAGATCAATGACCCGAAGGTCGATTATAATGGGGATTTGGGGAGGGGAATGTCGGGTGCGAGCCGTGGCTCGAGCGCTGCTGGTCTATGCTGGTCATCGGCCCATTTAGTGCAATGTAGGCCTGATGAGCCTACCGAGACATAGACCCAAATCTGGGTCCAAGCACGTATGCTTAAAATGGACAGCAAGGGCCAGTGCTATCCAAGGGGGACAAAGATGTCAGTGACGCTGCTTGCCTACGTGAGGGTGGCCCAGCCGAAGCCTGGGGCCTTTCGGCCTCAATTCTGCCTTTGTTGGACAATACTCGCCAGGGTCAAAGCCAAAAGCAAATTAATCCTGTCGGCCTCGATGCCGGAGCAAGTTTAAAAACTAACTAAGGGCTGTATTGGATAACGTGCTAGATTGCGACGTAGTAAGTGAGTTCGAACTCCAGTTGCACTATTTGATTTACTTTTGGACTAATATCATTGGAAAAGGTATGGACCAACTCATCTCCCTAGTATTTGGTAAAATGGCACCACTTCTGTTCTTTTACTAGGATAATCCGCAAAAGTTGATGGGCCATTAAGCAAAATAAACCAAACCTAAAAAGAAACACTTAATCTATCATCTTTCTTTTCTTTTTATATCTTTAATATTTGCCTAGTGGGTAGAGTGTTCGACGGTGGTCTGGGAGACCTGGGTTCAATCCCAGGCGCGTCATACCAAAGACTTTAAAAATGGTACATTGTACCTCCTTGCTAAACACTCACCGATATATGGTACGTATCAAGGGTAAAGTGGAACAATCCAGGGAAAGTAGTAGCGCCTTCCCCTACATATCGGTGTAGTAGCTATTGAAAAGAGAGCCTTCTGATCGCCCTCGACTATGGTCACCAGGTTTTATGACATTCTTCTTCTTCTTCTTCTTCTTCTTCTTCTTCTTCTTCTTCTTCTTCTTCTTCTTCTTCTTCTTCTATTTACATTTTGCAGTTCCTTCATTATTTATTCTACCTTCTCCTTTTTCCTTTTTTATCCTCTAATCTATTTTCTTCTTCGTCTTCTTCTTCTTCTTCTTGATTCATTCATTTGTTCGTTCATTTTCTCTATTCTTCTATAATCGCTTCTCTTTCTTCCCCCTTTATTTCATATCTCCTCCTCCTCCTCTTTCTCTTTCATAGTCTACACTTTCTTTCCATCGCTGTATCCTCCTTTTCTATTTCCTTTCACGTTTTCCTTTTTTTCTCTGATCCTTTTTCTCAATGATGCTTTTTTTCATTTTTCATTCTTTTTCATTTTCTTTTCTTCAACTTCTCCATTCTTCATCTTTCTATTTCTTCCTCTCCCGCCTCCTCCGCAAGTTCCAGCAGAAATTGGCTGTTTGCTGAGCCAGCAACGAATCTAAAAGATATAAATAAAATAAAGCACGGCTCAAAATTCCTTACATTTATGCCCTAACTGATCTCTGATCATATTTATCGGAAATATGTCAAACGTTGGCTTCATCTGTTTTCTCTTTTCTTTTTCCCCCTTTTATTTTTGTTCTCTGTCCATTTCTTTTCATTATTTTTCTCCTCCTTTTTCTAGATGCAGAAACAAAGGTAATATCGGTCCCATACGTCCTTGGCCATTCGAGCGTCACTCTAGCTGTTCTTTAGCCAGTCGTTTTGTCAAATCTGGCTCGCTGCTTCAATAAGTAATGGTAGCAAAGGTAAGTCGACTAATAGAAAAGTGTAAAGAAGCGGTTTATACTGTAAGGAGACGCTGCGTTGACGTCTCTGGAGGAGGGTGAAGGATCGCTCACGTGAATGAACAATAAAGGTGGGACACTTTGAACGGATAGAGTAATGGACTTATAGTGTGTGACTCTTTCTTCAAGTTTTAAGACAAACGTTTCCTTTGCTTGATAAAACCGTCAGAATAAACATAACTAATGTTTGAAAATAACGAGACGTATTTTTATTTTAATTTTGTTAGTTTTCAGGTTGATAAACTTGATTAAAAATCAGTTGGTTGGTTGGTTGTTTGGGTCTTTATGGCATACCAACCTTTGTAGGTTATTTAACGCCAAATTCATTTTTATGAAATTAGTTCTATTTCAAACAATTCAGTTTGGGATAAGTATGCAGTTTAAATGCAAGTACAGTTTAATTGTGGAAAAAACATTTATATTTCAAGCTATTGAGTTTAGTCAAGCAGTTCTAATTCAGCTAATTCATTTTAGTATAAATACTGATTTTGTTTACACAGTTAAATGTCAAAACAGTTCTATATTAAACAAATCAGTTTAGTGTAAGTACAGTTTCAATGTAAAAAACAGTTCCATTTCAAATAATTCAGTTTACAATTAGCACGCAGTTTAAATGTAAGTACGGTTTAATTGTCAAAAACATTTCTATTTCAAACTATTCAGTTTAGTGAAACAATTCAGTTTAGCATAAGCATGGCGTTAGTTTTATTTAACCCATAGATAGGGCCCTATCAGTCCATCAGTGTTTATCCAGAACTCTTGTAAAAGCAATCGGTTCAATTTGGATTATCACAAAAGTATTTGTTTAAGTGTGTCTCAGGAAAATAAAAAAAGAGAAAACTGTAATAAGCAAAGTTATATTCTTGGTGCATTATATTAGCTATGATTGTTATTGTTTATAAGTGAGCACGATCTTCATTGTGTGCTGCATATGGAACTTTTGGAACAAACCCAGTCATATTAATATGTTAATATAATCTCCTTCACAGGTAGAAGGTCTGTCATGTAACAAGGTTTCCAGTAAGACGTATTCGAAATATATATTTTGCGTCCTCCCGGAAAAGTGTTAGTGGACATCCGTGTATATGCTTGAAAAAGTTGCCCATGTCTGTTTTAAATAACCAGAACTCAAGAATTCAAGATGGTTCATTCAAAAATAATTCAGTGTAATCTGATTGATCCATCATAGCGTTCCACTTTTTCTAAGACCGGAAGTAACCTGTCTCTCCCCAAAATAAGATCTAGATTTGACATTTCTTGACATCTGAGTGCTTCTCTAGAAAGCCATAGATAGTAAAATCATTTCCTTTGGATATTATATTAAACATTATTGATGTTGTTTGTCGGTGATATTCATCTAGATTCTCATGAGTGCATATTATGACATGTAGCCGACTTTATTGAAATGTAATAAATGATCAAAATACGAACTAATAAGTGAAGAGGTTCCAAAATAAGGGGAGTATCAACATTTCCCATACCCCATATTATTAGACTATATATCCTACTTGAGCATTAACATAAAAAAATTGCATCCAAATAAAAGAAATTAAACAAGTGAAGCTAATACAATGAAAATTTGTAAAAGAGTGTCCTGATATTTTTTGTAAAAGTAATATCCCATTTAACGCCACCCCTTTCTTCATTGTTGGATTGCACAATTTTTGCCTTTATAGATATTCATAACCTGGCTACCAACGAGGCTACTTGTCGGCCGTGGGTGGCGACCCGTAGTGCTTGAGAACAAGGAGGATGAACAGTCTTTGATCCAGTTACCGAAGTCGTCTCGTGACTTCTAACACTCCACTTTGGCCCTTATTTGGCTAGGTTTGTTCGGAGAGGCCTGATCCGAGTAATCGGCTCCTTATGTATAGCCGAAATACTGATATGATTGTCCCATTCATATTCTTAAAATTGATCTTGAGGCAAACATTCACCTGATTCATTTTATCTTAAAGATGCAAGAAGGCAGTGACCGACGGTCATTTGAGCTGAGATAGCAATGCATAAAGCCATTTAGAATATGTGCAAACGAATGATTAATATTAAATTGAATTTTTAGAATTTGACACCATTTGTGTGCAAACAAATGTGCTCTGGCTCGTTTAAAAATAATGCCATCAACAAACTATGCACTTAAAATTATATATATATATACATATATATATATATATATATATATAGAGGATTTGGCATAAAATAAACTGCCATGATTGATATACCATAAAAAAACAACGAAGTCAAACCTTAACCTGATTAACAAAAAATAGGTTTAGTTTTGTTTGTTTTTTTATGGCATATCAACTCTTGTTTGTTATTTAATGCTAAGCTCATTTTTTTTACCGGGCCAATGGCCTAATGAATAGTGTTCGCCGATGGCCCGGGAGACCGGGGTTTAATCCCAGGTAGAGTCATAACAAAGACTCGAAAATGATACTTGATGCCGCCTTGCTTAACACGCATTATAAGGTAAGAATCAAGGGTAAAGTGGAGCAATCCAGGCAATGGAGTAGTGTGATATAGTCACATATGTAGATTCACATCTACATACATGCACATATATGTGTAGAATAATTCACAGTGACACAACGATAAAGACGCATGAAGGAAGACACAGGAATGAAGGACGCATAATAAAGACGCAGGAAGGAACGAAGCAGGAAGACTTCTTTAGAAAAATATTCACCTCTCACTTTATTGCAAGATTTCGAAAGGGTTGTTCAAAGGTTTGCATGTGAGAGGATACTGGAGACCGAACATAAACTTCATATTTTGACCCCACTGTTATGACCGTCACGTTGTGTCTTTCTTGTTTTCTTGATGTTGTGGTCTACTCCATCGGGGCTTTCCGAAGGCCCCTCGGTCGGGTGTGGCCTTCCCTACCACATCTGGTCTCTGGCTGTCAGGAATTCTACTGGCAACTGCTTTGGCACCCAACTCAACTCAATTATATAACAATTCAACGCCCACACGATCGCCCACTGGATCTTTGAAATCGAATGTTTAATCGTCATCAAGCGGAAATAACTGTCATGCAGTTCAGAGGTTACTCTCTTCCGGTGCATCACTGTAGTGGCACAATGGGACCTTCACCTTGTCCCATATCATAAGCCTTAATCCGCCCACGCGATCTCTTTCGATTACTGGCCATTGGAATGTGTCACTTCCTTCCGGTGTATCACCTTGGAATAGGATTTTTGGGCTGGGTCGAAGGTCAAAATATAACAGTAGCGCTCTCCCCTAGCTATTGAAAAGGGAGCCTTTGGGTCACCCTCGACTAAGGTCGCCAACTTCACTATACTCATTTTTATACATATAAATAGTTCTCTTTCAAACAATTCAGTTTAGAGTAAGTACACAGTTTAAATGTCAAAAGCAGTTCTATTTCAAACAATTCAGTTTAGCATAAGTATTCACTTTAGGGGGTGGAAGCAATGGCAATGAAGGAGTACTCTGCATTCGTCAATCTCTAGCACTACTGGAATCTCATCATCAGATTGTTTAGTGTCATATCGAGGATACTCTTTGGGAGAGTCTTAACCCTCTGATGAGATGCAATTATTGTATTCTAAAGCCTCATTAACATAGTGTAGTAAAAGCATATAAAGGTTTTTTCAAAACGTTTTAAGCTTCACTTAGAAAAAAAAAAGCTATCACTGAAATTTTTGATGTAGCAACTCAGTGATACTTGGCTGGGCCTGAAAAATATACCGACTGCATCTCTGCAGAGGGGTAATACCCCCCACCACCAACGAGTGTCCTGGATATGACACTAAACAATATTTTGGTTAGGCTCCAGTAATGCTGGAGCTTTTGGGAATATGGAGTACCCCTTCATTGTCATTACTCCAAGGTCCACTTTAGCCTGGAGTGGCAGCACCTAAAAGGGTCCTATCTATGGGTCAAATAGAAATATTTTGACATGTAAACAGAGTGCAAACAAATGACTAATACTATCTTGAATTGTTTGAAATAGAACTGCTTTCAGAATTAGATATATGTAAACATTTGACTGATGCTTTATTGAATTGCTAGTGATACATAGCAATACTTGTTACTATTTAAATTTGTTGACTCATGTTTACAAATTATATATATCTAATATATATGTATAAACCAGAATTGGCATTAAATAACCAACAATGGTGCCATAGAACCAAACGAAATGCAGATACTTTTTGGAAAATTAGAAAAATTAAATTAAATGCTTGTCTAAATGGAAGGGGTGTGTGACATATCTAACATCCGGGTGAAACCTAGAACTTTTTAACAACTTCTGTAAGTATATAAGTATGGGAGTTAAATTTCACTTAGCTTAGTTTATCTATCCTGTCCAACGTTAGTGAGATGCTAATATTGTTACATCGTATTATTACTCTTTTTAAAAGAAGCTCTCGTACAGTAACGGTTATCGGCGTAGCAAATGATCACAAACACCTGAGATCAAAACATGGACAAGGCTGTTTGCCTTTCCCATAGAGTTAATACCTTTAGGAGGTGCCCGTGGTGTAATGGTTATCGTCGTAGGAAATGGACACGCCGACACGAGTTCAAATCCTGGACGAGACTGATTGCGTTTCACATTGCACTAATAACCATGGGAAAGGTATGAATCCAATTATTCTCCCTCCAGCTATGGGTAAATAGTAGGGCAGACTAGGTTCTTCAGCCGTTGTGAGGCAACTAGTCTAGGAGAAGGAAAACTCTCAAACCTGTTAAACTCCGCTTAAAAATTGACCTTGTGTCATATCCTGCCCGAGTGGAGGTGTTGGTAAATATGGTTAATACCTTTAGGAAAGGTATTTTTTCCTCAAGCTATGGGTATAGAGTTGGGCATACTGGACTCTTTTTTGGTAACCAGTCTAGGAAAGGAAAAGCTCTAAATTCAAACCTGTTGTATCTCATTCTGCTCGTATAGAGGACTTTAGTTAAATTTTCATCTTACGTGTGAAAGCACGTGCGATACCACGTCCTCATCAGCCGCCAACCAGGGGTGATAACACAGTTTTGGTAGCTCAAGGCGGTACTGCCACTCCTGGCGCTACCAAGCAGCTTTTGCCACTGGACAGGGTATTAAGAGAATCATATATATATACATATATATACGCCAGAATATATATATATATATATATATATATATATGTGTGTGTGTGTGTGTGTGTGTGCGTGTGTGTGTGTGTGTGTGTGTGTTTGATTCTCTTTAGTTATTATGTAAATATTGATATTTTGCGAACTGTATAGTGAAATAAGTGTTTGTACATCAAAAAATGGCAGAAGATTTCGAAAACTTTTATAAGAATATCTAGAACCTTTTGGCATGCATACACCCTACCCAATCCAAATTTGGTATCATGTGTTTTTTCTGATTTATTCGTTAGCTTATCTGCTTATTGGTCTATCTGTCTATCGGTTCAAACTTGGGTTGTATATTGACCTACGACCCGGCCGGGCTGTCAAAATAGGAAATGCACCAGTGTAAATAACAGGAGCATCCGGTCGAGGAATATCAGAATTATAACCTTGACCGTGGATGGGTTGAATGAGTGCAATTGTGACGCTCACAAGGTAGTGGGCGTTGAACTATTATATAACTCGGTGAAGACAAGAAGTCATTTAGTTTGGAGACCAGACCAGTTGGGGACAAGATGCGGTAGAGAAAGCCAGCACTAAGCAGAAAGTTAGGCCTCCGGGCCTCCGGTTGAACAACCCTGGAGAACGAGAAAGACACAACGCTGATGGCCATCAGAGTGGCATTTCTGTTCGGTCTTCAACTCCCTCTCACACACAACTCTTTCAAATAAAGTGAGAGGTATATTTTTTAAAGAAGTGTCTTCGCTCGTCTTCATTGTTTTTATGTATGCATCAGTATTATATGAGTATACAACACTTGACTCTTAACATTCACTTACAACTGGATAATCCTGGATTTTTAGTAGTGTCTTTGGTTAAGTCTGTCACAAAATGAAAAGCAGAAATATAGAGCAGGGTTATACACTCACATTCTGGTTTGGTTTCTTTATTCAGTAGCATATCAACCTTTGTTGGTTATTTGATGCCTAAGCCATCTTTGTAGAAGAACAGTCGGAGTACTGTTTAATCCATTGCAGCGGGAGGGGGATAATAGAATTCATAAAGTATTTTTACCTTACCCAAGGGTGTTAGTCTAAAAATGAACTCAACAGTGCTACTGGAGTTTGAACTCGCTTACTACGATGTGACAATCGAGTACGTTAGCCACTGCTTCATGGTAACTTTCCCACTTATGGGAATCTAATTATATGCTGATAATAATTTATAGTTGGCTCAAAGTAACTTTTGGGTGTATGGGAGACTGGAATATAAGTAATGTTCTAGTTGACGAGTTACTGCAGAAACAGAGGCGCACTTAGCGTAACGATAATCGTCGTAAGAAATAGAATCGGTGACCTAAGTTTCAAACCTGGATGGAGCTATTTGTGTTCCACTAGTGCTAGATACATTTCAGAAAGGCATGAATCCATCTCTTTTCCCCACTACTTGCTAAGGGTAAATAGTAGGGCAGATTGGGTTCTTCGGATATGGTAAGAAAACCAGATTAGGAGAAGGAAATCTCTAAATTCAAACCACCGAAAATTGGCCTTGTGTCACATCCTGTCCATTGCAGAGGGGTAGGGTAATTATATACTTCACGAATCGAGGAAAATTCTAGAAAAGCCAGAATTCGCATCAAGTGTTTGACGATGGGAATGTTTGGTGATGACGAAAGTTTAAATCACTCGAATGGTCAAAATATTTTGACCATGGGTCAGTGCATGCGCGAAATCAGCCCAAAATTTATTCCAAAGAAACTTTTTCTTTGTGAACGGGTTTTTGGTCAAAAAGAATATCTCTCTTTTACAATAGCCATCCTTACTTCCTTTCCTCGACTATTTTTTGTTTTCAAAAATCAAAAACAAGCACCATTGTTGCTATTTGGGAATTGTTGACATAGAATGTGTTAGGACAAACTACTTGACGGCAGTGTCAGTTGAAGACATTTTCATGGCGTAGAAATAGCGTTCTCGTCATCATATAGCTTGCCAAGAGAACAATCTTAAAGATGATAGAATAACTTATTATGTAGTTGATTACATAATTTTTAAAATTGACTCATTAATTTTTAGACATACTTTTTATGTCAGCCTTTTGGCTGTAACGGTGACCAACTTTTTTGGTGCTTAAGGTCGGTTTTCAAACCCAGGTTCATGCTGAGACCGCGGAAGATGATTTTCGAAGAAAGCGTTCTCAACGTGTAATAGATTTCTTATCTCTCATTATTACAAATAATTTGGGCGTTTTCCCTCTTAATCTAATATTTGTAAACATTGTTACGTATTTTCAAATGTTGCAAGTGTTTTTTCTCAAAATGTGGTAGCAACCATGAATTAATGCTGCTTTTTTCGGCAAGCAGGTTTTTCCTCGTTAGAATGTTAACATAAAACCATTTACTGCCAATAATTATCATCTGCCTTAGTTCCATATTTGGCCAATGAACTACGAAGTAAATTATTTATTCTTGTGACGTTCCCGATGGTCAAAGCACCTCCGAAATTTGTCGTTTAATACGTTGTAAAGGTGGAACTTCCTCAAATCTTACGGTTGAGATTAATTCTGATTTTAAGAAACAAGAAAAACGCACACTTTGCTAGATCTGGTGAGTCTGAAGGGTGGTTCACTTGTATATTCCTATGGTCAATCAAAAACTCTTGTTCAAAATATATCAAAACTAGCTGGATAGTTTTTTTAAAAATTGGCACTGATTTGTCTTGACATCTAGACATCATCCTTTTATTAGATAGGTTACTCAGTTTTATGCACCTGTTCATTTAGATTTTTAAAAAGTCTTGAGAGAAATCTTAAAATCTAGACATCATCCCTTTATTCTATAACTTACTCATATATATGTGCGATATTTTTTATTATTGAATTAATTATAACAATGAAAAAACTTACAAGCTGGCCTACAGGAGAGCTTGTATCGAGTCTGTAGAAGCGCTCTTGATGTTCGGCAACGTAAAACAGGCATGAGTTTTTATTCTGTTTATTTTTTTAATTTTATAGTTGAAAATATTGTGACATACTCCAGTAATTTTGTAAGTATGAGTATGTATTTAAAGGTCGCAGATAGATAGATAGATAGATAGATAGATAGATAGATAGTGTTGTGGCCCCGGAAAGGGTCACTAATGAAAACGCAAACACGGATATTAGATAACAGATTATATTACACAAGAAAGATAGAGTTACATAGAAAAGGTAAGAAGTTTCGTATTGTTCGGATATCACCAATATTGATCTGCGGTATTTGATGCTCACCCCACCTAACGGGCATGTATGGCACAGGGCCTTTTTTTAGATGGGTCCGGGAACAGGGCCGGAGCAAACGAGTGCCCGACATTTCCCAAAAATGCCTACAGCCCCGTCAGCATTCCCTTTATTAGGGGCGCCTCAGGCGCCAGGCAATAACCCTCCGAAGGGGGTAAAAACCTGGGGGGAAGGCCCCCCGAGGCTGAAGGAAATCTCCTGGTGCCGAGACACACTCGGCCAGATCCGTGCCGCAGATAACACAGCTGGCCGAAGTGCTACCCGGTAACTGGAGAAGTACAGACCGATATTGATTGTTAATATTTTTTTCTTTTTGGGTCGATCATCAACGGGTTGGTGAATTTCTTTTGCTTGTTTGAGAGTCCCTTTTTTCGTTCGAGTTCCTCGTCGCCATTATGTTATGGCCCCGGAAAGGATCACTAATGAAAACGCAAACACAGATATAAGATAACAGATTATATTACACCGGAAAGATAGAGTTACATAGAAAAGTTAAGAAGTCTCGTACTGTTCGGATAACACCGATATTGATCTGTCCCTCTAGCAGCGAAATCTCTCAGTACTAATAACGGCGAGACGAGTCCATTATGATGAGATGGGTAAGGCTCCCACAACTGATAGATAGATAGATAGATTGCTACGATATATCAAAATCTGTTTAGCCCTGTCGGCTAGGGCTGTAGAATACGCTGACTGCTTCTCTGCAGAGGGGTAAGACTCCTCCTTCGAGTTTCTTGAATATGACACGAAACAATCTGATGATGGTCCAGTACTACTGGAGCTTTGGGGAATGCGGAGCACCTCTTCATTGCCATTGCTTCCAGGTCCACTCTGGCACGGAGTCGTAGCACCTGATTGGGCCTATTTATGGGTCACATAGAACTAATCAGCATACTTATGCTAAACTGAATTACTTGATGTGGAAGTGTTTTGATATTTAAACTGCGTACTTATGCTAAACTGAATTGCTCGAAATAGAACCGTTTTGACATTTAACTGCATGTAAACAAAATCCATACTGATACTAGACTAAATCGTTTGAATTGGAACTGTTTGACTCAACCGAATAGCTTGAAATAGAAATGTTTTTGACAATTAAACTGTATACTTACGCTAAACCGAATTGTTTGAAACAGAAGTGTTTACTTGTATAAAAATGGATTTTGCATTAAATAACCTACAAAGGTTGAGTCATGAAATAAATATAATCTGATGATGGCGAAAGCTGAAACCAGTCGATATTGAGAAATTTAGATTCATGAACATATTTTCGATCAATATTTATACATCTATTCTAAATTCATTATATATATAAGTGTATATATTGTTAGGGGTATATATTATAAGAATATATCATGCATTATATATATATATTAGCCTAATGGGTAGAATGTTCGCCAATGGTTCGGAAGACCTGGGATTGAACCCAGGTCGTGTCATACGAAAAATTTTTAAAATGGTACTTGTTACTGCCTTGCTTAACACTCAGCAATATAAGGTACGTATCGAGGGTAAAGGGGAGCAATCCAGGGAAAGGAGTAGCGCCCTCCCCTACACTTTGGTGTAGTAGCTATTGAAAAGGGAGCCTTCTGGTCGCCCTCAGCTACGGTCGCCAACTTCACTTATATATATATATATATATATATATATATATATATATTATGCTCTGCCTCAGACGCTGTCAACTCTATACGCGACTAGCGAAGGCATGGACTGCTATCGATAGGTTATCGATCACATGGAAATCAAACTTATCCGATGAAATAAAACGCAATTTTTTCCAAGCAGTGGTCATATTAATTCTACTATATTGACGGACTAAATGGATGCTGACAAAGCATATTTAAAAAAAGCTGGGCGGAAATGGCTCAAGAATGCTACGTGCTATATTGAAAAAATCCCGGAAACAACATCCCACAAAACAGCAATTGTTCGGCCACCAACCTCTCATCTCTAAAACCATCGAAATAAGACGGACAAGACATGCGGGACACTGCTGGAGAAGTAAAAACGAACTCATAAGTGACGTTCTTTTGCAACAGCTATGTACGGACACAGGATGTAGTCTAAAAGACCTGCCGGAAGCGATGAATGATAGAGACAAATAGAGAGAGACAGAGACAGAGAGAGTGGGAGAAATCTACCATGACATGATGAAAATGATGATGTTATATATATATATATATATATATAAATGTTAAGAAAGCGAAGAGACATTGCCAACGGTACTTGGTAACTCTCAGTATCTCGCTTGTTTCACCTAGGTGGTGGGTATTCCTTTATATTTTGCTTTGTTATATACAACTGTATATAAAGGTATGCCTACTGCGCAGTAACGTCTTGGTAGGACGACTGCATAGACGAGAAACTGACAGTCTCTAAGTACTGTTGACTCTGTCTAGGCTATTCAGACATTTACATATGTTCCATCATCTATATTGAGCATTATTTATTTATAAATATACCAAACTACACACACACACACACACACACAGATATATATATATATATATATATACTATCAGTCAAAAGTATTTGGCCACCCTAAGAAATTTTCATTTCTCAACCTCAAAGTGTTATTTTTAATGAAACAAGTTAAGCACCATAAAGTTTTTTCATTATACTAAATACAAGTCTTCCGCTGTAGTTTTGACCTTAGTATAACCAAATATATTTTGAAAATTTAATTTGAAGGTGTTTTTCATATTTAGTTCTGAGCAGGAATAAAACGTTTTCTAAAAAGTTATTTTATACCACCACTTGAACTTACATTAAACTATATTGTGTTGAATTACTGCTTACTAGATACGACCTGTTTTACCTCTGCAGTGGATAATTTCATCAGTCACCAACGCGTGTGAAAGAAGGCTGACTTCTTCAAACATCACGGCACAACTGAACCAATTGTTGGGGAAAAAAATCTGTCAACATCCACTGCGAGGAGAAGACTTTGTGAAGCCGGCCTATATGGTAGAATTGCTGTCAAGAAACCACTGTTGAGGAAGCAAAACGATGTCAAAGGGCTCTAGTGAGCGAAGGCAGACAAAGACTGGACAGTAGAGCAGTGGAATAAAGTCCTTTGGACTGACCAATCAAAGTTAGAATTTTTTTGTTCTGATAGGGGGGCCTATGTGCGGTGAAGAGTCGGTGAAAAAACTGCGACCCCATGTATCACACCAACTGTAAAGCATACATCTCACACAAACCAAACACATTTTACACACACTATGTACATCTCACAGAAATCAAATATGCACATCTCTCTCTCTCTCTCTCTCTCTCTCTCTCTCTTACATACATCATGTACATTTCATATACACTACCAATCCAAAGTATTTGGCTACCCTCAAAAACTTATTTCTTATTGTAAAAGTGTTATTTTTAACGAAACATGTTAAGCACCACACCGGTTTTATTTATCATAATAAATACAAATTTTCCTCAGTAACTCTGAACTTAGTATAACCATATACATTTTGAAAAATTGATTTTAAGGCATTTATCTTCTTTAGTTCTGAGCATGAATAAAATATTTTCCAAAAGTTACATAATACCACCACTTGAACTTACATTAAACTATATTGTGTTGAATTACTGCTAACTAGATACGACCTGTTTTACCTCTGTAGAGGACAATTTCATCAGTCACCAGCTTGTGTGAAAGAAGGCTGACTGCTCAAAACATCACTGCACAACTGAACAAATTGTTGGGAAAAAAATCTGTCAACATCCACGGTGAGGAGAAGACTTTGTGAAGTTGCCCTACATGGTAGAATTGCTGTCAAGAAATCACGGTTGAGGAAGCGAAACAATGTCAAAAGGCTCCAGTGGGCCAAGGTACAGTAAAAGCAAAGAGGAACATGTCTTTCTACTGATGTCTTGGTCAGTACAATCAGCGGACTTAAATCCCTTTGAACTGGTATAAGAAGAACTTGACCGAAAAGTCAGACCTAAATAACATACAAGTGCATCTTACCTCTGGCAACTCTAGCCAGAAAATTGGGTAGGACTATTTTCAGTCTACCTTCAGTCTTTTGTGGAAAATTTGTCTAGAATCTGTGAAGCATTAATTGAAGCCAACGAATTAATTCTTATGTAAAAAATAGACTTGAGAGCTGTGATTTTTGTATTTATTGCCCAATCAACGCTTACGCGTTATTTAAAAATATTTTTGAGATTCGCAGATGACAATATTTGATTTATCGCGAAAAATCTGAAGGATCAAAACCCAAAATAATATAAGCAATCTTTCCTCTTCTTGGATGTTTAAGATAAATTTTCAACCAATGAGAATCATAGATAGATAATTAACTTTTTAAATCTAATTTTGATCTTACCCCACGAGTCTTATAAAGAAGCGATGAAAATAATAAATCAGGAAGTAGCTTTTACAGATTTATTCCGTAACATACTCAAAACTTTCGTATTTATTTATTTATTTATTTATTTTGAGTGAAAACCTAACATTTTGGTCGTTCAATGATGCATTTAATTTCAGCATTCCTTGGTTAATCTAAATTGAATGAAAATATTGTTTCCACAGATTTATTCGTACTGCTGTTTCCATCTTTTTAACAGCTGATGAAAATTCTAGTAACAACAACTACCACAATAGCGCATAGATACATTTGTAACATATTGACCCTCGACCGAGCCGTCAATCAAGAGATGCACCTGTGTAAATAAGCAGAAGAACAGCATCCGGTCGAAAATATCGGAATATCACCTTTACCTGTGGACGTGGTTGAATTCGGTGCAGATGCGTACGCCCACAGGAAACAGGTGGCCGTCAAACAATTATATAACCAGGTGCCACAGACGGCTTGGGTCAGCCAGTTCCAGTTCCAGTTGGAGTCAGTTGTGGGACAAGATGCCAGCGTGAGAACAGCTTGCAGACTAAGGGCTTGCGGCCCTCAGTGACCCTCAGTTGAGCAACCCCAGCAAAGATGAAGAAGTGCTGCTATGGTCAGAAGAACTTTGAGTCAATATGTCTGTCCTCGTCTCTAACTCACCTCTCACGCACAACCAACATCAACCCTTTCGCAACCCTTTCGAGAATAAAGTGTGAGAGGTATATTTTTTTATAAAGAAGTGTCTTCGTTCGTTCATTGAAGTCGTCGATATTGTTGACTAAGGTTTCCGCAAGGATGTATTATGTATATGTATACGTATAGTTGTATTACGGCTATACAACACATTTTCTTTCCTACATAGTTATATACTCATCCTGTGATCTTTTACACATACAAAATATATCAACTAGATTTAGACAATTGCAAACTGCTACATTTTATGCATGAACCATTCTTTGAAATATAAATATCGACAAATATTTACGCTCTGACAAATATTAGCTTTTCTTACAAGAAAAGAATTTGTAGCTTTTTTTAAAAACAAATTTTCACTCAATTAGAGAAATAAAATCTATTACTTTGTAAATCGTTCTTTCATCAAATCATAACAGATTTGTCTGCCTAACACACACACATACACACACACACATACGTATATACATAAATATATGTACAACATATTTCTTGTAAAAAAGTAAAGTTGGCGACCATAGTCGAGAGCGACCAGCCTTTAAGTTTTTTCCTTGAGCTTAGGAAATAACCAAAAGTCATAGGGAGCAAGGTCTCGACAATAGGGAGGCTGAGGAACTATCTTGATGCCCATCTTGGTCAAATAGTATGTGACAAGGATGAAGTTGTGGACTGGTACATTGTCCTGCTGGAAATGCCACTGACCCCATTACAAGAGTGCTGGTCTCTTCGAACGGAATCTTTACCTGAACTTCCTTAAAACCTCAACATAGTAACCCTAACCCTTTGGCCAATCAACTCTGGTGTATTGAATTCCCTACTCCTCCCACACCTCTCATCATCCCTCACAGACACCCAGCCTTCCTTGAATCTCTTATGCCGCTCAAAAACTGATGATATATTCATGCAACATGGTCGAAAAGTAGTCTGAAGCTTTCCATATGCTTCTGTGGCATTTTTTCCAAGTTTAAAACAGAATTTTATTGCATATCGTTCTACTAAAGTGTCCACACGTCCAGATTGCATTTTTGAAATTCACCAGCTGTGACAATTAGGCTTTAGTATGGTGTATTTCAATTGCTGCTGTAGCTGTTCATTTGAAGCTGAAATTATAAAAATTGGTCAGTCACCTCATAAGATGTATAGCAATAACAGTGAATTTTCATGAGTCTACGTTAATTTTAAATGCCTGTACAAAAAATGTCTGGAAACTTATTGAAGGCACCACGTACGTACCTTATATTGCTGAGTGTTAAGCTAGGAAGTATCAACTAACATTTTAAAAGTCTTTGATCTGACGTGACCTGGGATTGAACACAGGTCTCCCGGATCATTGGCGAACACTCTACCCACTAAGGTAAAAATACTTAGTGGACAAACATTACTAAAATACAAATATCATGTGCATGCTCTCGGCACTATTGAACAACTTTAACACATCATAGCATTTATCTAGACTGATGCACCAGTGAATAAATATTCTCCCTTGATAAAAGACGCGTCTTGCTACCGGAGCGATCTTTGTACTTCGGCTACAACAGCGCCATCTGGTGAAACTGCTTCCTCGACAAATATCGTTTGAGGGGCTATAAGAAATTATAATTTTAAGATGCCAAGTGCAAACTAAGAGTTGGATGCGATGAAATATCTTAATCCTATCAACCCATAAGTCGGAACTTTCGTTTTTCACTCTATTACCTTGGAGTCCAGTGAAATGACACTTCTGCAGAACGATTTTATGGAGCATCAACTTTGGAAGATCAAGTTCTGCGACCATATCACCAATTTTATTATACGCAGCAATTCAATGTTTTTTTCAATCTTTTATGGTGGCAGCCATTTTTGTTCAGACATCTCATACGCATGCGCTCAGTATCAAATGTTTTCTGTGTGCTATAAGAAATAGTGCATAACCACTATTGCTTTATATTGCTTTCACAATACTTCAATTATTATATATACCTATTCGTGCCTTACCTGACAATACATAAACTGTCCAGCGTGGATTGGTCACTCAAGTGATGGATTGCAATAGCTCTTCTTATGAATTGAGCAATCCAGTAGCTGATGACGTATATGTAAAAAGATTACGTAAAAATTCCTTCACTTACGCTGGGAATGACGATGGCTCTGGGGTAAGACATTCGACGGAAGTCAGCCAGGTTTTGATTCTGGTTTGAACCAACTCGCTCATCTAGCTACACTGACGAGTTGGGATACAAGGAAACAGTCTGTTGATAACAATATATATAATTATTTTCTCCTCTTCTTATGTCACTTTAATCACTAAAAATAATTTAATTTTTGGATTTAACAAAAAAGAGTGCTCAACGAAACGAATAAATGATAACAATTAGGGTCTTTTAATGCTGATCAAACAAATTGTTTCCCAGTCGGCTGGGGCTGTAGATTACACTGACTGCTTTTCTGCAGAGGGGTAAGACTCCCTACAACGAGTGTGCTGGTGGCCCAGTCACCTGGTCCACTATAACCCAGAGTTGTGATTATTAGGTTTCGATCTATTTTGAGATTTAACTGCGTATAAATAAAATCTATACTTATACTAAACTGTATTGGCTGAATTATAACTGTTTGACTAAACCGAATAGCTTGAAATAGAATTGTTTTTGACACTTAAACTGTATACTCACGCAAAACTGAATTGTTTGAAATAGAACTGATTATTTGTATAAAAATGGATTTGGCATTAAATAACCTACAAGCGTTGCTATACCATAAAATCCAACCAACCAACCAACCAACCAACCAAATTAGTTCTAACTCATTTAAAAACAAAAGTACCGACTATTTATTTACTCAAAAATGATATATTATAACTATTTAACTGTGTGCAAACAAATGACTGATGTTAAATTGAATTGTCAGTGTTTCATTGCATTACTTAAAATCATTTAACTATATTCAAACAAATAAGTTATTGTAAATAGTATAATTCGTGTTTGACATGTATGAAACTAATTAACTGTGTGCGAAAAGATAAACTCGGGCTCGTTTAAAAATGTTATCAACAAGATGTGTTTACAAATCATGTATATTTGATATATATGTATAAGAGAATGTGGTATTAAATAAGCTACAATGGTTGACATGCCATAAAATTAAACCCAACAAAACCAAACCTAATTCTAGTTGCTTTTCTATTATGCAAATGTGATGCTATCCCTTGCGTCAAGAAAACTATCCATGCTCTCGTTGCTGAGTTGATAAAACAGCTGGTATAGCGAATTAGTTTTTACCGATGGTAGAAATGGGACATGAGTTCGTGTACTACCTGGGGTTTATAATCTGATCCGATGTATGCTACACCTCGTTATCATAGAAGTGATAACCTGAATAGGTTGCTTGAAAAAGCAAGTAGAATTCGGAAGATGAATACCTGTCAAAAATTATTAATAAGAAGGATCTTCAAACATATATTAATGCAATATTATAATATGTACCAGTGTATATTTACAATTGCGAATGAGGATTTTCAAGTTGGCCCCTCTTATTTGGTACAATTAATTTGACACAATATTTCTTAACCTCAGCTTCCCTCCCATTGTGCTCATTTGTATGGGGTTAGTTCGTTGCAATATTTAATTTTGTGTTTTATAAAAAGGGAAAAAAAAAACTCATTATTTTTCTACTTACAGCTGTTTGTGCAGAGAGTATCGCGTTTAATTAGTAATATGTCACGATCCAATGCAATTAATAAATATATATCTCTTATTTTTTTAGAACTTATGCTCGCTTTCTCACATACACACACACATACACGAGAATATATATATATATATATATATAGTACAAAATTAATGGTGGGGAAGATCAAATTTAAAAACCAGTGATAATAGTCTGTTTGACTATACGTGTATACAAAAAGGTGGCGCACGAAGAGAAACGGTTATTGTAGAATGAAATGAAATTGGACACCAGAGTTCAAATACTTTATACGGCTGTTTGCGTTTCATTTCCCCAAAGCATTTCTTCTCAAGTTACGAGCAAACAGCGGAGCAGACTAAGTTATTTACCATTGGTAAGGCAACCAGTCAAGGAGAAGGCAAACTGAAGTTACACCCACTATACCCCACTTTAGAACTTGACCTTGTGTCACATCCTGCTCGCTATGAAGGGGTTGGGTAAATCCACATATGCTTACAAAGTGTGTTCAAAAAGTATCGAAACTGAAATTGTATTAACTTATTTACAAAGCTTAGCTTGATTGTGGCACAAAGTCACTTATATGGGCATCTAATGAGGATCGAACTCACTAACAATGGCCTGATAATCAAGCTGGCTAACAATTACCCCACGAGATGTACCTAACTGATGTTGCATTTTTCATGTCAGAAATGTATAAGGAATGATATGTGAATCTTCTTCAAAATAATCTGTTAGAATTCATTATCAAGACCATTCCTCCTGTTGTATTTTGACCCTCGACCGGGCCAAACTTGCCATTCCAAAGTGATGCACCGGAAGGAAGTGACACATTCCAATGGCAGATATGAGAGGAAATCGCGTCGGCGTGCTTGGCTGATGAAATGGGACTAGGTAAAAAATCCCATGGTACACTCATAGACTGATACACCGGAAGAGAGTGACCTCTGAACTTCATGACAGTTATTTCCGCTTGATGACGATCAAACATGCCATTCCTAAGATTAAGTGGGCGATTGAGTGGGCGTTGAACTGTTATATAACTCAGTCAAGATAAGAAATCAGACAGTTGGAGTTAGAGACGAGATGTGGTAGGGAAAGCCACACCAGGCCGATGGGGCCCTCGGGAACTCCGATGGAGTTTGGGGATCAGACCAGTTGGTGATAAGATGCAGTAAAGAAAGCCATCATCCAGTAGAGAGCTAGGCCCCTGGGCCTCCGGATGAGCAGAACGAGAAAGACACAACGCTGAAGGTCATACGAGTGGGGGTCAATATATTGCATTTCTGTTCGGTCTCCAACTCCCTCTCACACGCAAACGTTACAAATAAAGTGAGATATATATTTTTCTAAAGAAGTCTTCGCTCGTCCTTTATCATTATGTCGTTGTGATCCTTTCTGCATGTATATGCAGGTGTATATGTAGATATATATGCATGTGAGTATATAACACCCCAAAAGATTTTTTTTTATACCAGCTGATAGTTTTTCCCTGGAATTTGAGTGACTGCAAATCTCCTAAAGTCTTCAGGACTCTTTTCAGTATTCAGGGTGATCTTAATAATGCTGTCGTTTGGATAGTCTCTACTTATTCTCTTATTTCCAAATATTCCAGTCCCTTTACTCTTCTTTTGAGTATTGTTCCGAGCACACCAATTACTACTGGTATTACCTTTACCTTGATGTTCCATCATTTTCTTAAGTTCCCTAAGAAGGTCTAGGTACTTATCTATCTCTTTACTTTCTTTTAATCTTATTCTGTGATTTGTCGGGACGGCATAGTTTACAATTCGGTAGGTTCTCTTCTTTTGTGAACTATCTCTAGGTCTGGTTGTCAGGCTAAGATTAGATGATCCGTTGATGTCTTTAAAACTCCAGAGAAGTTCGTGAGTCTCATTATCCAGGGTGGATTCTACGTTTGGAATGTACCATTTGTTTGTACGAGGTGCATTCAATAAGTTTCCAGACATTTTTGTACAGGCATTTAAAATTGTCATAGACTCTTGAAAATTCACTGTTTTTTATGATTTCAGGTTCAAATGAACAGCTACAGCAGCAATTGGAATACTCCCTACTAAAGCCTGATTGTCACAGCTAGGGAATTTAAAAAATGCAATCTGACACTTTAGAAGAACGATATGCAATAAAATTCTGTTTTAAACTTGGTAAAGAATGCAACAGAAACGTCTGGAAGGCTTCAGACTGCTTTTAGACAATCTTGCATTAATCGAGCATCAGTTTTTGAGTGGTATAAGAGATTCAATAAAAGCAAGGAGTCTGTGAGGGATGATGAGAGGTGTTGGAGGAGTAAAGAAGTCAATAGACCAGAGTTGATTGGCTAAAAGGGTTAGGGTTAGGGTTTCTATGTTGAGGTTTTAAGGGAGTTCAGGAAGAGATTCTGTCGGAAGTGACCAGCACTATTCAAATCAGGTCAGTGCCATTTCCACCAGGTCAATACACCAGTTTACAACTCCATCCTTGTCACAGACTATTTGACCAAGATGGGCATCAAGACAGTTCCTCAGCCTCCCGATAGTCGAGACCTTGCTCCCTGTGACTTTTGGTTATACCCTAAGCTCAAGGAAAAACTTAGAGGCTGTCGTTATGAGAGAATTGAGGAGATGAAAGAGGCAGTGACGAAGGTCATTGATACGCTCACACAAGAGGACTTCCATGGGACCTTCCAGAAGTTGTTGGAACGGTACAACAAGTGCATTGCAGCCGGAGATGATTACTTCGAAGGGGACTAGAGTTTCATGTGTGTACTAACAATAAAAGTGCCCATACGAAAAAAGTCTGGAAACTTATTTAATGCACCTCGTACATATGATAGTAAGTGGAATATATATATTCGTACAAAACTTAGAAAGACACGTTTTGCGTTTCAAATTTTCATTGATTTCGGTTTTACTTTTGGTAAATAATTTTTTTAAAATTTTGATAAATTCCGTGTTTTTTTTCTTTTGATTGTATTCTATGAATAAATTGCAATAAATCATACCATAAATATTATTAAAACAGAAAACAAAAGTAAAATTCAAAGTTTTATCGCATTCAAAGAAACAGTGGATATAATGTTTGTTTATTTAACAATCAGCTATCAAACATTTTTGATAATTTTCTATTAGTGTTTGTTTTCTATTTCTTCAGCCACACTTTCCTCATGCGCTGACAAAACTACTTCTTTCTACGTTAGGAAACAAAAGAAAATCTCCTCATGTTCTAGTATGTGAGTAAATTATCTCTAATCTTAATCACTCCTCCACTGCAATAAGTCTTTAAAAAAAGATTTCCCTTACGTTATTATAAGGAATCCTTTTTGTATTTTTTTAAAGAACATCAACCTTCGTGGGTTATATTTAATGCCAAAGTTATCATTGTAGGAAAACAGACTTTTTTTTTGCCTTCGGTCTGGTCACCTGGTATCAGTGCCGTATGGTTGCAAAAAATGTTATGACCACTTTGCCTCAAGCAGCTGTTCCCCCAGCTCTCTGCCTGCTTATAGGACTGGGTTTATAGCTTAGTGCCTGAAGTACCCCATTAGGGGAATGCCGACGGGGTCAAGTTATTTTTATACCCTCGGTGCATGTGTCTGAATTTGTGCGTAGTCCTCACAAAAAAGTCTTTGGGCCATATACTAGTTGGTGGGAAGCCGGAAAAATACCTTAGGGAAAGAACAGTAGTAGTACTATTTAATGTCTTGCTGAAGGCGGCTCGTATTTTTCCCAATATAAATAGTCCTATGTTGAAATTTGTCGTCCTAAAGAAAACAACATTACAGCTTTATTTTAAAACTTTTATTGAAAAAATCAATTCAGGTAACTTGATTATGTAGTAGAGCTGACATCTATTCAATGTAGCTACCTTCAGCCTCAATCCCCGCCTCGATACGGATCCAGAACTGGGAGCATGTCTTTCCACAAGCGCCGGCGGGAGCTGGGCGAATACTCGGCGGATGGCAGCGATCAGGCTGGCTTTGGTGTTGTGGGAGGTCATGTTGGTGATGATCTCGACGTATGACCAAACGAAGTAGTCCAGCGGGTTCAGGTCGGGGGAGGAGGGAAGGAGGGGGCCAATGAGAAAAGGGTACAAAGTCGTATCACTCCTTCTGAAGCAAAGCCTGGGTCTCTTTGGACTTGTAGGCCGGCGCCGAATCCTGCTGCCACACCCAGGGTCTGCCACCGGCCACCTTATTGCACCAGGGAATCACCACACTCTTCAGCACATCCAGGTACACTTTGGTGTTGACTTTCAAGCTGATTTCGAAGATGTGAGGTGGCATGATGTGGCCATCACTTGAAACCCCATCAAAGACCATAACTTTGTTTTCATCCCTCTGGGTATATCCCTGTTATTCGTGGCAATCCAGATTTACATTTTGAGGGTGCTGGCAATGGTCCTGTTGTCATAACTTGAATCGGTAGAGAGCATGAGTTGTACAGCGAAGCATCTCCGATCTGGCTCGTTTACCGTTGTGTCGCTTTCAGATATGATAGAAGGTTCCTATAGCTCTTGGGATTTGTACACAACTGGCCAACTAGTAGATGGTCTGCAACAAAATAAGAAAACCGGTTTTCATTCAACGGAAATGGAATCATGTCGTCTTTTTATCGTTCCACCCTGTACATTTGGATTATTTCTATTTTTCAGCTTTTGATCTTGGGGAGAAACCGATTGAAATATCAAAGTAAATTCTAGTCTTTGGATGTGCCCGTGGTGTAATGGTTATCGTCGTAGGAAATGGACACGACGAAACGATTTCAAATCCTGGACGAGATTCATTGCATTTCACATAGCACTAATACCCTTGGGAAAGGTATGGATCCAATTATTCTCCCTCCAGCTATGGGTAAATAGTAAGACAGACTGCGTTCTTCAGCCTTGGTGAGGCAACTAGTCTAGGAGAAGGAAAACTCTGAATTCAAACCTGATATACTCCGCTTAAAAATTGATCTTGTGTCATATCCTCCCCGAGCGGAGGAGTTGATAAATATGGTAAATTCTCGTCTTTTCGCACGGAGGTGGGGATATGAACAAGAACGAGGGACAAGTTACCAAGACTTAAGGAGATATTAAGCACAAGAATATGCAAAGAAAATATTTTTATGAAACCCAGTATTATTATTGATGATGAGGTTAACTGAAATAGTCTATGAAATTATAATCTGGCAATCCTCTGAACGTACGGAAGTATAAGGATTTTTAACGAACAACAATTGATAAATTTTTGGAGATACCCGTGGTGTGATGGTTTTCGTCATAGGAAATGGACACGGTAACACGAGTTCAAATCCTGGACGAGGCTGACGACATTTCACTTTGCACTAATACCCTTGAAAAAAGTATGAATCTGTTGTTGGGGGAGTATTGTGTTTGTCAGCCTGTATGCTTCCGAGTCCGTTTTGGAAGGTGGCGAACGAAAATTTCTAAGTGAAACGAAAAATCAACAAAAGTAAAAAAACACCAAAAGAAACAATCAAAAAGTTCAAATGCAACAAAACCGTCTTTCATATACATTGTTATCATTATTGTACAATTTATTACAGGTTACAAGAATGTGATAATCTTACTAAAACTGAATATATTTCGATCATGTGTTTCTAATACCCGCGTCTCTGCTGTTCCTAAAGTCACTCTTCCTGAACGTTATAACCCGCGCCTCCTTAAAAATAAAAGAAATCGGTTGGTTAGAATAGGTATATATTTTCTTCTTCCACAAGATACGGCCCAGGAGATGAGTGGGTGTATATTGTCCTTAACTGGCTGGATTTGCGTGTCACGTGGGTTAGTTAGTGTAAGCAGTCTATAATTTGTCCAACATGTCGACTCTAAAAGTTTTTTTATTTTTTATTTTTGGAGTTAGCGTTGTTCAAATCCGTCCTTGATATATATATATACATATATATATATATATATATATATATATATACTTCCTATGAACCATTACGAGTCCAATTATTCTCCCACCAGTTATGGGTAAATAGTAGGACAGATTAGGTTATTTAGTTTTGGTTAGGCAACCAGTTAAGGAGAAGGAAAATTCTGAATTGAAACCTGTTAAACTTCGCTCAAAAATTTACCTTGTGTGACAGCCGACCCGAGCGAAAGGGTTAGTAAATAATGAAACGCAGTTTCTTCCAAGCAGCGGTCGCATCGATACTGCTATATGGATGCACTACATGGACTCTAACAAAACGGCTGGAAAAGAAGCTAGACGGCAATTACACAAGAATGCTGCGAGCAATCTTGAACAAGTCCTGGCGGCAACACCCCACAGAACACCAACTGTACGGCCACCTGCCTCCTATCACGAAAACTATTCAAGTAGGACGAACCAGACATGCAGGACACTGCTGGAGAAGCAGGGACGAACTCATAAGTGATGTACTCTTATGGACCCCCACACATGGCCGGGCAAAAGCAGGACGACCGGCACGAACATACATTCAGCAACTATGTGAGGATACAGGATGTTGTCCAGAAGACCTGCCTGAGGCGATGAACGATAGGAAAAAGTGGCGAGAGAGGGTCAGGGATATCCGTGCTACCAGCACGACATGATGATGATGATGATTGATAAATCCAACGAGTGGAAAAAAACCTCAAATGATTCTAGATAAAATGCTCACAAGTCTACTTAACTATTTACAATCTGAGTAGAAAAATCTGACTGACTAAATATATCCGATTTTTATTTAAAGAGAAAAAAATCTAAAAGCCAATTGGCCATTGAAATATATTGGTTACTAAATTAACCGAGCATCATGTAGCAGTGGAGAGCTACGAAATGAACGATTTACTTTCTGTATGTCCATTGACAGATGACTGAATTTCAATTCCATGAAAAGCAAGCACACGCTTTCAAAAAGCCCTGGAGGACTGGTAAGCTATCCTTGCGTCTGCTGACGAATTTGAAGTGAGGAAATAGAGGCATTTAGTTCTCATAAGGATTCTAACTTCAACAGCACTAACAATAAATCAAACGTATTATCAGTTGTTTTTATTTCCCAAGCTTTGCTTAATCTGACATAGAGACCTTAGATTGCTTATAGAACTTTCTGTAACTAAGTGCCCCTCCCCCATTTCAATACTGGACTGGCTTAACGTTTCACTGATTTAGAGTGAACAGGTGCTTCATGCATGACTTAGTCATTAATCAAATGCATTTATTGTTGATAGAAATGCATACTGTGAACCAATTGACTATCAGCATGCCATAAAACAAACAATAACAGATATTAATAAGTAAACATGTTTGATCACCACTGAGCCTGAATTGGTCCATTAATTCCAGAAGATTGCCCTTCAATGAATAGATGACACAATCTTGATTAAAACAGATGAACTCTGTTTTATCAGAGTTCATGTTGAGACCAATGCCCCTTGCTACCGGCTCCAGACTATGTAGTAGAAATTCGATTTGAGCTGGTGCATTTGCAAGATGCGCTGGATTATGTGAGCAGTCTGCATGGGTAATACTTTCTACAGGATGTTTCTCGCTTCTTGTCTTTTTTTTTTTTTACTGTGAAACCGTTTTCTTTCATTAGATCTGTTGACGTTGTTAATCATCCAATATGAGCTGGGCATTTTGCTGGGAATTGATGGTGAAGTAAGGACGGGGTCATAAGCGACTTTCTCCTGTGAACTCCTACGCATGAACACGACAGTGTTGGCCGAGGAGGATACAAACTTAACTTCATCAGCTCTATACGAGCACCGAGTGCCGTCTATAGGAATTACCAAGATAGAGGGTCAATAGGGATGGATGGTGTGTGTGTGTGAGAGAGAGAGAGAGAGAGAAAAGAAAGAGAGAGGGGAGAATGTCAAATGAATCCTTGCTATCGATACGCCTTGATAATGATGATGATCCCTTTGCCTAATCCTTGCAGAATATATTTTCTTTAGAAGCGTGAGTGGTTGTAGATCACTCAAAATTAAATTAAAACCTATGGGTACCTATTATTATTATTATTATTATTATTATTATTATTATTATTATTTTACTCATTCGAGAGTTCTTCACATCAGCTAACGCTGATGGTTTTCTCCTAGAGTCTGAGTGACATCAAGTCTTCGCAAGCCTCCAGGACTTTTCTCAGTATAAGGGCCTATCTCAACAGTTTTGTAGTTTGGATGGTCTCCACTCGTCCTCTTATTTCTGAATTCTCCAGTCCAAGTACTAATCCTATGGTGATCATACCAGAGTGGACCTAGGAGCGATGGAAATGAAGGAGTACTCTGCATTCCCCAAAGCTCCAACATTACTGGAACCTCACCATCCGATTGTTTAGGCCATATCCAGGACACTCGTTGATAGTAATCTTACCCCACTGCAGAGAAGAAGTCGGTGTATTCTACAGCCTCAGGTGACTGGGCTACCAGCATACTCGTTGGGGGAAGTCTTACCCCTCTGCAGGGAAGCAGTCGGTGTATTCTACAGCTCCAGCCGACTGGGCACCAGAATACTCGTTGGGGGAGTCTTACCCCTCTGCAGAGAAGCTGTCGGTGTATTCTACAACTCCAGCCGACTGGGGTACCAGAACACTCGTTGGGGGAGACTTAACCCTCTGCTTGCAAAGAAGCAGTCGGTGTATTCTACAACTCCAGCTGACTGGGGCACCAGAACACTCGTTGGCGGAGTCTTACCCCTCTGCTTGCAGAGAAACAGTCGGTGTATTCTACTTCCCTAACCGACTGGGTAACACATTTTTGGATTAGATAGAAACATCTGATACCATATAACTATGTGCAAAGAAGGGATTATTAGTATTAAATATCAATAATTACTTGAAACCATATGACTGTGTATAAATTATTTGTATTAAATAAAAATACTTGAAACCATATAACAGTGTGTAAAATATTTGCCACAAATTTCGACATTAGATAATCCATAAAGAGTTGATATGCCATCAAAGAAATATGCTACACCAAAGCAAAAAAGAAAAAAAATTATAATTGCATGAAGTAAAAATGAATGGTAAGTACTTGAAATCTAAAGATGACACCGAAAAGACAGTATTCCTTGTGACTGCTCGAATTTTCCCTTCGGAGACTAAGTGTAACATGATCTCCGACCTTGCCAGAGAACTGAAAAAGCAGTAGAACATGAAGGTAACGGTGATACCAATAGAAGTTGGGGCAGTTAGAATGACCACAAAAGGCTAGAAAAGGAGAGTAGAAGAATTGGAAATCAGAGGAAGAATCGAGACAATTCAGACTACAACATTGTTGATATCGGCAAGAATACTGAGCAGAGTCCTTGAGACCTGAGGAAACATGCTGTCATTCAGACTCTCGTGAAAGACCAAAGCTTGGTAAAGGAACTAGAATATTTGCAGGTAAGAGGAAAAGCGGTATCTATCCAGACTACATTATTATGATCGGCCAGAAAAGTATGAAGACGTGAGGAGACTTACTGTCACTCAAACTCCGGCGAAAAACCATCAACTAACGCTGGTGTGAAAAACTCTCAAACGATTAAAATGTTGCCTCAGCAAAATTGTAAGAAAGACAATTATCAGTTATCCATGAAGCAAATCTCGTTTCCATGCCACAAACTCCGTTGAAGTGATGGGTAAGGACAGATAAAGCTTTGCACAACCTCGAGTAATTTGGAAAATAATATTAGACGACCTTAGCGACATCAGTTCGTAGTAATAAATTCAGAACCTTAATTCTTAGTGACGTTGTAAGTAACATGCTGGACTGAAACATCGTCACACTATTGCATTTATGTTTTTGCTAATATCCTCGGGAAATCTATTAACCCACTTATTCCCTAACTAATGGTTAAAGAGTACCACTAGTGTTCTTCAGTAAAGATGCCTTTGGCTTTAAATAATCCATGAAGGTTAGTATGCCAACAAACAAAGAGATTTAAAAAAAACGGACCGAATATAAATTTACCAAATCCCTCCACCACTATCAGAATGTGACTCATGGTCAATTTTTATGAACATGGCTAGTTTGAATTCGTTGTTTTCCTTCTTCTAGACTTGGTTGCCTAACCAAGGCTAAAGAATCCAGTCTACCCAACTATTTACTCATTACTGAGGAGGTATAGATTGATTCAGTTTTTATTATATTTGAATTTAGATTTGTCCTTCTCCTACACTGGTTACCAAACCTAAAGCTAAAGGACCCACACTGTTCTACTGAATACCCACAGTTAGGGATGGTTGGTTGTTTGGTTTTATTGCATATCAACCTTTGTATGTTATTAAATTTAGAAAAACCCTGTTTATACATAAATCAAATAGGATTTGTAAACAAATTGTTTATATGTAACATTATTAAACGAGTCGAAGCTCATGGCCATCAGTTAAATGGTCTCAAGAATTGCTAAACCTGATAATTCTATTTAGTATTCCATATTTACCAACCCCTCCACTCGGGCAGGATAGGACACAAGGTCAACTTTTAAGTGGAGTTTAACAGGTTTGAATTCAGAGTTGTCCTTCTCCTAGACTAGTTGCCTCACCAAGGCTGAAGAAACCTGGCTGTCCCACTATTTACCCATAGCTGGAGGGAGAATAATTGGATTCATACCTTTCCCAAGGGTATTAGTGTTATGTGAAATTCAATTAGTCTAGTCCAGGATTTGAACTCGTGACACCGTGTCCTTTTCCTACGACGGTAACCATTACACCACTAAATTCTATTTAGTATTTATCATTTGTTTATCCACAGTTGAATGGTTTCAAGTATTGCTATCTAACATTAACAGTTTAATGTAATAGTTTACTGATGATTATTATAAGTTACTTGAAACCATATAATTGTGTGCAAGCAAATGACGATTATTAAACTGATAAGATCACTTGAAACCATAGAATAATTAGAATTTTATAGAAATACTTGAAACCGTGCAACTGTGGACAAATTATCTATATTAGATAGTGTTGCATTCTGGTTAGTGAACGCTTGTAATATTAAATAAAGGACAAACCACGATATATTCTCAGGAAAAAGTATATACAACAGAGAGACTATTAGTAGACAAGAACATAGAAGTATGAATACAGAATAAAGATATAGTCTACCGATAGTATTGGCTTCCGTTATTACGGTAGCAAGTAAGGTGATGTAGTGCGATCTCCAGTTTCCAACGCTCTAAAACTATTCCTATAAGATGCTGCTCTTCACCTTTTAGTCTGTCCTGGTATTAGTAGCTACTGCTATATATGGTAGATGGACTAGTTCATTGTGTGGAAAAATGTGAGTGATACCCAACAGATAGGAATACCTGATGTCATATAACCGCGTGCAAAAACTAAGAAAAAATGCACAAAAAATGTGAATAAGAATTTACGATGAACACAACTCCCTAACTTCTAAGCATAAAATGATCACACACTGGTTGACATGCCCTTGAAATAAATAAATCAATCAACCAATCACTTAATCAATCAATACAGTGACGACAACAACATAAACATTATTACTAAGTATGTTTTATAAGTTTTATGAAATTGGTGATAGGAGTTCGAACTCTAGATGAGACTGCT
This sequence comes from Sepioteuthis lessoniana, assembly GCA_963585895.1. Taxonomy (NCBI): domain Eukaryota; kingdom Metazoa; phylum Mollusca; class Cephalopoda; order Myopsida; family Loliginidae; genus Sepioteuthis; species Sepioteuthis lessoniana. Next base: position 92,752,262 of record OY757915.1, on the reverse strand, counting down.
TATACTGACTTTTCAGTAGTGCTTTTGTTAAGAGGTTATAAATTACTTTCAAATATTCTCTGTAAGTATCGTAGGTTGCTTTTGGTAACTGATTCTTGTCAGAAGTATCTCTTCTCTAGATTCTATAGGGACTATCTAAGATTCCTATTAACGGCTTATAATAAACTCTTTACGGTCTTGGGATGTGACACAAGGTCAGTTTAAAGAGAGAGTTTAAAGAGAGCCTTCCATCGGGTAATTCAAAAAATGGCTCTGTTCTGTTGCTATTCCTCTTAAGGAACACCTTCAATGCTGTGTAGGTAACTCAGCCATTATCTCTTTAAACGAAGAGGCAGATGCTGCTTGAGTATTGGCTCCTATTTTGGACTATTTGTTATTTGAATTATTCAGCGAGGAGGGTGCAAAATATATACAGTTTCGTCGGTATTCCCCTTCAGTAGCGCCAAATCAGGAAAAAAATCAGACAACTTGAAGAGAAGGAAAATGCAAGAACTAGAAAATATTGGAAATGGACGCCATTAAACAAATAGTGATGAAAGAGAACATAAGAAAAGTATCCCAAAAAACAAGAATTCGTCTCGAAATCAAGATTCTGCCGAAATCTCATCAAAAGGATAAACACATAGGCAATACCATTTGCTCATTCTTAAAATGTATAAGAGAGGAACTCAGAAAAACAGACCAAAGGACAGGAAAGTTGATGACAATACACAAGGCCTTAGATCCGAGAGATGACATAGACAGACAATGAATGTAAAGAAAAGCAGGAGAAAGAGGACTTGCCAGTATTAAAAATTGCGTGAATTCACGAATACGAAGACTCGAGAACAACGAGGATCATTAAATAAGTTTCCAGGCTTTTTTGTAATGGGCACTTTTATTGATAGTACACACATGAAACCCAAGTCCCCATCAAAGTAATCTCCTCCGGCTGCAATGTACTTGTTGTACCGTTCTAACAACTTCTGGAAGGTCCCATGAAAGTCCTCTTGTGTGATCGTGTCAATGACCTTCGTCACAGCCTCTTTCATCTCCTCAATTCTCTCTTAACGACAGCCTCTAAGTTTTTCCTTGAGCTTAGGGTATAACCAAAAGTCATAGGGAGCAAGGTCTCGACTATAGGGAGGCTGAGGAGCTGTCTTGATGCCCATCTTGGTCAAATAGTCTGTGACAAGGATGGAATTGTAAACTGGTGTATTGTCCTGGTGGAAATGCCACTGACCCGATTTGAAGCGTGCTGGCCTCTTCCCTATGAATCTCTTCCTGAACTCCCTTAAAACCTCAACATAGAAACCCAAACCCTAACCCTTTGGCCAATCAACTCTGATGTATTGACTTCCTTACTCCTCTCACACCTCTCATCATCCCTCACAGACTCTCTGCTTTTATTGAATCTCTTATGCCACTCAAAAACTGATTCATGCAACATGGTCGAAAAGCAGTCTGAAGCCTTCCAGACGTTTCTGTTGCATTTTTTCCAAGTTTAAAACAGAATTTTATTGCATATCATTCTCCTAAAGTGTCAGTTTCCATTTTTAATATTCACCAGCTGTGACAATCAGGCTTTAGTAGGGTGTATTCCAATTGCTGCTGTAGCTGTTCATTTGAACCTGAAATCATAAAAGTTGGTCTGTCAGGTGTATAACAATAACATACGGAATTTTCAAGAGTCCACGACAATTTTAAATACCTGTACAAAAAATGTCTGGAAACTTATTGAAGGCACTAAATACATTTAAAGGGTCAAAGAAAGATTAATTACAACAGCCAGTAACAATACTGAATCTTTTTAGGAGCATAAGTGATATCTCTTAATTTCCCTGGAAATTCCCGGATATATTTTTGAACCTTCCAATATGAATGACAGGCGGCTCAAAAAGGTATGCTAAGAGTGATCTCAGTATTTACTTAACCCCACCACCATGTGTAGAATATGATCCAGAGTCAAATTCTTAAGTGGATACCTTCCCGTGTAAGAATACATAGACAAGAGCAGTGTTAAAAATTGCTTGATCCCAATGGGCATTGCCTCTTCAAGCATTAAGCAAAGAATCTGATTCTTGTTCTTTTAGACGAAAGGATATTCGCTGCCTAGTGGGAGAGTAAGACCCCCTGGAACTAGGCTGCTTTATCTTTAAACCACTCGACATTAGTGTCAGGTGATAAAAACAGAAACGCTAAGAGTGACCTCCGTATGTATCCAACCACCCTCCAAGCCAGGATGTGGCACAAGGCTATATGATCGTGGGGACCGCACACAAATCGAGACTGATGCATGGTAGATGAGAAAAATTCTTAAACTCGTCGGCATTCACCTGATGATGTCCCTCAGTCGCTGTGCTATCAACTCAACTCTGCAAAGCAGGTAAGGCCTGTAGGGATGATCGAGGCCAACTGTTTAAAAGAAAATTAACCACTCGGCACGAATGCCAAGTAACCTGCCCCAAGGCAAGGGAATTCCACTAAGAGTGATCTCTACACCCGTACAATCTCTGTAGATTCATATGACCCTTCTTGCCACCTCCCGTGACTCTTTGTTGAACAACTCATTGAACGAAGTGGAATACACAAAGGAGGGCATGAGTCAATTTTTCTCTGCACTTCAAAAAACTTAACGTGAATCTTGAGAATACAGGAAGGTTTTCACAAAACAATGTGTCTGTACTTCGTAAACACTCGGACAAACGTCAAAATTCCTGGTGAATGAACAAAATCTAAGAATACTAAGCTTGGTCATTCGTGGCATTTCTCAGGCAATAAAGATTAGTTGGCAGTTCCCAGTTCCTCTCTAATATTCTACAAGTTTGTACTTAGTTACATGGTATCAGCTTTAGAAAGCAAACCTTTATCCGGCATCATGTGAGAGAGAGAGGAATTCTTAAATATTACGGAAATACCAGCTACCTCATGGGAGGGGATTTGAACCCGCTTTGCTGATTTCATTTGCTGTATACGTTCGCCTGACTCTGCGCCTCCACTAGGGAAAACCAGTTTCCCATAATACTTGAACTACCTAATCAGTAACAGTAAAAAAGCTCTTACCCTCTTAGTCAACCTTGACATGAACCAATAGCATATGACTGGATGTTTGTATGAAAGTTTATATATATATATATATATATATATATGTGTGTGTGTGTGTGTGTGTGTGTGTTAAGTAGCTTTTTGCTGTTTATATATATATGCGTGTGTGTGTTTTAAGTAGTTTTCTACTGTTTAGACATCAGAGAAACGACGTTGAGCAAGAATATGTACGAAGTGGTGTGTTGAGGGTATGGGTCGATCAGTTTGCCGAGAACTGAGGCGAAGAAATTAGATGAAAAAAAAAAAATAACAAAAAAAGAAAAAACGAGGTCTGTGTTTGACAGGACAACTGGTTTCTCATTTTTTTTAAAAAAAAAAAAGGAAGCTTACAAAAGCACGTCAGCATATTTGGAGACTTTGCGCTGAATACAACTATGCAAATGCTTATAGATGAATGCACCGTTCGCACACTTTGAATCCCCACTCCCCCAAAATACGCATGCACATACTGACATATGCAAATGTAAATACACACACACACACACACACACACACACACACACACACACACACACACACTCACTCTCTCTCTCTCTCTCTCTCTCTCTCTCTCTCTCTCGTATATGCGTATACGAATAAACACACACCCAGATTCATAAGCTCGCACAGGTACACACATACGCTTAGATACATAGATGCACATACACACATACGCTCACACGGAAGAATAAACACTCGAACACATACATAAACTCTGATGTACAGATGTATACAAGCATATATACACGCACATGTACACACACATAAACACATATGCATACATGCACGTACAGACAGATATATATGTATATATAAACGGGTGAGTTTGGAATATTTCCGTACTCTCTTCCTTTTCTCACACAAAATTATATATATATATATATGTATATATACAAAGTATGTGTGTCTGTGTGTGCGTCAGAAAGAGAGAGAGAGAGAGAGAGAGAGAGAGAGCGAGAGAGAGAGACTTGTATGAATAGATTACAAAATAAACTAGAGAAGAAAGAATAATAGACATGAAACGTCTAACTAGATAGATATAAGAACATAAATTTACCTCGCTTGAAAGATGGTTAGTTGGTTGGAATTTATGGCATACCAACCTTTGTTGGTTATTCAACGACAAATCCATTTTTATACAAATAATCAGTTCTATTTCAAACAATTCAGTTTATCATGAGTACACAGTTTATTTGTCAAAAACATTTCTATTTCAAGCAATTCAGTTTATTTAAACAGTTGCAATTCAACGAATTCAGTTTAGTACAAGTACAGATTTGTTTACATACACACAGTTAAATGTCAAAACAGTTCTACATTAAACAATTCACTTTAGTGTAAGTACAGTTTCAATGTCCAAAACAGTTCCATTCGAAACAATTCAGTCTAGTGTAGGTATGAAGTTTAAATGTAAGTGTACAGTTTAATTGTCAAAAACATGTCAATTTCAAGCTATTCTGTTTAGTCAAAAAGTTCTAATTCAAACAATTCAGTTTAGCATAAATATCCAGTATAGTTCTATTTAACCCACAGATAGGGCCCTATCAGGCGCTACCATTCCTGGCCTGAGTCTACCAGCGAGTAATAGCACTGAAGGGGTGCTCCGCATTCCCCAAACCCCAGCAAAGCACAGTAACCTCACCATCAGATTGTATAGTGTCGTATCCAGGACACTCGTTGCGGGGAGGGTCTTACTCCTCTGCAGAGGTGCAGTCGGTGTATTCTACAGCCCTAGCTGACTGGGCCACCCGGACACTCGTTCAGAGATCTTACCCCTCTGTAGAGGTGCAGTCGGTGTATTTTACAGCCCTAGCTGACTGGGCCACCCGGACACTCGTTCAGAGATCTTACCCCTCTGAAGAGGCGCAGTCGGTGTATTCTACAGCCCTAGCTGACTGGGCCACCCGGACACTCATTCAGAGATCTTACCTCTCTGAAGAGGCGCAGTCGGTGTATTCTACAGCCCTAGCTGACTGGGCCACCCGGACACTCGTTCAGGGATCTTACCCCTCTGAAGAGGTGCAGTCGGTGTATTCTACAGCCCTAGGTGACTGGGCCACCCGGACACTCGTTCAGAGATCTTACCCCTCTGAAGAGGCGCAGTCGGTGTATTCTACAGCCCTAGGTGACTGGGCCACCCGGACACTCATTCAGAGATCTTACCTCTCTGAAGAGGCGCAGTCGGTGTATTCTACAGCCCTAGCTGACTGGGCCACCCGGACACTCGTTCAGGGATCTTACCCCTCAGCAGAAATGCAGTCGGTGTATTCTACAGCCCTAGCTGAATGGGCCACCCGGACACTCGTTCAGGGATCTTACCCCTCTGCAGAAATGCAGTCGGTGTATTCTACAGCCCTAGCTGACTGGGCCACCCGGACACTCGTTCAGGGATCTTACCCCTCTGAAGAGGTGCAGTCGGTGTATTCTACAGCCCCAGTCGACTGGGTAATTGAAAGATGGACAGACAGATTGAAGTAGATGAACATAGATAGATAGATAGATATGTTCTATGATTGAGTAAAGACATGTTGAGTGAGATAAATCGATATGGATAAAATAAGAAAGATATATGTCTGTACGATGTTTTTCCTTAAGGTATAATTCCGTTTTGAATATCACGTGAACTGGTCACTCGTCCAATCAGAGTAGACCTGCAAAAATATGCACTCTTCTAAAAGGTTATAAGGTCACTTCATCAGTTCTGAGAAACAAGTAAAAATACTTGTTTGCTGTCTGAGTCTTGCATTTTACACGATATGGAGTCTGGTTGTTATATATTGCTAAATATTAAATGAACCATTTACATTATCCACCTCCCAAAGGTCCAAATTGATGCACTGTGACTTCTAGCTTTTCTAAAAGTTAAAATCCACGCGGAGAGGGAGATTTCAGATCGTGACCGTGACTAGAAAGAACTTGACTTTGAAGCTGACGAAAAAGAACGTCGCAAAGTTTTATGTGTACATCTACTCAACCCCTCCGTAACGAGTAGGATGTGACACAGTGTCAATTTTTAAGCAGAGTTTAACTGGTTTGAATTTAAAATTTTCCTTCTCCTTTATTGGTTGCCATACAAACGTTAAAGAGCCTTGTCTGCCCCCTTATTTACCTATAGCTGGAGGGAGTTATATGCATATATTTCTCACTGTGTGAAATGCAAATATTCCCGTCCAGGATTTGAACTCGTGTCACTGTATCCATTTAATTCGAACCTCTCAACCCTTTTATGATAGAGAAATGCAATTAGCATATGAGATTCTTAGGAGAAAAAAATTGGAAGTCACTATTGCCCCAAGGAAGGGCATTTTTTCTTTAAGATTAAATGATTTGATTCTTTTCGATGAAAGAGTATTGCAGATAAATATCTAGCTTTGCAAGATAGATTGAAAGATTCAGATGTCAGTGTATTTTACATATACATGAAATATGTTCAAAAAGTATCAAGACTAAATCTGGACTTACCAAGAGAAAAATGAAGAAAATATAGTTTTTTCTTTAACATACCAAGTCTATTATGAGAAAATAAGGAGACGTAAGTTGTATTTACAAAGACACAATGGTAACGAAAGAAATATTAATTTCTTTGAAAACAATACCGAATCTAAAGTTCTGTTTACTAATACAAAACTTTAACTCATATTAATGTTTTTAGTCAGATCTAGATACGCATCTTTCAATAACGGCACACATTTATAGACAGAGATAAATAAATAAGTATGCAAAATTATATATATATATATATATATATATATATATATACTCTCCATCAAATTGTACTATATATATATATATATATATAGTACAATTTGATGGAGACTCAAACTCGGTTAAGTCGTCCTAATGAATTCATTTCGTCGGAGAATATTACTATATTCTTCGTCTCGTCAGATTACTATTTGCATGCTTCTCTCTCGTCGCAGAGTAGCAAATAGTCATCTGACGAGACGGAGAATATAGTAATATTCTCCGCCGAAATAAATTTATTATGACGGCTTAACCAAGTTTGAGTCTCCATCAAATTGTACTATATACGCTCTGAATGTGAATTTTGTTATACCCCAGCGAATAAATAGGGAAATAACAATAGCCGTACATGGAGCACTCTCATAGATTTATATGATTTTCCTCATGTATTCTTGGTAAAGAATAATCCACACCTACTGTCCTTGGACACTGATTGGATATTTAATATATATATATATATATATATATATATATATATATATATATATATATATATATATATATATCATTAAAAATTTCCTCATCTAATAGACTATCGAAATGCAGTGTGCTGTCTTTCATCTAATTTCTTGCGACGGCGGGCTCCTCTCCCATTTTATTTTAAATGTTTTCATTGATTGCGTAGTTCGTCAAACACGATGTGTTTCCTAATCTTACTGTATTATTGTTAAAATTTGGATTCTTTTCTGTCCTTATGGTATTAATGCAGAGTGAACACAACACTTGAACAGTAATTTGAACTCGAATCGTCCACTGGATTATATCAGCATATGAAAACTAACATAACAACGGTGTGTACAAATATATTTTTTTTGTTATTCAAATCGAAAGAAGGGTTTTCTATTATCTTCTTCCATCTCTCTTTCATATATAAATTCGTATATATATATATATATATTGAGAGAGAGATAGATTTCTTTTGACTAAGTATTTGTTATTGGTAGATTATTTTCACGTAGTATGTATGCTTTTAGTTTTTTTTCTTTTATTTATGGAATTATTTTTTCCTGGATTCTAGTTTGTGTAATACTTTTTTTCTTTGCAAATTGTACTGTCAGAATTATAGAATAGTTTATAAAGAATTGCTTTATATATATATATATATATAATATATATATATATATAATTCATGGAACACTGCAAAAATATAATATACAAGGATCATTCTATAATTTTCCAGATTTTTTTCGTATGGGCACTTTTATTGATAGTACACACATGAAACTCAAGCCCCCTTCGAAGTAATCTCCTCTGGCTGCGATGCACTTGTTGTACCGTTCCAACAACTTTTCAAGGCCCCATGAAAGTCTTCTTCTGCGAGCGTGTCAATGATCTTCGTCACAGCCTATTTCATCTCCTCAATTGTCTCATAACGACGGCTTCTGAGTTTAGGAATAAGCAAAAGTCACAGGGAGTAAGGTCTGAACTATAGGGAGGGTGAGGAACTTTCTTGATGCCCATCTTGGTCAAATAGTCTGTGACAAGGATGAAATTGTGGACTGGTGTATTGTCCTGGTTGAAATGCCACTGATCCGATTAGAAGAGTGCTGGCCTCCTCCGACGGAATCTCTTCCTGAACTCCCTGAAAAACTCAACATAGTAACCCTAACCCTTTGGCCAATCAACTCTGGTATATATATATATATATATCACTGTATGTCTCACACACACACACACACACATATATATATATATATATATATATATACACTGTATGTATCACTGTTTATTAATTTGAATTCTATTTTTTTAAGTCTCATTGTTATTTGCCTTTTGTCGGGATCTAAATGGTAAAGCTATTATCCTATATCTTTTAAGACTATATTTTTGGTCGTCATCATATGTTGAGTTTTTGCTATTTTAATAATTTGTATCGTTTTGTTTTGATGTTGTCGGTTGGAACGCGCTTTTTTTTTAAACGTTCAGTTGAAAATCGTTTACTAATAGAGTTAATGATTTTTAGTTATTAACGGTATGTAATACGTTTGTGCCTGAGTTAAATGCTATTCTATATATATATATATATATATATATATATATATATATATATATATATATATATATATATATATATAAATACTTAGGTATGTCAAATGTTTTGCCATATTTGTTACGAGCTAGTTTGCTTGACTGAAACATTTTTAGCCGTGTAAATTAGTCATTGTGGTTGGTAGTATAGTGGCAGTTGATGTGCTGACACGTTGTGTATTGGTTCATTTCGTGTGGGATAAGAAAGTCGGTCAAATAAACCTGCAACGTAATCTAAGTCGGCAACTTGAACTGAGCTATAATACAGCGGAAGAAAGCAAAAAAAACATTTGTTATGTGAAAGATGAAAGTACAGTCGGTCACAGTTCTGTTACCAAAATTATTATTTGGGTTGAAAGAACCTTGATTGTCAAACAAGAGTAGCTAGGTCTTAAAACGTTGGATTCGTAGGCCGTGCTTCAAGCCATTAAGACAATTCCGGCGAACAGTTTTCGGAGATTATCAAGCGAGCTCGGTATCTCACAGTTAAGCGTAATTCTTCTCTGTCACGACCTTAGCAAAAGCATCCGAAGCTAACCGAATTGTATCACACATCACTAAGATATTGCAAAACTTTTGACAAACTCTTGTATATATAGAAAATGTACGGAAAATAGTTGCAAAATTTACTATAAATAGCAGTTTTTAATTTTCTTAAACGTTATCGCACAACCTTATATCTGTAAGCCTATCCGTTTTGAAATGTTAGCAGTTTTAAAGTAATCACTTTTTCACATAATGGTCCAAGACCCAAAGGCATGAACCAGTTGACATTAATAACAAATTAAAAAAAACAAAAAACTTATAGATCAACTTTCAAGTGTCATCATCATCATGATGTCGTTCCGCCAGCACGGATATCCCTGGCCCTCTCTCGCCACTTCTCCCTATTATTCATCGCCTCCGGCAGGTCTTCAGGTTTACATCCTGTGTCCTCACATAGTTGCTGTATGTAAGTTCGAGCTGGTCGTCCTGCTTTTGCACGGCCATATGTGGGGGTCCATAGGAGTACATCACTTATGAGCTGGTTTGAGCACGAGTCATGGTTATCCAAGTGTAAGTGCTTCTATCCAATTCAATTTTTGCCCAGTCGGCTGGGAATGTAGAATACACCAACTGCTTCTCTACAGAGGGATAAGAACACCCCAATGAGTGACCTGGATATGACATTAAACAATCTGATGGTGAGGTTCCAGTGATGCTGGAGCTTTGGGGAATGCAGAGCACCTCTTCATTGCCTTTGCTCCCATGTCCATTCTGGCTTTGAATGGTAGCACCTGATAGGGCTCTACCTATGGGTTAAATAGAACTAAACTGCATACTTATGCTAAACTGAATTGTTTGAATTGGAACTGTTTGACTAAGCGGACTAGCTTGAAATAAACATGGTTTTGACAATTAAACTGTGTACTTACGTTTAAACTGCGTGCTTATACTAAACTGAATTGTTTGAAATGGAACTGTTTTTGACATTGAAACTCTACTTACACAAAACTGAATTGTTTAGTATACAACTTCTGGACTTATAATAAACCGAATTCGTTGAATTAGAACTGTTTGAACAAATTAAATATATTGATATAGAAATATATTTGATAATGAAAAAGTATACTCATACTAAACTGAATAGCTTGAAATAGAACTATTTGCATAAAAATAGATTTAGCGTTAAATAATCTACAAAGGTTGATATGCCATAAAACCCAATTTAATTTAGATAAGTCAGTTTTATGATGAAAAAACAACATTTATCTAACACAAAGGATATCAATTTTGCAATGTGATCTCATTTGCCACATCACATAATTCCCATGTAAATATCAATCACAAAGATCGAATCCTTTTCGCACCTGGTGCCATCTGTACTCACTTCAAAAGTGAATGATACAGTAAAATTTTATGGTTGATGAGCGTAAATGATTTTCAATAATTGTTGTTGAGGTCTTTAATTTCCAATTTGTCATCTCGGAATTGCGGTCAGATTTTCATATAGGAAGCAAATGTTTTAGTTGGTTGGTATGTTAATTATTTTACGGAGGAATTAATTTATTTTTCGTTTTATGTTGGTTATCAAGTCCAACTAGAAATTTTCCCCGAGATTACCGAAGACATTTGAGTTGAGAAAAAAAATCTGGTTATGCCTTGTATTGTTATGCATTATTTCACATAGGAAATTTAATTTTCTTTTGGGCTTATAAGTTTTTTTTAATTCTTTTCAATTAGATTTATTTTGTCTATTTGGCTCATTCTATTTTATGGTGCCTGCATTTTATTTGTGATATCAGCTGGTCTAAGTTTTTTTAAAGTTTTTTTAAGATAGGCGAAATATGTAGAAGTTCTGAGTAAATGTTTCAGTTGCAAAATATGCTTGTTATTTCACCTGCTAACACAGACATATTATTCCAATGCAAAAAGAAACAAAACAAAACAAAAAACAACAAAAATCAAAAACAAAAAAACAGATTATCTTTTATAGGTTGCACTTAAAAAGAGAAATAAATTGGGTTTGAATCTTTGCCGTTCAACATCAGAGTTGGTCCTCACAGATTTTTTTTTTCATATAAGTGGTTTGGTTGGGGTTTGGTTAGTTGG
>OY757915.1:92660835-92735835 GCA_963585895.1 Sepioteuthis lessoniana | reverse complement strand
TGCTATACAAGTCACAATTTTACATAATTCCTTTGTTTGCACACATATTTTGTTGGTAATTTCATTTTCAAATGTGTTAGAACAAATTTGTTTGCATACTGGCATTGCTATTTATTTCTACTCAGTTAAATGGTTTCAATTATTGCTAACTCTCAATTATAATTCTATTATTCATAGGGAAGTGGTTACAAGTATTGGACTTTAATACTAATTATTCTATTTAACACTGTATTCATTTATACACGGTCAAATGATTTCCAGTATGGCTATGTTATTCAATTATTTCAGGTTAGACATTCAATTTTACACTCAATTCAACATTACTCCTTCGTTTGCACTCAGTCTAATCGTTCCAAGTATTGATATATATATATATATATATATATAGTCATCCACAGACAGATCTGTTTCGTTCTATCAGAACTCATCAGTCTGGCTAGACAGTAGCTTCCCATAGCTGGGATTGAAACCCGGTTGACTCAAATGCCAAGCCAAAGCCTCTAACCATTCAGCCACGAGGAGCCATTAGCTGCGAAGTAAATTTTAAACGGTTATGAATCCCAATTACTATTGTTTACATACATCCGTTCAACGGCTGCCGAGACCTCAATTCATATACGAAGAGGTTTGCAATGAACGCTAATGGCAACACGATTACTTCTTCGCCAGAGAACTCAACCATACAGGGGTAGGGGAGTATATATCTCTATAGTCATCCACAGACAGATCTGTTTCGTTCTATCAGAACTCATCAGTCTTGCTAGACAGTAGCTTCCCATAGCTAGGATTGAAACCCGGTTGACTCAAACGCCAAGCCAAAGCCTCTAACCATTCAATCACAAACAATTCAGTTAAACCCCAGTCATTTGTTAACAAACAGTTACATAATCAAACAGTTCTATTTCAAATAATTTAGTTTAGCATAAGTCATTTCTTTTAGACCTACATTATGTTTTCTTTTTTTTAAGTAGAGGAATTATATTGTGACTTGAATTACCATGACCAGAAAATCCGGCGAACACATATGCACGACATACGGAAACACTGGACAGCTGTTTCGACCTTATTAGGTCTCATCAGCAGTGTATACTGTGATCTCCACCACTGGAGATCGAACCAGCAACCAGAGAGTGCAGAGCCGAAACTCTGAGCCACAGTCCATATCCTATTACCATGACTAGTTGATTTGGTATCACTTGTGTGTGATATGGACTGTGGCTCAGTTATAGAGTTTCGGCTCTGCAATCGCTGGTTCGATCTCCAGTGGTTGAGATCACGGTATACACTGCGGATGAGATCTAATAAAGGTCGAAACAGCAGTCCAGTGTTTCCATCTGTCATGCGTAAGTGTTCGCCTGATTTTCTGGTCATTGTAATTCAATTCATTTCTTTTTACTCAGTTTTAGTTGTCAAACAGGTGCTACCACTCCACTCGAAGTGGATCTGGGAGTAATGGCGATGAAAGGGCACCCCATATTCCCCAAGGTCCGGTATATCTATAGTAGTCCTTACTCATAAGTCTTTTCAGTTCAATAGCATAAATTAACCTCAAGTCTGGTCAAGGGTGCGGGTAACTGTTCCCACCGGCTTTAACCAATCCATTACACTGAAATCGGTAATACTAGAGACATTCCATTCTCTGAGGTATTCCATAAAAAGAAATGCCGGCGGAGCTGGCATATTTTTGCTGCTAGCCCTCGGCACATTGGAATTACTTCTTATTAAACATGACCCCGCGTCATATCCTGCTACCACGTCAACTCAAGTGGTCACTATCTCTCGAACTCTAAAATCCTATTGCCGGTGTGTGTCTTCAATGGCTGCACACCCCATTGTACTTAAAGCGGTAAGAACTGGATCAATCCTTGAAGAGAGACCTTTGCAAAAGAAGTAGCGATGGGGCTGTGAAATTTCAGTTATTTCCAGCACGTGCGCGCATGGTCACTCACATAACCCATGACCTCGTTGAGATTCGTCGTAAGTTGCAAAATTTCAGATTTACATACTGAAAATTAGTTTCCTAATACAAATCTAAGAAAGAACAATCTGAATTTCATTGGTTAAATTTATAAAACGCCTTGCAAATAATTATGAACAATTTATTAATTAAATAAAAAAAAGAAAAAGAAATCAGTATGAAAATATAAATCTAAAAATATGTAAATCAACCTCCTCTTTCTCATTCTTCTCATTATTACATATAAACACATTCAGTTTTTAAATTGTTAGTTTGAATTTTGGAGAAAAATTTTCATTTTGATTAAAAAAGAAATTCTCATAGTCTTGTTTCAGTTCATTAATTTGTTAAAAATTCAATTTTTTAAATTTTATTTTGCTGTTCATCATCATCATCTTCATCATCATGTCGTGCTGGTAGCACGGATATCCCTGACCCTCTCTCGCCACTTTTCCTTATCGTTCATCGCCTCAGGCAGGTCTTCTGGACAACATCCCGTATCCTCACATAGTTGCTGAATGTATGTTCGTGCTGGTCGTCCTGCTTTTTCTCGGCCATGTGTGGGAGCCCATAAGAGTACATCACTTATGAGCTCGACCCTGCTTCTCCAGCAGTGTCCTGCATATCTGGTTCGTCTAACTTGAATAGTTTTCGTGATAGGAGGCAGGTGGCCGTACAGTTGGTGTCTTGTGGGGTGTTGCTGCCAGGACTTGTTCAAGATTGCTCGCAGCATCGCAGAAGTGTTTCATTAAACAAATTACAACAGTAATTTGCTTATTGGACACATCACTTTCTAAAATGCGTAAATGATAATTACGTATAATTTTTTTCTATGTAGAATGTACGTTATACAAGATGCGGGAGAAAAATTAGGAATATTCTAGTATAATAATAAACGACTCTATTTTAAAGTAAAATCAATTTTAATTTTAAAATATTAATTACAAAATAAAATGATAAACACAAAACAGTACATTTACTCAATATAGCCACCATTTTTTTTTTTTCAATTATTGTATTAACATGCCTTCGAAACGTTTTGCATGCCTTAAAAATTCTTCAGACATCTTATTTCAATCCTCCTCAAAACAGTCTTAAGAGTACCAATATTTGGATGGAAAGTTGCATTTGTTTTGTTTTCTAAAACACCCCATATAGCGTAATCAAGAGGGTTAAGGTCTGGGCTTAAATCTTGTTTTAATTGCTGTCCTCACAGTTTTCTTGTGGACTTTAAATTCATTAGTGTGCTTTCTTATTGACGTTGTGGGGTCCTTCTTAATCGCCGTATCGAGAGAAGTTAAAAGCCTTCTTTTCATTTTTTATTCAATCCTCCACTCCCTCTTTTCATTAAAAAAGCTCTTTTTCTGTAAAAAAAAATTTTTTTCTTTGTTTTGTATACGGTAGACAAAGAACCTTTGGCTTGGTTTCGGCTTAAAGCAAATCATAGATTCTTTGTCGTTTCTTTTCTTGATCACTCATATTAAGCTAAATTCTAATAAAAAAGAATTGCTTGAATAATAGAGTTAATCATGAAAATTTATTTTTATCATGGTTTTTTTTTCAAAAATTGGAAAAATCAGATTTAAAAAAAAGAAAAACGATTTTAAAAATTATTCCATATTTTGCTTCTGCACCCTGGAATTTGCTCACACATTAACCCTTCCAATTAGACAAGGTTTATTTTAAATTTCTCAAAATCAACCGGACGAGATCCCCATGGTGCAGTGGTTAACGTGCTAGACTGCGAAATCGTAGTAAGCAAGTTCGAACTTCAGTCGTGCTATTACGATCACTTTCGGTTTAATAATCTTACGAAAGGTATGAATCCCTTATCCATTCTAGCTAATTGTATCATTACTCACCTTCAACAAGAATAGCTTTGCCATTAAATAAACCACAGGGGTACCATTTGCTTATAATGCTATAGTATCCATATTTTTCAAAACACACTTTGGTTTATATACCTAAAGCAAAAAAAAAAATCTATAATAGTTTTAGTTTGGTCAGGATTTATGGCATATCAACCATTGTAGGTTATTTAATGCCATATCCTCTTTATACATATATATGATTTGTTAACGCCTAGTTTATAGATAACATTCTTAAACAAGCCAAAGCTCATTTATTTGATTAAAGTTAATTGGTTATACATATCCTTTATAAGGCAAAAGTTTTTTGGTAATCTTATCTTTAAACCAAACAGAGCTAACATGTTTGCGTGTAGTTAAATGGTTTTAGTTTGGCTTTATGGCATATCAACCATTGTAGGTTATTTAATGCCAAATCATATTTATACATATGATATATTATATCTACCGACCCCTCTGCTCGGGCAGGATATGACACAAGGTCAATTTTCTAAGCAGAGTTTAACAGGTTTGAATTCAGAGTTTTCCTTCTCCTAGACTAGTTGCCTCACCAAGGCAAAAGAACCTTGTCTGCCCTACTATTTACCCATAGCTGGAGGGAGAATAATTGGATTCATACCTTTCCCAAGGGTATTAGTGCTATGTGAAATTCAATCAGTCTCGTCGAGGATTTGAACTCGGGTTGCCATGTCCATTTCTTGCGACGATAACCATTACACCACGGGCACACATATTTATACATATGATATATGATTTGTAAATACAGTTTGTAGTTACGACATCGTCGTAAGCGAGTTCAAACGCTATTACAATCAATTTTTTTTCAATACTCTTTGGAAAGGTATGGGTTAAATTGTACCACTACTGTCCTCCTACAATGATGTCTCCGGCACTGAATACCCCACAATAGTTGATATGCCATTAAAAAAACAACCAACCCAAATTAATATAAATTTTTAGTACCTAACATAGCAAACTAGATTAGAAAATCCTTGCAAGTAAGTTTGATTCTGTCTGTGTGCTCTATACTTCTGGCCTCGAGTCACAAGTAAGATTTGAAAATAACTAAATTATGATCTTGTATTGAATATCTCGCTGTCTTTCTTCAAAGAGATATTAATGCATCTCGCCCTCATTCATTTCCAGGGCCCATCCAAGTAGACTGCACCTCCCCATTGAATCCAAAGGGGTGGAGCCTGGTTGAATATTTGCTGCTTTAAATGTCTTTAAAAAAAAGAAATATTGTTACGTTGTATAAGGCTCAAAAGTTAACCCTCGTAATTATTTACATCATGATCTTGACAAAATGAAGTTTAAAGGCTGTAAACATTCACCTGTTTTTCTAACTTTGAGAAATATCAGTTTAATATTATTTGGAATCAAAAAATATTCACAACATATATTTATTTCGCGAAAGAATATTTCTAAAACATCGGTTGGTTGGTTGGTTGGTTGGTTGAGTGTGTTTTAACAGCATATCAACCCCTGTCGGTTATTAATTGTTAAATCTTGTTTATACATATCAATTAATTACAAATTCTGTTTATACATGTCAATTAATTAGGAATCCTGTTTATTAATATCAATTAATTGCGATTTGTAAGCAAATAGTTGCGAGATAACAATTTTCAAACGAGCTAGAACTCCATAGTTTGTTCACAGTTAAATGGTTTCAAGTCT
The DNA here is from genome assembly GCA_963585895.1 of Sepioteuthis lessoniana. NCBI lineage: Eukaryota > Metazoa > Mollusca > Cephalopoda > Myopsida > Loliginidae > Sepioteuthis > Sepioteuthis lessoniana. Next base: position 92,730,330 of record OY757915.1, on the reverse strand, counting down.
GGCGATTTGACTCTAATAGTTTTATTTGTACACAGTTCAATATTTTTATGTATTGCTGTGCAATGGTAATAGTTCAATGTCACATTCATCATTTGTTTGCTCTTAGTTAAATGGTCTCACGTTTTGAAAATCATCAAATATTTCTCTTTGACGCACTTGCCCAGTTGGCTGGGGCCGTAGAATACACTGACTGCTTCTCTGCGGAGGGGTAAGACCCCTCCCTACCAATGAGTGTCCTAGATATAACACTAAACAATCTGATGGTGAGGTCACAGTAATGCTTGGGCTTTGGAGAATACGGAATACCCCGTCATTGCCATTGCTCCCAGGTCCGCTCGGGCTCGGCGTGGTAGCACCTGATAGGGCCCTATCTATGGGTTAAATAGAACTAACGGCATACATATGCTAAACTGAATTGTTTGATTAAACTGAATGGTTTGAAATAGAAATGTTTTTGACAATTAAATTGTATTCACATTCAAACTGCGTGCTTATGCTAAACTGAATTATTTGAAATAGAACTGTTTTTTGACATTGAAACTATATTTACACTAAACTGAATTGTTTAACATAGAACTGTTTTGACATTTAACTGTGTCAGAACTACTAGACTAAACTGATTTGCTAGAAATAGAATTGTTTTTCGCAATTAAACTGTACTTAAACTGCGTGTTTATGCTAAACTGAATTGTTTGAAATAGAACAGTTTTTGATATTGAAACTGTACTTACACTAAACTGAATTGTTATGTGTGACTGTTTGAATAAACTGAATAGTTTGAAAAAGAAATGTTTTTGACAATTAAACTGTATACTCATGCTAAATAGAACTGATTATTTATATAAAAATGGATTTGGCGTTAAATAACCTACAAGGTTTGATGTGCCATAAAACCCAACCATCTTTGACGCATAGATGGAACACTAAAAAGTATTACCACTCCTGGTCAGAGTAGACCTTGTTCGTTTGGTTTGATTTGGTTTGGGTTTATGGCAAATCAACTATTGTAGGTTATTTAATGTCGAATCCATTTTTATACATATAAACAGTTCTATTTCAAACAGATGTCAAAATAGTTCCTTCAAACAATTCTGTTTAGCCACAGTACACAGTTTAGTTCTGTTTGACTCATAGGTAGGGCCGTATCAGGTTCTTTCTCTCCGGACCAGAGTAGACCAGGGAGCGATGGCTATAAAGAGGTACTCCACATTCCCCAAAGCTCCTGGATTACTGGAGCCTCACTACCAGAATGTTTAGTGCCGTATCTAGGACACTCATTAGTGATGGTGGTGTGATTCTTACCCCTCCACAGAGCAGTGGTCGGTATATTCTACAGCCCCCGCTGACGAGGCCCAAGAATTGATCTGAGAGTAATGGCAATGGAAGCGTACTTCACATTCCTCAAAGTTCCAGGAAAGGAGTCTCACCGTCAGATTGTTTAGTGTCACAAATAGACATTCTTTGACTATGGTGGTTTCTTACTTATCTGCATAGATGACGTCAGCGTATTTTATCGCCCTTGCCAACAGGGCTGTAGCAATCGAATAAGTTGAAATTTCATTGAAAATTGCAAAAACTATTTTTTCATTATATCCTATGGAGAAGAAACCATAAAATTGTAATTCCACTAAAATATTTTGCTGTTTTTATCTGCTATTAGATTGTTCAATGAATAATGTCCAATTTTTTAATAACCTTTTATTTCTAAATGAATTTAAACTCTGTTTCAGTCAGTCAAAATATAATCCTTGATCATCAATGCATTTCTGCTATCGATTAACAAGGTATTTTTTTATGCATTTATGATAAAATTCGAAACATTTTGATTTGAATAAATCTTTAAATACAGCTTCTTCTTTTATGTAACGGAATATTCCTTTACTATGAAAAGAGTGTCTAGGTGCTTGAAAAAAATGTTAGTCGTCTGTGAGAGATTAAGAGAATATGGAGCATGTGGCCAAGTCTCCCATCTTAAGTCAATGAGTTTCTGCAGTGTCACCCTGGCAATATGTGATCGAGCATTGTCAGAATAAAATCATGATAAAGCTTGAACTCACGCAAAAAAGTCAAAGCATCCTTTCTTTTTTTATGTTCATGATTTGGGGCATATGATCTTCAAAATTGAATTCTGAAAGAATTGATGGAAAATTGTCAAAGAGGTCACTATAATCATAAAAATGGGAATCTTATATACGAAAATTATTAAAATAATTTGACTCGAAGGCTCTCTTTTCAATAGCTACTACATCGTGTTGCAGGGAAGAGCGCTACATCATTCACGGAATTGCTCCACCTTACCGTTGATCTATATCTTACAATGCTGAGTGTTTAGCAAGGCGGCATCAGGTACCATTTTTTGAATCTTTTGTATGACTCGACTTGGGATTGAACCCCAGTCTCCCGGACCATTGGCGAACCTTCTACACATTAGGCCAATGACCCGGTATAATTAAACAAAATTTTAACTGTTGATTAAAGAATCAGAAGTATTTTCGGAGTTGCCAAGTTCATTTAATCATGTGATATGTTTTAGAGCTGCAAGTTCTTTTTCCGACAAAAATATTTTTACGAATTTATTTACATTAATCTAATTAAAATTATTAAATACTTTTAATATTTAAAAATGTCTTAATTGTTTTTTTTAATAATAATGGTGATTAAATAGTGGAAAAAGTTTAACAAAATCAAATAAAGATCTTTGATGTCATCATCATCATCATCATCATGTCGCGCTGGTAGCACGGATATCCCTGATCCTCTCTCGCCACTCCTCCCTATCGTTCATCGCCCCAGGCAGGTCTTCAGGACAACATCCCGTATCTAAGCACGAACAGACATCTTTGATGTAAAAGGTATTAAAATTTAATTTTTATGAAAGTATTTTAAGTAGTATTCCCTTCTCTTGCGATTCGTGGATAAGAAATACAACCTTAGGGAAATACAATAGCCCAGAAAGAAGAAATAAATAAAAATGTCTATATTCACTATAAGTAAAAAAAAAAAAAAAGATTTAGGCCTTTTAAGGGGAATACGATAAAAAAACAGGCTCCTTCTCAACTCCCGAAGAAAAAAATGGAGCGAAGACATTACTGGAATTATACATAACCACTTCCGGCACTTTCAGATTACGAATGAAAAAGAGGGACTTTATGGTAAATTTGTAAAAATAAATGAATAAATAAATAATAAATAAATAATGGGACAGGATTGATTAGCTTAATATATTTCAACTGAAATAATTGATCATCATCATCATCACAGCACTTAGTCTCTTGACTCTCTCTCTCTCTCTCTCACTCTCTCTTTCTCTCTCTCACATGTCCCTATCGTCCATCACTCTATCTCTCTTTCACATGTTCCTATCGTCCATCTCTCTCTCTTTCTCACACCTGTTCCTATCGTCCATCACTCTCTCTCTCTCACATGTCCCTATCGTCCATCACTCTCTCTCTCTCTCTCACATGTCCCAATCATCCATCACTCTATCTCTCTTTCACATGTCCCTATCGTCCATCTCTCTCTCTCTCTCTCACATGTCCCTATCGTCCATCACTCTATCTCTCTTTCACATGTCTTTATCGTCCATCACTCTCTCTTTCTCTCACATGTCCCTATCGTCCATCACTCTCTCTCTCTCTCTCACATGTCCCTATCGTCCATCACTCTCTCTCTCTCTCACACATGTACCTATCGTCCATCACTCTCTCTCTCTTTCACATGTCCTTATCGTCCATCTCTCTCTCTTTCTCTCACATGTCCTTATCGTCCATCTCTCTCTCTCTCTCACTCACATGTCCCTATCGTCCATGACTCTCTCTCTCTCTCTCTCTCTCATGTCCCTATCATCCATCTCTCTCTCTCTCTCTCTCTCTCACATGTTCCTATCATCCATCACTCTCTCTCTCTCTCTCTCTCTCTCACATGTCCCTATCATCCATCACTCTCTCTCTCTCTCACATGTTCCTATCGTCCATCACTCTCTCTCTCTCTCTCTCTCTCTTTCTCACATGTCCCTATCGTCCACCTCTCTCTCTCTCTCTCTCTCTCTCTCTCTCACCTGTCCCTATCGTCCAACACTCCAAGCAGGTCCTTCAGACTCCATCTCGTGCCAGCCCGGGTTTGATTAATATTGGATTCTATTGGAAAATTATGTCAGAATTTATGCGATGACGCTTGACGTGCCATATTTTGTCCTCCTCTTTGTTGTTAGTTCAAATCCAGCGTTTTGACTGCTGTATCCTCCGGCCTTCCTCTGGTGTTTCTTGTTTATCTGGGCATAGAAATGATTCAACCTGAGAAATCAAACATTAAAAATGATTTCCCGGGTTGAATCCTTTCTATGCTCAGTTAAACAAAGGACACCTGATGAAGGCCGGAGTATAGAGCAGCCGAAGCGTTGGGTTTGAACTAAGAACAATAAAGATAAGAACAGCAGTCAGAAAAATCATACGCAAAATATTCTATAGGAAAACATTAATTGTAAGTTATTTCTTGTTCGTCTTATTTACATGGTTTGGGAGATGGGAGACAAGTGACTGTACAAGTGCTGTTTTGTGGGGTACTTTTTCCAAAATAAGGGGAGTGTCCTCGTGGTGTAATGGTTAAAGCGATCGACTGCGGAATCGTAGTAAGCGAGTTCGAACTCCAGTTGCGCTATTACGTTCACTTTCGGGCACATACCCTTGGGAAAGGTATAAACACCCTCATCCTCCCAGTTATGGGTTAAATAGCACCCCTACTACTCTTCTAGGAGAATGGCTTTGGCATTATATAAACTACAAAGCTTGATATGCCATTAAACAAAGAAACCAACTAACCAACTAAAATAATGAATCCAAATAACATTGGTTTCTTGAAAAATGAATTTTTAAGCTGAACGTACGACAGCTTATTAAAATGAAATAAGACGTATGAATTTTAACTAAGTTAAAACTTGTGGAAGAACGTGGAAAAAAATATATACACAGTGGAACCTTGACTTACGAAAACCCCATTATACAAAAATTTCAGAATACGAAATGGTCTTCGAGGAAATTTCCGTCCCATTTACAAAAAAAAAAAAAATTCAAAATACGCAAACGAAAATCGAAAGAGCGGTGATCCTTCCAGAATCCATTTCCTTGCACCACGTGAACGCTTTGGGGTGCTCTTATCATTTTTTTAACATTTATGTAAATGACTATGTTGTCATTAACGAACATATTCCTTCGGGTGGGTAAAATATTTATACTGTATACGAATGCTCTTGGGGGCTGGAGGGAATTACGCCATTTATTGGTTGGTTGTATTTTATGACATATCAACATTTGTTGGTTATTTAATGCCAACTCCATTTTTATACAAATAATCAGTTCTATTTCAAACAATACAATTCAGCCTAAGTACACAGTTTAATTGTCAAGAACATTTCTATTTCAAGCCATTCAGTTTAGTCAAACAATTCTAATTTAAACAATTCAATTTATCATAAGTAATAAGTTTAGTTCTATTTAACCCGTAGATAGAGCCCTATCCGGTGCAACTACTCCGGGTCAGAGTGGACCTGGGAGCAATGGTACTCTGTATTCTCCAAAGCTCCAACATTACTCGAGCCTCACCATGAGTTTGTTTTGTGTCATATCTAGGACACTCTTTGGATGAGTTTTCCCTCTCTGCAGAGACGCGAAAAGTGTATTCTACAGCCCCAGTCGACTGGGCAAGCCATTTATCGGGCAAATCTTGACCCATAATACGAAAATTCCAAGATACGAGATCTCCAACGGAACGAATTAATTTCCTATCTCGAGGGCGTCACTGTATTAACATTTTATTAGTACATGACCTTGTCAGCAGAGTTCCAATGAACAAGGAAAAATGGTTTCTGTTTTTGTTACGATTTTTGAGTCCTCCAGACGTGAATTGACTAATCTGACAATTCCACTTGAACCTGACCGCCTATAAAATGTTAACGTATGTAAAAGAAAACAACAACAAATATTCGGCCTATAATACTGGGTGACCGATTCTTGACACTAGTGTAAACAAATGTCATTTTTCAGTAAATCTTTAATAAAAACAAATGTTATGGTTTTAAACTGCATCAGGTTGTGAGGCTCTACGTTTAGAACTTTTAGCTATATAATCACCGTTTCATTATCATTACTCTTATTCCAACTCTGACATTGATTGGTAAGTTCTTATCAGGATTTCATCTATTAATCAAATTAATCTTTTTGAGATGACGTTTAAAATAATTCTAAAATGTATAGACACATTGCCTCTTAAACATTGAATAAGTTACTAAGTATTGCTTGTTTACCTACTTAAAAGGAATGCCATTTAATTACTTACAAATTATTAGTATTTGGTTTGGATTCATGGCATATCAACCCTTTGTAGGTTATTTAATGCCAAATCCATTTTTATACTTATATACAATTTTATTTCAAACAATTCCCTTTTGCATAAGTTTGAAGTTTAAATGTCAAAGACAGTTCTATTTCAAACAATTCAGTTTAGCATAAGTATACAGTTTAGTTCTATTTGACCGATAGAAAAAACCCTCTCATGTGCTACCACTCCGGGACAGAGTGGACCTGGGAGCGATAGCACTTAAGAGGTACTCTGCATTCCCCTAAGCTCCAGTATTACTGAAGCCTCACCATCAGATTACCTAATGTCATATCTAGGACACTCGTTGGGGGAGTTTTACTCCTCTGCGGACATACAGTCGATGTATTCTACAGCCTCAGCCGACTGCGCTACTGCGCAGACTTGTGCTTTATGGTCAATATATATTCGAAGACCAAAAACTGTTGTATTTCAAAAAGTTCAGATTAGCATAAGTACAGTTTCTGTTTACACACAGTATAACCTAAAACAGTTCTATTTCAAATTATTCAGTTTAGCATAAGAAACAGTTCTTTTTCAAACTATTCAATTTACCATAAATTCGCAGTTTAAATATTTAAGACAGTTCTATTTCAAATAATTCAGTTTAGCATAAGAACACAGTTTAGTTTTGTTTAACCCATTGATAGGGCCTTATCAGGTGCTCCCAGAGTGGACTGGGAGCGATGGTAGTAAAGAAGTAACCCGCATTCCCCAAAGCTTCAGCATTACTGGAACCTCACCATCAGATTGTATAGTGTCATATCTAGGACACACATTGGTCGAGTCTTACACCTCTTCAGAGATGCAATCGGTGTATTCTAAAGCTGGGTCAATTTGTATTAGCAAAGAATATTTAAAACCATCTAACTTTACTCAAATCCTATGTATTAAGAATAAGTATTTGAATCTGTAATTGTTTTCAAATGATTCGTGTTGTTTTGAAAAAAAACCTGGAAGCAGCATCCCACAAAACAGCAGCTTTGTGGCCACTTACCTTTCATCTCACAAGTCATCCAAGTTAGACGAACAAGACAAACACGAACGAATTCCTTTGCGACGTCCTTTTGTAGATAGATCCACTGGTTTTGCCCAAACAGTCAGGAAGTACATTCATCAGCTCTGCGTGGACACTGGGTGCAGTCAAGAAAACCCACTATAAACGACAGCCGATAGAAATGTATGGCAAAAGAGAGTCAAAAGAATCTGAACAACTTGATGATGATGATGATGATGATGATGAACAATATCGAATAGGAATAGTTATGTAAAACCACGGCCCTGAAGACCTGGGTTCAATCCCATGTCGAGTCATACCAAACACTCAAAAAATGGTACTTGATGCTGCCTTGCTTATATTGTATACTATAATAAGAATGATATTAATCTCAACAGTAATACAAATACATATTCAAATACAGGCGGTCTTTTTCGTTTCGGATACGAACGGGTTTATAAATTTCTGACATCCGTTCATGGTGACACGAGGAGAGAGACACAATTCTTAAAAGCCTATGTTAATCATACTATGCTGACTCCACTCCAACGCGCGGCGCATCTTGTGATGTTTAAGATCTCAATTAATCTCTGCCGGTCAAGATCCGAAAAACTCAACTGTAGAAAACCCAACTACTCCTTCAACGGTCGAATGCTCAACTACTGTCTTTTCAAAATCCTCAAATTCTCAGGACCATCTCTTCTGGGCATGACGTCATCCACAGTCCAGCCCATTTCCTGTCTGGGGGTTTATTATGACAAATGGTGATTGTCATATCCTTTGCGCGCGGGCGTAAGACTGTACCATCTGACTATGCACCTGGACAAAGAAATCGAGTAGTTCAAAGACTTACCAAACTGAATGATAAAAATATAATTAAAATGATTTATATAAAAAATCATTCCTTAATTATATAACACTTAACACTCAGCATTATTAGGTAAGGATCAAGGGTAAACTGACAATCAAGGGAAAGGATAACGCCCTCCCCTACACCTTAGTGTAGTAGCTATCGAAAAGGGAGCCTTCGGGTTACCCTCGACTACGGTCGTCAACTTACTTAGGTATATAATTATGCGCAAATTGTTTGTGTTAGTTAGGAATACTTGAAACCATATAAGTGTGTGCGAATTGTTAGTGTTAGGTAGGAATACTTGAAACCATATAAGTGTGTGCAAATTGTTAGAGTTTGGTAGAAATACTTGAAACCATATAAGTGTGTGCAAATTGTTAGAGTTTGGTAGGAATACTTGAAACCATATAAGTGTGTGCAAATTGTTAGAGTTTGTTAGGAATACTTGAAACCATATAAGTGTGTGCAAATTGTTCGTGTTTGGTAGGAATACTTGAAACCTTATAAGTGTGTACAAATTGTTAGGGTTAGGTAGGAATACTTGAAACAGTATATAAAAGTGCAAATAAATGATTATTATCATAAAATGCAAATAGTTATTTGAAACCATATTTTCGTTTGCAAAGAAAAAACTGAGTCAACACAACGTGAAACCAACCAATGAACTAACAAAAAAAAAAAAAAAAAAAACATTCGAGAAAAGAGAAGATTACAATTTGGGAACCATTAATCAAAAAGTCTCGATAAAAAAAATTCAGTATGAGCTCTGGTAAAAATTAATGAGATGGAGACATTAGTTTTATGACTTCCCAAAATTCACACCAACTAGTCCGCCGAGGACACATGGCGCCGTGGATACGGCGTTTCATTGAAAGAAGCTTATGAGTGAAATCAACGAGAGGTTGCAGGTTCAATCCCAACAACAGTTAATATTAACAAGGAATATTTACAAGGGTCTAACACTTGTGCTTGGTCATGGTCAACAGAACTGGAACAGTTTTCCCTTGTAGTTTAATAGCTTCTGAGTAGACGTCCGAGTTTGGTATGAAACACCTAAAGAAGGCCGTGGGACATCAACCTAAACACTGTGATTATAAAGATCAGGACAATAGTCCGAATATACAAAGTATTAATTACTTTGAATATTCGGACTATTGACCTCATCATCACCCAACAAAACGTTAGAAATTTAAAAAAAAAACTATCATTATACAAATTAACTTTCTTTGTGCTAAATTTTTTTAAGAGTATTACAACAGGAAAAAGACTTTGATATTTCCATGTGACTCTTTCAAGTAAAGTTAAGAGAGAAAGAATTTCAGTTAAGCAACAAGTACAAATAAAGCATATATATATATATATATATATATATATATATATATATATATATATATATATATATATAATTATGTATATGAAAATAAATTCAACGGTATGCAAAGGTACAAATATCAATAAAAAAAAACAAGCTATTCAGGGGATCATGTAATTTATAGTTGAACTATTTATCAACGTTTAACATTTCGATTGTTACATTAAACCATCATCAGGACAGTTGATATTTGATCTTGTAACTTCGAAATAATATTTGATTATGTTTCTAAAATGAAACGAAAAAAGGAAAAAAAAAAGCTTTTAAATAATCATTACATATATATGATTTGTAAACATAAGTCAACAAAGTTAGATAGTTACAAGTATTGCTATGTATCATTAACAACCGGGACATTGGTCCAGCGGTTAGAGTGTTCGCCAATGGCCCGAGAGACCTGGGTTCAATCCCAGGTCGAGTCATACCAAAGACTTTAAAAATGGTACTTGATACCACCTTGCTTAACACTCAGCATTATAAGGTACGGTTCAAGGGTAAAGTGGAGCAATCCTGGGAATGGAGTAGCGCCCTCCCCTACACCTTGGTGTAGTAGCTATCGAAAAGGAAGCCTTCGGGTCACCCTCGACTATGGTCGCTAACTTTACTTTACTTACTTACATAAAGTTAAGTGATCAAACAGTTCTATTTCAAGCACTTCAGTTTAGTATGTCCTTTGCATTCAGTTTAAATGCTTAATAGTTCTATTTGACCTATTGATAGGACCCTTACCGGGGCTATTACTCCGGGTCAGAGTGAACCTGGGAGTGATGGTAATGAAGAAGTGCTCAACATTCTCTAGCATTACTGGATCCTCACCATCCGATTGCTTAAAGTCATAATAGAATATTCACTACAGCCCCAGCTGACTGGTCTTTAAGCGTAACGTATTATATATATATATATATATATATATATATATATATATATATATATATGGAACGAGCAGCCGCAGGCATAGGCCTCTCTGTCAATGCACACAAAACGGAATATATGTGCTATAATCAAACGGGTGACATCTCCACTCTAGACGGAACCCCTCTTAAACTAGTAGACAAATTCACTTACCTAGGAAGCAGCGTCGCATCAACCGAAAAGGACATCGACACGAGGTTAACGAAGGCATGGACAGCTATCAATAGGCTATCGATTATATGGAAATCAGACCTAACCGATAAAATGAAACGCAGTTTCTTCCAGGCAGCGGTCGCATCGATACTGCTATATGGATGCACTACATGGACTCTAACAAAACAGCTGGAGAAGAAGCTAGACGGCAATTACACAAGAATGCTGCGAGCAATCTTGGACAAGTCCTGGCGGCAATACCCCACAAGACACCAACTGCATGGCCACCTGCCTCCTTTCACGAAAACTATTCAAGTTAGACGAACCAGACATGCAGGACACTGCTGGAGAAGCAGGGACGAACTCATAAGTGATGTACTCCTATGGACCCCCACACATGGCCGAGAAAAAGCAGGATGACCAGCACGAACATACATTCAGCAACTATGTGAGGATACGGGATATAGTCCAGAAGACCTGCCAGATTCGATAAACGATAGAGAAAAGTGGCGAGAGAGGGTCAGGGATATCCGTGCTACCAGCACATGATGATGATGATATATCACTAACTTTCTCTATTTCTTTATCTTGTCTCTTTGTAATTTTGGGAGAATAATGACTGGAAACTTTTTTTGCTTCATTTCAAAAATAGAATTATTCATAATTCAGAAGTTACAACATCACATATCAATTGCCCTGATGATGGTTTTGTGTTAAAACAGAACTGTTTGACATTGGTAAAAAATATGACTATAAATGAAATCACCCTCTGCCTAAATGAACACAAACACGGACAACCTGGCCCAGCTGACGAGAGTTGCAGAATTTATCGACTCCATCTATGCAGAGGAGTAAGGCGCCCCCAATGAGTGTCCTGGATATGATACTAAGCAATCTGATGGTACTATTAACCAACCCCTCCGCTCGGGCTGGATATGACACAAGGTCAATTTTTAAGCGGAGTTTAACAGGTTTTAATTCAGAGTTTTCCTTCTCCTAGACTAGTTGCCTCACCAAGGCTGAAGAACCTAGTCCGTCCTACTATTTATCCATAGCTGGAGGGAGAATAAGGGGGTTCATACCTTTCCCAAGGGTATTTGCCCGAAAGTGAACGTAATAGCGCGACTGGAGTACGAACTCGCGTACTACGATTCCGCAGTTCATCGCTTTAACCATTACACCACGATGGTGAGTCTCCTATAATGCTGGATCTTTGGAGAATGCGGAGTATCCCTTCATTGCCATCGCTTCTTGGTCCACTCTGGCTCAGAGTAGCAGCACCTGATAGGTCCTATCTATGGGTCAAATAGAACTGTTTGACATTTAAACTGTACTTATGCCAAACGGAATTGCTGGAAATAGAACTGTTTTTGCATTTAACTGTGTTTAAACAAATTTCTGATGTCTAATTGAATTCTTAGTGCTACATAGCAATACTTAGAATCATTTAACTTTGTTGACGTGCTAAACTGAATTGTTTGAAATAGAACTGTTTGATCGTTTAACTCTGTGTAAACAAAAAAACTGTGTATTTATGCTAAACTGAATTGTTCGTAATAGAGCTGTTGATATTTAACTGTACAAACGCTAAATTGAATTGTTAGAAATAGAACTGTTTTTACATTTAACTGTGTGTAAACAAAAAGACTATTTTAATAAATGACTGTGTGTAAACAAAAAAACTGTACAAGTTGTTTCAAGTTAAATAAAAGCATTTAACTCTGTGACAAAAAAAAATGAGCTCAGGCTTGTTTAAGATTGTTATCTTGAAAATGTGTTTAGAAATCATTCATTTGATATATGTATAAAAGGATTCGGCATAAAATTACATCCAATTTTTGATATGCCATAAAACCAAACCAACCCAAAACCAAATACGCACTCAGGCTTTTTTCTTTCTTTGGAGAAACAAAAAAAGAAACTTATACATATGTATATTTTTCTTCGGACTAATAAATATGCTACCCCAACAGCACATTATATATATATATATATATATATATATATATATACTTTTGGACAGACATAAGGTGGCATTTTTTGTTACAGAATTTCTATAAACTAAACCCTTCCCACTCTAAACATTTCGTATTTCTGATCTCAGCGCAGTTCGAACCCCATGTGAAATTTTAAACTCAACACAGCTCTTGGAACTGAGAGGCTTTTTACAATGCTAAACTGTCACGAAAGCACAGATCTATCCCTCGATCATCTAGCTTAATATTTAAAAAGAATGGTGATTCTTTTATGCCAAGGAAACATTTATTTCCCAAACTGATAAGCAGTATTAATCTCTGGTGACGAATATTCTGAACAGGATAAGCTGATCCCCTTTCCGGATGAACAATAATATCAAGTGAAATACAATCAACTATCACATGTTATCTTTAGTTATACAAAACAGAATACAACATCTAGACTGGTTATATGTGCATCGGTCTTAAGTCAATTTTAGCAACTTAGTGAAATGTTGGGGTCATTCACAGATGAGTACGTAGTTATATGAGATAGAGCTTTCTTTGGATTGACTGATGTTAAAATTGCGTGTGTGTTCTTATACAAGTCGATTCGTTCTCTTTGCAGCTCAAACACCGAACCGTGACGTAAACTAACAGTATATTATACGCACATCTCTCTGTTATCCAAATCTGTTCTTATGCTGAAAATGCACCCCAAATAAGGTTCAAGGGTCATTTCCTCTCCATTTATTGACTCAAAACAATATTTCCATATTGTCAGTCTTTCTGGCTTTTGAACTCTTGCCAGCCCCGACATTTACCACACGGCTTGACCTCTCGCTACAGATAGTCACACTTAGTCTTCTCAACAATCATCCTGTTATCTTAGGTAACTACAAAAATCTGATTTATTCCGACATCTGTGAAGAATATTATAACTGCGATATTCACAAAAGTCAGTTGACTTTGTCATATTACAATCAGTTAACTTAATCATACCAGTACACACTGCATACAGCTATACTCATTTTGGCTGTTATACGCATAATGATTCTCGGCAGGCTCCTCCCCATCCCCGCAAAAAAGAAGGTCAGAGAGTATAGTCACAGAAACGTTGTGAAAATATTGTATACAGCAAAGGAAAACAAAAATGCTAATATATAAAAAATATAGTCTGTTTCTTTTCTTTTCCGATTTTTTTACTCGAAATGTACGTATGGGTAGAGTGAGAGAGGAAGTCGAAGACGGTTGAGATGCACACGCACAAGGACGAGATACGAACCTTCAAGGATCCGTTTCTTCTTCGTTTTACTAGCCGAAACGTTGTGAATATAAAAAAAAAATTATAGCAGTCTGCATTGTATGAATAATAATAATAATAATAAATAAATAAATAAATAAATAAATAAAACATCCAGAGAGAAACATTATCTCTCCTAATAGCTGCACAACACAACGCCATGAGAACCAATCAAATCAAAGCGAGAATGGATAAGACGCAACAAGATAGCAAATGTAGGTTATGTTGTGAGAGAGACGAAACCATCAATCACATAATAAGCGAATGCAACGAATTAGCAATGAAGGAGTATAAGACTAGACACGACTGAGAGAGCAAAATGATCCACTGGAAGATGTGCAAAAAATTTTAATTTGACCATACGAACAAATGGTATATACACAACCCAGCATCTGTCGTAGATGATAACACACATAAACTCCAATGGGACTTTAACATACACACAGATCACCTAATCTCAACCAGAAGACCAGATCTTAAAGTAATTTTAAAAAAAGAGAACTTGCAAAATTTTCAACTTTGCTGTCCCAGCCGACCACAGAATAAAACTGAAAGAATGTTAAAAGAAGGATAAGAGCCTCGACCTTGCTGGGGAATTGAAAACACTATGAAACATGTAGGTGACAATTACACAAATTGTAATTAGTGCGTTTGGAACAGTAACTAAAGGATTACTAAAGGAGGACTTGGAAGTTGTCGGACGAGTGGAGACCATCCAAACTACTACATTATCGAGAACGGCTAGAATACTGTGAAGAGTCCGGGAGACTTGAGGAGACTTGCTGTCACTCAAACTCATGTGAAAAACCATCAACTAACACTGATGTGAAAAACTCTAATGGGTAAATAATAATAACAATAATAATGTGAAAAGAGGGATAAGTACCTTGACCTTGCTTGAGAATCGAAAAAGCTGTGGAACATGAAAGTGACGATTGTACCAATTGTGATTGGTGCTCTGGGCACTGTAACTAAAGGATTATTTAAGGGCCTGGAGGACTTGGAAGTTGGCGGGCGAGTGGAGACCATCCAAACAACAGCATTATTGATAACGGTCAGAATACTGGGGAGAGTCCTGGAGACTTGAGGAGACTTGCTATCACTCAAACTCAAGTAAAAAAAACATCAGCTAACACTTATGTGAAAAATTCTTATGAGTAAGTAAAAATAATAATAATAATAATAATGCGTTCTCTTTTAGTTATTTTTTAGAAAAGATCCAAATAGTACGCCTGGCCGACAGTAATTGCTTACATTAGAATTTTAAGCCATAATTAATTGATTCGATTTTCATTACGTATCTTAAAAAAGCAGTTTTGAACAAATAATCGATTCTTAGAGAATATATGTGTTGGGCATTTGCAATGAATTAATGTTGTCACTTTTCAGTGTTCTAGAGTTTGGAAATAATTTACGGTTTGATTTTATAATCGAATAATTTCTAATTCGTTTCATTTTATTTCTCTAGTAATTCTGTTATAAGTGTTGCTTTGAAAATTGAAAAAATAAATAAATAAAAATAAATACAAAACAAAACAAAAAAAAAATAACAAAAAAACAAAAAAATTAATTTTTCCATGTAGAGACCTTTCCATCATAACGGAATCAAGAGTAAATAGCTGAAATGGAATGTAAACAATATAGAAAAACGGTCAAAAACTTTACTTACACAAGTAATTTCTCATCTTTTCTGGAAAGTAAATTCACGCTATTATCTTTCAATAAAAGCCAACATTAAAGCATCCAAAAAGAAGTTTAAATCATACTTGCCTAATATATCTACATACATATTAGCACATAAGTGGATCTGTTTCTTTCATATATATATGCGCGTGTGTGTGGCAGGTTTGTAGGCGTGTATCTATTGTATCGAAAGAATGTTCATGGGAGACAGGAATGTCCTAACTTCCGGAAGTTGAATGTCGCTCTTAACATATCAGACATGCTGGAACTTTCATTCTCGATGTCAACGAGAATTCGACGCCATTCTTCAAGAATTCCGAGTTTGAGTTCCACTTCCGAATTCCCATAGAACACGCCCAGGCATTACACTCAATTTTACACAGATTTGTTTGGTTTAGTTTGGTTTGGTTTTCTGGCACATCAACCATTGTAGGTTACTTAATACCAAGTGCATTTTCATAAATATAAACAGTTCTTTTTCAAACAATTCAGTTTAGCATAAGTAAACAGTTTAGTTCCATTTGACCCATAGATAGGAACCTCTCAGGTGCTTTAACTCCGAGCCAGAGTGGACCAGGGAGCGATGGCAATAATGGAGTACTCCGCATTCCGCAAAGTTCCAGCATCACTGGAACCTCACCATCAGATTGTTTAGTGTCATACTCAGGACATTCATTGGTGAGGTCTTATCCCTCTGCAGAGTTGCAGTCGGTGCATTCTACTGCCCCAGCCGACTGGGCGACTTAGCAAACTAATGCGATATCATATTTACCCAACCCCTCCGCTCGGGCAGGATATGACACAAGGTCAATTTTTAAGCGGAGTTTAACAGGTTTGAATTCAGAGTTTTCCTTCTCCTAGACTAGTTACCTCACCAAGGCTGAAGAACCTAGTCTGCCCTACTATTTACCCATAGCTGGAGGGAGAATTATTGGATCCATACCTTTCCCAAGGGTATTAGTGCTATGTGAAATGCAATCAGTCAGGTCCAGGATTTGAACTCGTGTCGCCGTGTTAATATCCTGCGACGATAACCATTACACCACGGCACCTAATGCGATATAGCCAATATATATTCCAAGACCAATACCTTAAGTTATAATAAGACACATAAATGAATTAACGTATACCTGCAGCGTAGATCTTTTGACTCACAAACATAAACAAGCAGGATTTCTCTCCGCCGGTGAAGGAATAGCGAGCTTTACTACTGCGTTGTGAGTTCGATCCCAACTTGATACTATACACGTTTACTATTCGGCTTAATCTAAACGACATATATAATTTAACATCATTCATTTGTTGGCACACATTATTTGGTTTTATGGTATATTAAGCCCTGTAGGTTACTTAATTCCAACTTCTGCTTATACATATATTCATAAGTGATGTACTCTTATGGACCCCCAAACATGGCCAAGCAAAGGCAGCACGACCAGCACGAACCTACATTCAGCAGCTATGTGAGGATACGGGATGTAGTCCAGAAGACCTGCCGGAGGCGATGAACGATAGGGAAAAGTGGCGAGAGAGGGTCAGGGATATCCGTGCTACCAGTACGACATGATGATGATGATGATGCATATATACTAAATATATATAATTTGTAAGCATATTTTATTGATAATATTTAAAACGATCCTAAGCTCTCTTTTGCACAAAGTTCAATGCATTCAAGTATTTTTTCTAAAATTTACTATTAGTCATTTGTTTGCACACATTTAGATAGATGTACGTGGTGCCTTCAATAAGTTTCCAGACTGTTTTGTACAGCCATTTAAAATTGTCGTAGACTCTTGAAAATTCCCTATGATATTGCTATACATCTTATGAGATGACTGACCAATTTTTATGATTTCAGCTTCAAATGAACAGCTACAGCAGCAATTGGAATACACCCTATTAAAGCCTGATTGTCACAGCTGGTCAATTTCAAAAATGCAATCTGGACATGAGACCACTTTAAAAGAAAGATATGCAATAAAATTCTGTTTTAAACTTGGAAAAAGTGCCACAGAAACGTATGGAAGGCTTCAGACTGCTTTTGGGGCATCTTGCATGAATCGAGCGTCAGTTTTTGAGTGGCATAAGAGATTCAAGGAAACCAGGGAGTCTGTGAGGGATGATGAGAGGTGTGGGAGGAGTAAGGAAGTCAATAGACCAGAGTTGATTGGCCAAACGGTTAGGGTTATGGTTATTATTTTGAGGTTTTATGGGAGTCCAGGAAGAGAATTCGTCGGAAGAGGTCAGCACTCTTCAAATCGGGTCAGTGGCATTTCCACCAGGACAATGCACTAGTCTTCAACTCCATCCTTGTCACGGGCTCTTTGACCAAGATGGGTACCAAGACAGTTCCTAACCCTCCCTATTGTCCAGAACTTGCTCCCTGTGACTTTTGCTTATTCCCTAAGCTCATAAGAGGCTATCATTATGAGACAATCGAGGAGATGAAAGAAGCTGTGACGAAGGTCATTGACACGCTCACACAAGAGGACTTCCATTGGGGCCTTCCAGAAGTTGTTGGAATGGTACAACAAGTGCATTGCAGCCGGAGGAGATTCATTCGTAGGGGACTTGAGTTTCATGTGTGCATTATCAATAAAAGTGCCCTTACGAAAAAAGTCTGGAAACTTATTTAATGATCCTCGTATCTTGTATGTTATTGTAATTAAAAATATAATTTTCATGTAGCAAACTTAGAATTATCTGAAAAATCAAATTTTCTGTGTCGTTAATAAATGGAGACTCTCTCACTTTCTCTCTCTTTCTCTCTCTTCCTTGTTACTGTTAATATAGATTCAAAGGATACATAGCCAAGTAGACTATAGAACATCAATGAATAGCACTCACCTTCAAGCCAATAGTAACATGGCTGGCTCCTTGAAAAGCTAGCCAGCTAAAGCTCACCTCTTTACAAAAAGAAATACAAAAACTACACCTCTTTACAAAAAACTACACCTCTTTACAAAAACTACATCTCTTTACAAAAAGAATACAAAAACTAATGAAACAAAAAGAAATACAAAAACTACACCTCTTTACAAAAAACTACACCTCTTTACAAAAACTACACCTCTTTACAAAAAGAATACAAAAACTAATGAAACCGTTCTGCTGTGACGTCAGCCTGCTTTCCGGACAACTTGTCTGCTTTCTTTTCTTTTCTCTTTCGATATGACAAAGCACAAATTACATGATTCTTTCTTTCTTTCTTTCTTTCTTTCTTTCTTTCTTTCTTTCTTTTTCACTTTTATTTTTTCTTTCTTTAAAGATGGACGATAGAGACGTGTGGCAAGCGAGGGTCGGGGAGATCTACGCTGCTGCTGCTGATGATGATGATGAGGATGCAGTGTTTTGTGTGAGTAAACTAGCGTATGTTTTTAAAGGATAAATGAAAAGAGTGATAACGCTACATGATTGACAAGTGTCACATTAGATAGTTGGGTTTATATCTTAAGAAATTTAAAAGGAATTTCGAAACTCAAAGTCTGGTCATCTGGAGCAGTAAAACACACCAACTGCGCCTCCACAATAAGTGTTCTGGATATGACACAAAACCATCTGATTGCGAGGCTCCAGCCCTGGAGCTTTTGGGAATATGGAATCCCCTTCATTGCTATTGCTCCCAGGTCCACTCAGACCTGGAGTGGTAGCACCTGATTGGGTCCTATCTATGAGTCAAATAGAACAAACGATATATGCAACCAAATGACTGATGTTAAATTCTGACTGTTATATAGGAATAGTTGAAACCATTTAACAGAGTGCAAAAAAAAAGCTCAGGCTAGTATAAGAATATTATCTACAAAATGTGTTTACAAATAATATATATATATATGTGTGTGTGTGTGTGTGTGTGTGCGTGTGTGTATTTTTTTCATCATGCAACGTGTGAAATCACGTGCGATACCCTGCCCTCATCAGCCATCAAAAAGGGATGATAACACAGTTTCAGTAGCTCAAGTCGGTACTGTCAAAGTCATATGTATTTAATATAGATTTATATATTTAATAAGGAATCATTAAATAAGCTATAATTGTTGATATAAGATAAAAACTAACCCGATCATATAGATTTAATATATTGGTTTAAAGTTTTGGCATTAAATAACCCACAATGTTGATATGCTAAAACATGAAACCAAACCAAAACAAAACCTACATGCCAACAAATGATTAATACTGATTAGAATTCGCGTTCGATTAAAAATAATTGAAAGAAATTGATTGTGTAGAAACAAGAGCAATACTTATGTGGAATGAAAATAGTTTTAACTCACTTGAAAATAAAATTACCTACAAAATGTGTTGTGGCTGGATGTATATCATACGGAGACGTTTGGGAGAAATGTCAGCACCGGCTTTTGGACGCGAATATATGCAAAATCACAGACGTGCCTATGCAAATATTAATTCACAGAACGAATACAGAATGAATATAAAGGGAGGAGAAGTCACCTAGCAGGCTTCTTCACGAATGTTGCCTTGAACGTGTCATCGAATCCAGTCTTCGAGCCATTTGACCTTGAGTCAAGTCCTGTCCAGTGGGAGGCAAAGACAAATGAGGTCTTCTCCCCTGTAAGTGTCATCTAATCCAAACTTCGAGCAATTTGACATTGAATCAAGTCCGGTCCGGTGGGTGGGAAAGACAAATGAGTTCTTCTCCCCGGTAAGCGTCATCTAATCCGAAGGCTTGATTAGACCTTGAGTCATGTCCTGACTGGTCGAAGGCAAAGACAAATGAGGTCTTCTCCCCTGTAAGCGTCATCTAATCAAGCATTCGAGCCATTTGACCGTGAGTGAAGTCCGGTCCGATCGGAGGCAAAGATAAATGAGGTCTTTTCCCCAATAAGTGTCATTAATCCGGCCTTTGAGCCATTTGACCTTGAGTCAAGTCCTGTCCGCTTGGAGGCAATGACAAATGAGGTCTTCTCCCCAGTAAGTGTAATTTAATCAAGCCTTTGAGCCATTTTACCCTGAGTCAAGTATTGTCCCGTGGGAGGCAAAGACAAATGAGGTCTTCTCCCCTGGAAGTGTCATCTAATCAAGCCTTTGAGCAATTTGACCTTGCATCAAGTCCTGTCCGGTGGAAGGCAAAGACACATGAGGTCTTATCCCCAGTAACTGTCGTCTAATCCGGCCTTTGAGCCATTTGACCTTGAGTCAAGTCCTGTCCCATGGGAGGCAAAAACAAATGAGCTCTTTTCCCCGTAAGTATAATCTAATCCAGCCTTCGAGCCATTTGAAATTAAGTAAAGTTCTCTCCGGTAAGAGGCAAAAAACAAATTAATTCGTCTAATCCAGGGTCCCTGCAATTTGACCTTGAGTTAATACCTGTCCAGTGGGAGGCAAAGAAAAATGAGGTCTTCCCCCTGTAAACGTCATGTAATCTAGTCTTCGAGCCACTTGGCATTGAGTCAAGAACTATCCGGTCGGAGTCAAAGATAAATGAGCCTTCGACCCGTTTGACCTTGAGTCATGTCCTGTCCAGTAGGAGGCAAAGACAAATGAGGTCTTCTTCAATGTAAGCCATTTGACATTGAGTCAAATTCTGTCCGGTCGGAAGCAAAGACAAATGAGGTCTTCTCCCCAGTAAGTGTGATCTAATCGAGCCTTTGACCTTTAGACCTTGAGTCAAGTCTTGTCCGGGCGAGGGTAAAGACGAATGAGGTCTTCTCCAATGTAAGTGTCATGTAATCCAGCCTTCAAGCCATTTGATATTGAGTCAAATCCTTTCCAGTGGGAGGCAATGTCAAATGAGGTCTTCTTTCCTGTAAGTGTCATCTTATCCAGACTTAGAGCCATTTGACCTTGAGTCAAGACTTGCCCGGTTGGAGGCAAAGACAAATGAGGTCTTCTCCCCTGTAAGTGTCATCTAATCCTTCAATAATTCAATTTGACCTTGAATAAAGTCCTGTCCTGTAAAGTGTAATCTAATACGGCCTTCGAGTCATTTCACTTTGAGTCAAGTCTTTTCTGGTTGAAGGCAAAGACAAATGAGTTCTTCTCTCCTGTAAGTTCATCTAACCTAGCCGCCAAGCTATTTGACCTTGAGTCAACTCCTGTCCGGTGGGAGTCAAAGACAAATGAGGTCTTCTCCCTTGTAAGTGTCATCGAATCCGGTCTTCGAGCCATTTGACCTTGAATCATGTCCTGTCCTATCGGACGAAAAGACAAATGAAGTCTTCTCCCCAGTAAGTGTCATCTAATCCAGTTCTTCGAGCCATTTGTCCTTGAGTCAAGTCCTGTCCGTTTGGAGGAAATGACAAAGTAGGTCTTCTCCCCAGTAAGTGTCATCTAAGTCTAATGGCCTTCGAGCCATTTGATCTTGGGTCAAGTCCTGTCCGGTGGGCGGCAAAGACTAATGAGGGCAGTAAGTGCCATCTAATCCGGCCTCTGGCCATTTGACATCGAGTCAAGTCCTGTCCGGTGGGAGGCAAAGACAAATGAGGTCTTTTCCATAGTAAATGCCAATCTGACTTTGAGTCAAGTCCTGTCCGTTTGGAGGCAAAGACCACAGATGGCTTCTCACCTGTAAGTGCCTTTGACTATTTGACCTTGATTCATGTCCTGACCTTGAGTCATGTCTTTCACTATTTGACCTTGAGTCAACAGAAGGCGAACACAAGTGAGTTCTTCTCCGTCATCTAATCCAGCCTTCGAGCTATTTGACCTTGAATCATGTCCTTCGAGCTTTTTGACCTTGTCCGTTTGGAGAAGACAAGGTCTTGTCTTCTCCCCCTGTAAGATTAGATATCTGGGCTTTTAGACATCTGGGCTATTAGATATCTGGGCTATTAGATATCTGGGCTTTTAGACATTTGACCTTGAGTCAAGTCCTGTCCGGTCGGAGCTATTTAACCTGTCTGGTCGGAGTCATGTCCTTAGAACTATTTGACCTTGAGTCATCTAATCTAATCTGGGCTTTTAGCCATTTGACCTTGAGTCAAGTCCTGTCTGGTCGGAGTCAAAGGTCTTCTTTCCCCAGTAAGTGTCATCTTATCCTGCCTTTGACTATTTGACCTTGAGTCAAGTCCTGTCCTGTTGGAGGCATACACAAAGTGAGTTCTTCTCCGTACTATGTGTCATCTAAATCCAGCCTTCGAGTTATTTGACCTTGATTAAAGTCCTGACCTTCAGTCATGTCTTTGACTATTTGACCTTGACTCAAGTCCTGTCCTGTTGGAGGCAAACACAAATAAGTTCTTCTCACATAGTACATGGTGTCATCTAATCCAGCCTTCGAGCTATTTGACCTTGAGTCATGTCCTCACTTGTGTTTGACTCGGACAAGGTCAAATAGCTCGAAGGACATGACTCCGACCAGACATGACTCCGACCAGACCTTTGCCTCCAAACGGACATGACTTTTGCCTCCGACCAGACCCTGTAAGTGTCTGGTTGGAGACAAGTGCCTTTGCCTCCAAACGGACAGGACTCTAAACGGACAAGGTCAAATAGCCTCCAAACGGACAAGGTCAAATAGCTCGAAGGACATGACTCCGACCAGACATGACTCCGATCAAGGTCAAAGGACATGACTCCGACCAGACAGGTCAAATAAGCTCGAAGGACA
Source organism: Sepioteuthis lessoniana (assembly GCA_963585895.1). Lineage (NCBI taxonomy): Eukaryota > Metazoa > Mollusca > Cephalopoda > Myopsida > Loliginidae > Sepioteuthis > Sepioteuthis lessoniana. The sequence goes on along the minus strand of OY757915.1, from coordinate 92,707,157 downwards.
TGACTCCGACCAGACAGGACTTGACTCAAGGTCAAATGTCTAAAAGCCCAGATTAGATGACACTTTTACAGGGGAAGAAGACAAGGTGAAAATAGCCTCCAAACGGACAAGGTCAAAAAGCTCGAAGGACATGACTCAAGGTCAAATAGCTTGAAGCCTGGATTAGATGACACCATAGTACGGAGAAGAACTCACTCAGGACAGGACTTGACTCAAGGTCAAATAGTCAAAGACTTGACTCAAGGTCAAGTCATGAATGAAGGTCAAATAGCTCGATTAGATGACACTTACAGGGGAGAACTCAAATTGCTCGAAGGCTTGATTACGTCATTTGACCTTCAGTCATGTCCTGTACGGGTCAAGTCCTGCCATTTGACCTTAAGTCCTGCCTTTGAGTCATTTGACCTTGAGGAGGCAAACACAAGTGAGTTCTTCTCCGTCATCTAATCCAGCCTTCAAGCTATTTGACCTTGAGTCATGTCCTTTCAGCTTTTTGACCTTGTCCGTTTGGAGGCTATTTGACCTTGTCTTCTCCCCCTCTAAGGTGTCATCTAATCTGGGCTTTTAGACATTTGACCTTGAGTCAAGTCCTGTCTGGTCAGAGTCAAAGGTCTTCTTATCCTGCCTTTGAATATTTGACCTTGAATAGTTGACAACGTTGTGGAAGAAGACTCTATTTGTTGCTGCTTCCCACAAGATAGAACTTGACTAAATATCAAGGGCAGGATTACATGATATTGTATAGGGCAACGTTCAGGAAAGAAGACCTTATTTGTCTCTGCCTCCGAGAAGACGGGACTTGACTCAAGATCAAATGGCTCAACGGCAGGATTAGATGACACTTACAGGGGAAAAGACCTCATTTGTCTGTTCCTCAAGGTCAAATGAGGTCTTTTCCCATGTAAGTGTCAAGGGCTGGATTTAGATGACACATAGAGAAGAACTCACTTGTGTTTTCTTCCTGTTGACTCAAGGTCAAATAGTCAAAGAAATGACTCAAGGTCAGGACATAAATCAAGGTTAAATAGCTCGAAATAGCTCAAAGGACATGACTCAAGGTCAAATAGCTCGAGTCAAGTCCTGTCTGGTTGGAGGCAAACTCAAATGATATCTTCTACCCTGTAAGCGTAATCTAATCCAATTTTTGAGCCATTTAACCGCGAGTCAAGTCCTGTCCGGTGGTAGGAACAGACAAATGAGGTCTTTTCCCCTGTAAGTGTCATCTAATCCTGCCGTTGAGCCATTTGACCTTGAGTCAAGTCCCGTCTTCTCGGAGGCAGAGACAAATAAGGTCTTCTTTCCTGAACGTTGCCCTATACAATATCATGTAATCCGGCCCTTGACATTTAGTCAAGTTCTATCTTGTGGGAAGCAGCAACAAATAGAGTCTTCTTCCACAACGTTGTCAACTATTCTGGCCTTTAAGTCATTTGACCTTGAGTAAACCACCGTCTGCTTGGAGGCAGAGACAAAAAAGAGCTTCTTTCTGACCATTGCCCTTTATTTGTTATCTAATTCAGCCTTCGAGTCACTTGACACTGTCTCAAGTCTCCTCTGGTTGGAGGTAGATATAAAGAAAATCCTCTTCCTGAACGTTGCCCTGTATTTGTTATCTCATTCGGCTTTCGAGTCATTTGACCTTGAGTCGATTCCCATCTGGTAGCAGGCAGAGACAAATAAGGGTTCTTCCCTTTATGTGTCAGATGATCCGGCCTTCAAGTCATTTGACCTTGAGTCAAGTCCCGCCTGGTGGGAGGTAGAGACAGATAAGGTCTTTTTTCCCGAAAGTTGCCAAGTACGTTTCATCTAATCCGGTCTCCAAATCATTTGAAATTGCGTCAAGTTCCATTGGGTGAGAGGTTGAGACAAATGAAGTCTCCTCCCCGAACTTTGCCCGGTACGTGCCACATAATCCAGTCTTCAAGTCATTTGACCTTGAGTCAAGTCCCATCTGGTAAGGAGGCAGAGTCAAATAAGGTCTTCTTTGCTTTAGATCTTAACTAAGTTGACCATCAAGTCATTTGACCTTGAGTCAAGTCCCACCTGGTGGGAGATAGAGACATATAATGTCTTCTTCCCGAACGTTGCATTGTACGTGTCATAAAAGCCGGCCTTCAAGTCATTTGACCATGATTCAAGTCCCATTTGGTAGCAGGCTGACACAAATGAAATCTACTATACGTGTCGCTTAAACTGGCCTTCGCGTCATTTGACATTGAGTGGTGTCTGGTGAGAGGCAGGGGGAAAAAAGTTCTTCTTCCCGAACTTTGCCCAGTACATGTCCTCCAATCCGGACTTCGAGTCATTTGACCTTAAGTCAAGACCCGTCAGGTTGAAAGCAGACTCAAATAAAGTCTCCTTCCCGTTCATTGCCCTGTACGTGTCTATTAATCCGGGTTCAAGTCATTTGACCTTGAGTCAAGTCCCGTCTGGTTGGAGGCAGAGTCAAATAAGGTCTTTATCCCGAACAATGCCCTGTGCGTGTCATCTAATCCGGCCTTCAAGTCATTTGAACTTGAATCAAGTCCTGTCTGGTGGAAGGCAGAGAAAACAAAGTCTGCTTCCCGAACGTTGCCCTGTACGTGTCATATAATCAAGATTTCGGGTCATTTGACTTTTAGTCAAGACCGGTCTGGTAAGAGGCAGAGACAAATAAGGTTCTCTACACGACCGTTGCCCTATATTTGTTATATAATCCGGCTCTCGAATCATTTGACCTTGAGTCAAATCCCCTCTGGTGGGAGGAAGAGACAAATAACGTCCTCTTCCCGAACGTTGCCCTGTATTTGTTATCTAATCTGGCCTTCGAGTCATTTGACCTTGAGTCAAGTTCTGTCTGGTGGCAGGCAGAGACAAATAAGGTCTTCCTCCCTATATGTGTCGCCTAATCTGGCCTTTAAGTCATTTGACTTTGACTCAAGTCCCGCCTGGTGGCAGGTAGAGACAAATAAAATCTTCTTCCAGGACGTTGCCCAGTACGTGTCATATAATCCGGCCTTCAATTCATTTGACATTGACTCAAGTCCTATCTAGTGGAAGCCAGAGAAAACAAAGTGTGCTTCCCGAATGTTGCCCTCTACGTGCCATGTAGCAGGCCTTCAAATCATTTGACCTTGAGTCAAGTACCGTCTAGTTGGAGGCAGAGACAAATCTGGTCCTCTTCCGGAACGTTGTTCTGTATTTGTTTTCATATCCGGCCTTCGAGTCATTAGACCTTGAGTCCTGTGTTGTGAGCGGCAGAGACTGTAAAGATTATCTTTCCTTTACGTATTAACAAATCCGGTCTTCAAGTCATTTTGACGTCAGTCAAATCCTATCTGGTGAAAGATAGAGACAAATAAGGTCTTCTTCCCGATCGTTGCCCTGTACGTGTCATCTACGGAGGCCTTCAAGTCATTTAAGCATGAGTCAAGTCCCGTCTGGTGGGAGGCCGAGAATAATGAAGACTTCTCCCCGAACATTACCCTGTACCTATCGACTGATCCGGCCTTCGAGTCATTTGACATTGAGTCAAGTCCTGTCTGGTCTTCTTCCATAGCTTTGCCTGTACCTGTCATCTCATTAATCCTTCGTGTCATTTAACCTGGAGTCAAGTCCCGTCAGTTGGGAAGGAGAGACAAATAAGGTCTTCTTCCCGAACGTTACCCCGTACATTTCATCTCACCCGGTCTTCAAGTCATTTGACCTTGATTCAAGTTCCATCTAGTGGGAGGCAGAAACAAGTAAAGTCTCCTTCACGAACATTGCCCTGTACCTGTCACCTAATCTGGCCTTCAAGTCATTTGATCTTCCGCCACGTTACGTCTGGTGGGAGGCAGAAAAAAAGTCTTTTTCCCGAAAGGATTTGACTGACGTCGGGGAGAAGACTTCATTTGTCTCAACCTCTCACCCGATGGGACTTGACGCAATTTCAAATGATTTGGAGACCGGATTAGATGAAACGTACTTGGCAACTTTCGGGAAGAAGACCTTATCTGTCTCTACCTCCCACCAGACAGGAATCGACTCAAGGTCAAATGACTCGAAAGCCGGATGAGATAACAAATACAGGGCAACGTTCAGGAAGAGGATTTTCTTTATATCTACCTCCAACCAGAGGAGACTTGAGACAGTGTCAAGTGACTCGAAGGCTGAATTAGATAACAAATAAAGGGCAATGGTCAGAAAGACGATCTGATCTGTCTCTGCCTCCAAGCAGACGGGAGTTTACTCAAGATCAAATGACTTAAAGGCCAGAATAGTTGACATGTACAGGGCAACGTTGTGGGAGAAGACTCTATTTGTTGCTGCTTCCCACAAGATAGAACTTGACTAAATGTCAAGGGCCGGATTACATGATATTGTATAGGGCAACGTTCAGGAAGAAGACCTTATTTGTCTCTGCCTCCGAGAAGACGGGACTTGACACAAGGTCAAATGGCTCGACGGCAGGATTAGATGACACTTACAGGGGAAAAGACCTCATTTGTCTGTTCCTACCACCGGACAGGACTTGACTCTAGGTCAAATGGCTCAAAAATTGGATTAGATTACGCTTACAGGGTAGAAGACATCATTTGACTTTGCCTCCCACCAGACAGGACTTGACTCAAGGTCAAATGGCTGGAAGGCTGGACTTGATAACACTTACAGGGGAGCAGACCTCATTTGTCTTTGCCTCCGACCGGGCAGGACTTGACTGAAGGTCAAATGGCTCGAAGACCAGATTAGATGACACTTACAGGGGAGAACCCCTCATTTTGTCTTTGCCTCCCATAAGACAGGACTTGACACATTTGTCAAATGGCTCGAAGGCTGGATTACATGACACTTAGAGTGGAGAAGACCTCACTTGTCTTTGCCTCCTACCGGACAGGACATGACTCAAGGTCAAATGCCTCGAATGCTGGATTAGATGACACTTACAGGGGAGAAGAACTCATTTTTTTTGCCTCCGACAGGACAGTACTTGACTCAAGGTCAAATTGCTCAAAGGCTGGATTACGTCATGTAATTTGACCTTCAGTCAAGTCCTGTGCGGTCGGAGGCAAAAGACAAATGAGGTCTGGGAGCAGACAAATGAGGTCTGCTCTAGGACCTCATTTGTCTTTTGCCTCCGACCGTAAGTGTCATCAAATCCAGCCTTCAACACATTTGACCTCGAGTCAAGTCCTGTCTGGTGGGAGGCAAAGTCAAATGATGTCTTCTACCCTGGAAGCGTAATCTAATCCAATTTTTGAGCTATTTGACCTGGAGTCAAGTCCAGTCCGGTGGTAGGAACAGACAAATGAGGTCTTTTCCCCTGTAAGTGTCATCTAATCCTGCCGTCGAGCCATTTAACCTTGAGTCAAGTCCCGTCTTCTCGGAGGAGAAGACCTCATTTGTCTTTGCCTCCTACCGGACATGACATGACTCAAGGTCAAATGAGGTCTTCTCCCCCTGTAAGTGTCATGACTCAAGGTCAAATAGCTCGAAGGCTGGATTAGATGACACATAGTACGGAGAAGAACTCACTTGTGTTTGCCTCCAACAGGACAGGACTTGACTCAAGGTCAAATAATCAAAGACATGACTCAAGGTCAGGACATGAATGAAGGTCAAATAGCTCGAAATAGCTCGAAGGACATGACTCAAGGTCAAATAGCTCGAAGGCTGGATTAGATAGTACGGAGAAGAACTCTCTTGTGTTTGCCTCCAACAGGACAGGACTTGACTCAAGGTCAAATAGTCAAAGGCCAGATAAGATGACACTTACTGGGGAGAAGACCTCATTTTGTCTTTGACTCCGACCAGACAGGACTTGACTAAAGGTCAAATGGCTAAAAAGCCCAGATTAGATGAGACTTCTGTGGCCTCCAAACGGACAGGACTCCAAACGGACAAGGTCAAATAGCCTCCAAACGGACAAGGTCAAATAGCTCGAAGGACTATTCAAGTCCCATCTAGTGGGAGGCAGAAACAAGTAGAGTCTCCTTCACGAACATTGCCCCGTACCTGTCACCTAATCTGACCTTCAAGTCATTTGATCTTCCGTCACGTTACGTCTGGTGGGAGGCAGAAAAAAAGTCTTCTTCCCGAACGTTGCCTTGTACGTGTCATGTAATTCGGCCTTCAAGTCATTTGACCTTGAGTCATGTTTCGCCGGGTGGGAGGCCGAGACAATGAAGGTCGTCCTCCTGAACGTTCCCTGTATGTGATATGTAATCAAGCCTTCAAGTCATTTGACGTTGAGTCAAGTTCCATCTATTGAGACGGGGAGAAAATAAAGTCTTCATCCAGAGCGTTGCCCTGTACGTGTCATCTAATCCGGCCTTTGAGTCATTTGACCTTGAGTCAAATCGTGGCCGGTCAAATAAGGTCCTCTTCCCTGTACGTGTCGACTAATCCAGCCTTCAAATCATTTGACCTTTAGTCAAGTCTTGTCTGGTGGGAGACATAGATAAATAAGGGCTTTTTCCAGAACCTTGCCCAGTATTTGTCACCTAATCCGGCCTTCGAATCATTTGAACTTGAGCTCCGTCCCACTTGGTGGGAGGCAGAGACAATTAAGGTCTTCTTCACTGTAGGTGTCATCTAATACTGCCTTGAAGTCATTTGAACTTGAGTCAAGTCCTGTCTCGTGTCTCAATAGACGAATAAGCGCTTCTTTCCAAATGTTTCACTGTACTTTTAGTCTAATCCGGCTTTCAAGTCATTTGACCTTGAGTCAAATCCCGGCTGTTGGGAGGCAGATAGAAATAAAGTCTCCTTCTCGAACGTTGCCCTGTGCATGTTATCTAATCCAGTTTCCAGTCATTTGACCTTGAGTCAAGTCCCGTCTGTTAGAAAGCAGAGACAAATAGCGTTCCCTTCCCGAACCTTGCCCTGTACGTGACATCGAATCCAGCCTTTGAGTCAATTGACCATGAGTGAAGTCCTGTCTGCTGGGAGGCTGAGACAAATAAGACCCTCTTCCCTGTATGTGTCACCTAAATCCGGCCATCAGGTTTTTTAACCTTGAGTCAAGTCCTGTTTGGTGGGAGAAGCAGAGAGTAATGGAGTCGTTTTCCAAAACGTTGCCCTGTACAAATCACATAATCTGGCCTTCAAGTCATTTGACTTTGAGTCAAGTCCCGTCTGGTGGCGGGCAGTGACAAATAAGGTCTTCTTCGCAAAACTTGCCCTGTATTTGTCATGTAATTCGGCCTTCGAGTCAATTGACGTTGAGTCAAGTCCCGTCTGGTTGGAGGCAGAGACAAATATGGGTTCTTCATTGTACGTGTCATCTAATCCTGCCATTGAGTTATTTGATCTTTAGTCAAGTCGTGTCTGGTGCGAGTCTTAGCCAAATAAGGGCTTCTCCGCGATTGTTGCCCTGTACGCATCATCTAATCCAGCCTTTGAGTCATTTCACATTGTGTGAAGTCCCGCTGGTGGAAGATAGAGACAAATAAAGTCTTCTTCCCGAAAGTTGCCCTGTACGTGTCATCTAAGCTCGCCTTCAAGACATTTGACCTTGAGTCAAGTCCTGTCCGGTGGGATGCAAAGACAAATAAGGTCATCTCCCCAGTAAGTGTCATCTAATGCAGCCTTCGAGTAATTTGCCCTTGAGTCAAGTCCTGTCAAGTGGGTTTCTGAGACAAATAAGATCTTCCCGAACGTTGCCCAGCACGTGTCATCGAATCCGGCCCTCAAGTCATTTGACTTTGAATCAAGTCCTGTCTGTGTTGAGGCAGAGACAAGTAAGGTCTTCTCCCATGTACGTGTCATCCAAGTCATTTGATATTGAATCAAGTCGTGCCTTGTAGAAGGCGGAGAAAAATGAGGTCTTCTTCCCCCTAGGTGTCATCTATGCCAGCCATCAAGTCATTTGACCTTGAGTCAACTTCTGGACGGTGAGAGGCAGGGACAAAATAGGTCTTCTTCCCGAACGTTACCCTGTACGTTTTATATAAACCGGCCATCAAGTTATTTGACCTTTAGTCAAGTTCTGTCTGGTTGGGGGGCGACACAAATAAAGTCTCCTTCCCGAACATTGCACTGCACGCGTCGCCTAATCTGGCCATCAAGTCATTTGACCTTGAGTCAAGTCTTGTCTGGTGAGAGGCAGAGACAAATAAAGTCTTCTTCCCGAAAGTTGTCCTGTACATGTCCTCTAAGCCAGCCTTCAAACTTTTTACCTTGAGTTCAATCTTGTCTGGTGGGGTGTAGAGGGAAATAAGGTTCTTCCCGAACGTTGCCCTGTACGTGTCAACTAACCCAGCCTTCGAGTCATTTGATCTTCAATCAAGTACTGTCTAGCGGAGACAAATAAGGGCTTCTTCCCGAATATCTAATCCGGCCTTTGAGTTATTTTATTTTGAATCGAGTCCTGTCTGCTGGACGTAAGAGACAAATAGAGTATTCTTCTCGAAGTTGCCTTTGAGTCCTTTGACCTTGACTCAAGTACCGTCTGGTGGGTTTCAGAGACAAATAAAGTCTTCTTCCCGAACGTTGCCCTGAACGTTTCATCTAATCCGGGCTTCGAGTTATTTGACCTTGAGTCAGTCCTGGCTGGTGGGAGGCCGAGACAAATAAGTTCTTCCCTGTACGTGTCATTTTAACTGGCCTTCACGTTGTTTTACCTTGAGTCTAGACCCGTATTGGAAAAAAATACCTTTTCAAAATTTTACCTGTACGTGTAACCTAATCCTGCGTTCAAGTCATTTGACCTTTAGTCACGTCCTGTCTGGTGGGAAGAAGAGACAAATAAAGTCTTCTTCCCGAACGTTGTTCTGTACGTGTCATCTACGCCATACTTCAAGACATTTGACCTTGAGTTCAATACTGTCTGGTAGGATGCAGAGAGAAATAAGGTTCTTCCTTTACGTTGCCCTGTACGTGTCATCTAACATGGCCTTCGAGTCATTTGACCTTGGGTCAAGTTCTCTCTGGGCGGAGGCAGAGACAAATAAGGTCTTCTTCCCTGTACGTGTCATCTAATTCAGTCTTTAAGTCATTTGACTTTGAGTCATGATGTGCCTGGCGGAAGGCAGAGAAAAATAAAATCTTTTTCCCTGTACGTGTCATCTAATCCTGCCTTCGGGTCATTTGACCTTGAGTCAAGTACTCTCTAGTGGAAGGCAGAGACAAATAAGTTCTTCTTCCCGTATGTTGCCCTCTACGTGTCATCTAATCCGGCCTTCGAGTCATTTGACATTGAGTGAAATCCTGTTTGTGGAAAGCAGAGACAAATAAAGTCTTCTTATCTTATCTAATATCTTATTTTATATTATCTAATCCGTTCTTCGAGTTATTTGATCTTGAGTAGAGTCCCGTTTGGTAGGTGGCAGAGACAAATAGAGTATTCTTTCTGAAAGTTTCCTCATATGAATCATCTAATCCAACCTTCAAGACCTTTCACTTTTATTCAAAACCTGACTGGCAGAGACAAATAAAGTCTTCTTCCCGAACGTTGCCCTGAACGTGTCATCTAATCCGGTCTTCGAGTCGTTTGACCTTGATTAAAGTCCCGTCTGGTGGATTTCAGAGACAAATAAGGTCTTCTTCCTTAACCTTGCCCTTTCACGTGTCATCTAATAAGGCCTTCAAGTCATTTGACCTTGAGTCAAGTCCTGGCTGGTGGGAGGAGGCAGAGACAAATAAGTTTTTCCCTGTACGTGTCATATAATCTGGCCTTCAAGTTATTTGACCTTGAGTCAAGTCTCGTCTGGTGGGAGGCAGGGACAAATAAGGTCTTTTTCCCGAACGTTGCCCTGTACGTGTTATCGATTAGATAACACGTGTTATCGATTAGATAACACGTACAGTCAAGCCTTCGATTCATTTGACCTTGAGTCTAGTCCCGTCTGATGGGCGGCCGAGACAAATAAAATCTCCTCTGGAATTTTATACTGTACTTGTCACTAAAACAAGTCATTTGACCTTGAGTCAAGTCATTTGACCTTCAGTCAAGTCCCGTCGGGTGGGAGGCAGAGTCAAATAAGGTCCTCTTCCTCTTTGAGTGATGTGACCTTGTGTCATGTCTTGTCTGGTGGGAGGCAGAGACAGAGACACTTCTTCCAAAACAGAGACAGAAGCACTTCTTCCCACTACATGGGAACATTACCTTGTACGTGTTATCGAATCCGGCTTTGAGTCATTTAACGAATCAAATCCTGTCTTGTGGGAGGCAGGGACAAATAAGATCTTCCTCTCTGTATGTGTTATCAAATCTGCCTTCAAGTCCTTTGACCTTGACTCGCCCTTCCTCGTGGGAGGGAAAGACAAATAAGATCTTAGGTGTACGTGTCCTCGAATCCAGCCTTTAAGTCATTTGACCAAGAGTCAAGTTCCGTCGGGTGGGAAGAAGAGCCAAAAAATGTCTTCTACCCGAACGTTGCCTTGTACGTGTCATCTAATCTGGTCTTCAAGACATTTGACCTTGAGTCAAATCGTTTCTGGTGGGAGGTAGAGACAAATAAAGTCTTCTTCTCAGTACCTGTGATGTAATCCAGCCTTCAAGTCATTTGACATTGAGTCAAGTTCCGCCTGGTGGGAGGCGGGGACAAAATAGGTCTTCTTTGTGAACGATACCCTGTACGTGTCATTTAATCAGGCCTTCAAGTCAATTTGCCTTGAGTCAAGTCCTGTCTATTGGAAGGCATTTGCAAATAAGTTCTTCTTCCCGAACGTTGCCCTATGCGTGTCAACTAAATGGGCCTTATGGTCTTTTGACGTTGGGTCAACTCCTGTCTTGTGGGACGTAGAGACAAATCCGGTCTTCCCGAACGTTACCCTGTACGTGTCATCTAATCTGGCCTTCAAGACATTTGACCTTGAGTCAAATCCTTTCTGGTGGGAGGCAGAGACCAATAAAGTCTTCTTCTCAGTATCTGTCATGTAATCCGGCCTTCAAGCCATTTGACCTTGAGTCAAATTCCGCTTTGTGGGAGGCGGAGACAAAATAGGTCTTCTTTGTGAACGATACCCTGTACGGGTCATTTAATCAGGCCTTCAAGTCAATTTACCTTGAATCAAGTCCTGTCTAGTGGAAGGCATTTGTAAATAAGTTCTTCATCCCGAACGTTGCCCTGTGCGTGTCAACTAAACGGGCCTTATGGTCTTTTGACGTTGGGTCAACTCCTGTCTTGTGGGACGTAGAGACAAATCCGGTCTTCCCGAACGTTACCCTGTACGTGTCATCTAATCTGGCCTTCAAGTCCTTTGACTTTGAGTCAAGTCCTGTCAGATGGGAGGCAGATATATGTATATATATATATATATATATACCCCGCACCTTTCATCAACGCTCTTGTCTGACTACGACCATAATTGTATACCACCGATCTTAACAGACTCTGCAAAAACTATTCACAGACAAATCGCATGAATAATAAAATAACCGCCTAACAATGACTGTTTTTGAAATAAATTGTTAATCTTACATAGCACTACTTGAATCAATTTAACAGTGAAAACTAATGAGCTCGGGCTTGTTTAAAAATCTTCCCAACTGACTATTTATTTACACATCTTATACATTTAATATACGTATAAAGAACATTTGGCATTTCATAACTTATAATGGTTGATATCCCATAAAATATAACCAACGAAATAATCTGACAAATCAAATATATCTAATATATGAATATTTAAAATTTGATTTGGTATTAATTATCCTACAAAGTTTGATATGCCGTGAATACCAATCATTTCACTGTGTGCAAATGAAACCCTTTGTGTTAAATAGAATACTCGAAACAATTCAACCGTCTACAAACGAATGTGGGAAGAAGAGCCAAAAAATGTCTTCTACCCGAACGTTGCCTTGTACGTGTCATCTAATCTGGTCTTCAAGACATTTGACCTTGAGTCAAATCCTTTCTGGTGGGAGGTAGAGACAAATAAAGTCTTCTTCTCATTACCTGTCATGTAATCTGGCCTTCAAGTCATTTGACCTTGAGTCAAATGACTCAACGTTTGTTGTTTAAAATGTAACATACAAACTATTCTCTCACAAATAATATTCACTTAATATATATATATATATATATATATAAAGAAGAGATGATTTTAAATAACTTACAAGGGTTGGTATGCAATAAAATCAAAAATGTATATAAAATCCAAAGGAGATTGCCACAGACATATCAAAGCGACTCTCTCAGGTAGGGGTGGTTTGGTTCGAAAGTTTTAAGGCACATCAACCATTCTTGGGTTATTTGAAGTTAAAGATAGTTTTTGTAAAGAATTATATAGTTTCAGTAAAGTTGGTGACCTTTGTCGAGGGTGAACCAAAGGTGCCTTTTTCAATATCTACTACACTAGAGGTGAAGATCATTTCCTGGGAGTGCTACACTTACCCTTGATCCTTACCTTATAGTGCTGTGCTAAGCAAGGCGGCATTAGGTACCATTTTTGACTCTTTGGTAGGACTCGACCTGGGATTGAACCCCGGCCCCCGGACCATTGGAGAACACTCTACTCATTAGGCCATTGTCCCGGGACATTGAGCCATCGTGGGTTTGTTGTATAATGACCTTCGACCCGGCCAATCCTGCCATTCCAAAGACGGCGGAAGTGCATATTCTGTTGGTGTGGGCGAGCTTGGCTGACAAAATGGGACAAGGTAAAATCCCGAGGTACAGTCATAGACTGATGCACCGGAAGAGAGTGACCTGTGAACTGCATCACAGTTATTTCCGCTTGATGACGATCAAACATGCCATTTCAAAGATTGAGAGGACGATTGAAGTATTATATAACTCAGTGAAGACAGGAAGTCAGTTAGTTTGGAGTCCAGGCCAGTTGGGGAAAAGATGTGGTAGAGAAAGCTAGCACTCAGCAGAAAGCTGGGCCCCCGGGCCTCCGGTTGAGCAACCCTGGAGAACAAGAAAGACACAACGCTAATGGCTATAAGAGTTGGGGTCAATATGTTGCAGTCTTTGTTCAGTCTCCAACTCCCTCTCACACACAACTCTTTCAAATAATATGAGAGGTATATTTTTCTAAAAGACTGTCGCTCGTCGTCTTTATTGTGTCGTCATTATGATTCTGAATACATGTGACTATACAGCAGGTTATTTAATATCAAAGCCCGCACCCATTCGTTGCAGAAGAACAGCAGTGGCACGATTTAACCCATAACTGAGGATATAAGGGGGTTTCATACCTTTCTAAAGGGTATTAGCCATAAAGTGAATTCAATAGCTCCATAGAAGATCGAACTCTTTTCTTTTAAAGACACAGTTCAGCACTTGAAACATTTCGCCACCGAGTCTTCCCCTGCTTTCAAGTAACTTGTATTTTCTATTTGTAAGCGATTATATCTTTAATTAACTGTTCATAGCATTAAACAATTTCACACCTAAATATGTTTTGAAGTATTCCTATCTAATACTAATAATTTTCAAACTGATCAATTTGGGGGAAGTCAAGAGACGTTGTGGCCAACATGTGACCCTGCAACATCGTTGTAAGCGAGTTCGATCTCTGTCGCGCAATTGCATTTGCTTTTAGACTAATAACCTAGAGAAAAGTGTAAACCCCTTATCGCCCCCTAATTATTGGTTAAATATTACCTAAACGGTTCTTCTACAAGGATGGCTTTCTCATTAAATAACCCACGAAGAGAAACCAAACCAACTCTAATCGACCCATAGATGGGAACCTAACAGGTGTGACACCATCCGGGTCAGAAACGGTCCAGAAAGTAAAGAGAATGAACGGATACGCCGAACTATCCTGATTAAATCTTCTCTACCAGATGCCGTTAAGTGTCATACCCAGGACACCTCTTTTTTGTGTAGAGGGGCACTTACCCTTCTGCTGAGAATACAGTCAGCATTTTCAAAGCCCTTCCGACAGGTTTATGTTGTATAATGGGAAAATGATGCAAGCACAAGATCAGGCTTGCTTCACTTTTAGTCGTTCCCCTTCAGAAAGCGACAAAACAGCTGAACAAAAAGCACGAACAGCTCTAATCTCTCCCTTAAGGTTGACTAGCAAACATCCTCCTACCATTTGATTGTATAATAGAAGACAAGATGATTGCACCTACCCCAGGGGATCATTGTCTTTACCTCAGTGTCTTTTCTATTTTTGTATATGCTAAAAAGCCTGCCTGCTGTGCTAACTTATAATGTGATTTAATGTCTGGCTTCCTTCTTCGCATGGGTGACATTTACTGGTTGGATTATAATTTTTTTTATTGTGTATGGCAAAAGCAAACGTTTGTTTTCTATTTAATTCGTTTAGTTATTTTAATTCTCCGAGTTTTTATCAGCGTGATTTCTTTTTTGGCACTTGTTGCACACTTTATTTCTTTTGTCTTTTTCATAAACGCATATTTTCCTCTTTCTTTCCCCATTCTATTTCAGCCATCTCTCTCTCTCTCTCTCTCCCTCTCTTTCTTTCTCTTTCTCTCTCTCTCCCTCTCTTTCTTTCTCTCTCTCATTCTCTCTCTTTCACTCTCTTTATTTCTCTCTCTTCTTTTCCAAAATAAGGAAAACAGAAATATAAAAAGATACAAAATAAAAAAATAACATATACAAAATTATATACAAAATATCTACAAAAAATATAAAAAAAGAAAAAAAAAAGAGATATAAACCAAATAGAAAAGAGAAGTTATACTTTCGAACTTAGCAATATCATCATCATCATCATCATCATCTAGCGCTGCTAGCATAGGTTTCCCTGACTCTCTCTCTCTCTCTCTCTCTCTCTCTCTTTCTTTCTCTCTCTCATTCTCTCTCTTTCACTCTCTTTATTTCTCTCTCTTCTTTTCCAAAATAAGGAAAACAGAAATATAAAAAGATACAAAATAAAAAAATAACATATACAAAATGATATACAAAATATCTACAAAAAATATTAAAAAAGAAAAAAAGAGATATAAACCAAATAGAAAAGAGAAGTTATACTTTCGAACTTAGCAATACTATCATCATCATCATCATCATCATCTGGCGCTGCTAGCACAGGTTTCCCTGACTCTCTCTCTCTCTCTCTCTCTCTCCCTCACCATTCGTCTCTAACATCCATCCAGGTCTTCTCGACTTCATTCTGTGTCTGTACAGAGCTGTCGTAGATAAGTTCTTGTTGGTCGGCTAAAACTTGCACGTCTGGGTGATGAAATCTATCGGAGAACGTCGCTTTTGAGTTCGTCCTTACTTCTCCAGAAATGCCTCGCATACTCTCACTAAAACTAGTATATATATGTATATATACTCTCACTCAAACTCTCACTCTCAGTCTCACTCAATATATATATACTCACTCTTACTCAATATATGTACACTCTCACTCAATGTATATATACTCTCACTCAATATATATATACTCTCACTCAAACCAGTACATATATATATATATATATACTCTCACTCAAACTCTCACTCTCAGTCCCAGTCAATATATATATATATACTCACTCTCACTCAATGTATGTACACTCTCATTCAATGTACATATACTCTCACTCAATATATATATACTCACACTCAAAACAGTATATATTTATATATATACCATCACTCAAACTCTCACTCTCAGTCTCACTCAGTATATATATATACTCACTCTCTCACAATATACATACACACTCAGTCAATGTATATATACTCTCACTCAATATATATATATACTCTCACTCAAACCAATATATATATATATATATATATACATATATATATATATATATATACGTTGTAGTTGGGCAGCAGAATTTCGTTTATGCATGTTTGATTAAATAACAAAGAAACATTTTGTCTATAAAGTTTTATTAAGATCCTTTCAGGATAAGTATCTTGGTTTTATGCTGGAATTGGTGGATGGATTGACCAAAACTGTCCCGAGCGATTTCGGACCTTTTATAGGGCAAAATAAGGTGTCTCTTGCATGTATGAGGAGTGTTTTTTGAAAGAGTTTTTTGAAAGAGTTTTTTTAATGTTTTTTATAACATTGCACAATTACGTAAACTCAGAGTCGGACAAAACTGAGACGCTGATGAATTTAAAAATAAAACGCTATCAACCGAGAAAGAGCATTATTAAGAAATACGAAATATTGAAAAAAAAAAACAAAAAAAAACTAAAGGCATTTCAAAACATAGACGCAATTTTCAAAATTAATTCTATTGATTCTAGGTTTTTTGTTTTTATATGTAGGGCTTGTAGGATTTGTAGTCGTAGTGCATTAATTTCGTGTTCTATTATATAATAATATATGATATACCGGACATTGGCTTAGCGGTTGGAGTGTTTGCCAATGGTCCGGGAGATCTGGGTTCAATCCCAGGTCGAGTCATACCAAAGACTCAAAAAATGGTACTTGATGCCTCCTTGCTTAACACTCAGCATTATAAGGTATGGATCAAGGGTAAAGTGGAGCAATTCAGGGAAAGGAGTAGCGCCCTCCCCTACACCTTGGTGTAGTAGCTATCGAAAAGGGAGCCTTCTGGTCACCCTCGACTATGGTCGCCGACTTTACTTACTTATTTATATAATGTTATATAATATCGTAGAAACTTAAAAATAACCAAGATACTTAATTCATTAATACACTGTCGTAAAATGCTTTGCAGCATTTTCGTTGATAGTGAGACTCTGAACTCGTCTGATACTCTCCCAGTGTTTCTCGCTTTACGCACGGCCTCAGAATCCTGATACTCTCCCAGTGTTTCTTGCTTTACGCACGGCCTCAAAATCTTGATACTCTCGCAGTGTTTCTCCCTTCAAGCACGGCCTCAGAATCTTGATACTCTCCCAGTGTTTCTCCCTTCAAGCACGGCCTCAGAATCCTGATACTCTCCCAGTGTTTCTCGCTTTACGCACGGCCTCAGAATCCTGATACTCTCCCAGTGTTTCTCGCTTTACGCACGGCCTCAGAATCCTGATACTCTCCCAGTGTTTCTCACTTTACGCACGGCCTCAGAATCCTGATATTTTCCCAGTGTTTCTCGCTTCAAGCACGGCCTCAGAATCCTGATACTCTCCCAGTGTTTCTCACTTTAAGCACGGCCTCAGAATCCTGATACTCTCCCAGTGTTTCTCACTTTAAGCACGGCCTCAGTCTCGTTATACTCACCCAGTGTTTCTTGCTTTAAGCACGGCTTCAGAATCCACTCTTTTAGACCGACCTGACGTTACGTGATCATTGAGGGTGTCTGCAACCCGAGCGACATTTCTTGAAACGTCTGGTTATTATATAGTGATCAACTGTGTCTCCACGTTTCGCATAGGAAATCTTTTTGGTTGTTTCCGTGGGGTTATGGTCCGGTTCAAATTCGTAAAGCATAAATTCTCATATCAGGTCATGTTGGCTGTTAAGCTGTGCAGCTTTTAAATCACATATACAAGGTGAAGCAATACACTGTGTGTCTGCACACTCACTAACACCTTACTACAAATTACAGAGTGTATCTGAAATGACTTGAACTGCTACTTTCAAATGATTTACGCGGCGCCAACTAGCGTAATCATAATATTACATAATCTTTGAATCGCCCTGTTTTATAATGTTCGATTCAAGGGGTTACTATGGCCGACACTTTAAAATCTCTTCACTCTCGTACAGTGTCGAATATTGTGTTGCCCAGTCGGCTGGGGCAGTAAAATACACAGACCGCATCTCTACCGACGGTTACGACTCCCCTAACGAGTGTCCCGTATATCACACAAAGCAATCTGATGGTGAGGCTCCTGTAATGCTGGAGCTTTACGGAATGCAGAATAGCCCTTTATTGTCATCTCTTCCAGGCCCTCTCTGACTCGGAGTGGTAACACCAGATAGAATCTTATCTATGGGTCAAACTGCGTACTTATGCTAAAGTGAATTGTTTAAGATAAAACTATTTTTGACATCTAAACTGTGTACTTATGATAAACTGGATTGTTTAATATAGAACTGTCTGAACTTTTGCAAAATTTAATTGTTTGAAATTTTGACATTTAACCGTTTGTAAACGAAAACTATATTAACACTAAATTGAATTGTTTGATATGTAATTCGGCTTTAAATCACTCGAAAAAGGTTGATACGTCGTAAAACAAAACAACCAACCAATTAACGAACCATCCAACCAACTGAATACTGAATATGGAATACTAACGCAATATTACTTCTCACATTTCACACCACAGACTTATTTATATATGTACCACTTTTAGTCACGTGACCCCAGTAATACAGTCCTCATCAACAGCCGTGTTTGTTGGGTGAAGATGCGTGTTCAAACCGAACGGGTAGGTATCTGCACATTCTGCTACATAATACCCTGTAACATTATCTCCCCGACACGGCACCAACTATGAATAAAAGTTAACACTACGGGGCTCGTTCCAAACTATGCGGTAGTGTTTCGGCTTGGTTGGGTGTATTTGCCAGTATCGCTATGTCATCGGCGTAGTCGGCGTCGGTATTTGTTTTTGCGGGGTACCTTCTGCTTCTTTTCTTTGTCAGCTCGAAGCCGTTTTCTCTGATTTTATCAATCGATGTTCTAAGCCCGTAGTCTAGACAGATGATAAAGAGGTATGGGGCCAGCATGTCCCCTTGTAGTACTCCTGCTACGATGTCGAAGTATTATGTGTCTCCATCCGGTGAACGTACTTTCACTTTGGTGTTTCTATAGGGAATCGTTATTGCTGCTACGGTTTCTTTTGGTAGGCCATATGCTAGTAGGATTTGTTCCATCTTCCCTCTGTGAATGGAATCGAAGGCCTTGGTAAAGTCGACAAATAGTAATGTCGCCTGTAGGTTTTTTGCTCGTACGCCTACAAGGATTCTACGGATGATCCATATTTGTGAGGTCGTTGATCTTAAAATAGGACCGTTCTCTCAAGAACTCGACTCGGTCCTTAGAAAAATTAAAAATAGGAAAGCTGCAGGGCTTGACGAGATTCCTCCAGAAGTATGGAAGACCAGACAATTCGACGACATATTACACCGATACTGCAACGCTGTCTATAATCAAAACAATACTTACTTATGTAAAAATGCCCTGTTGGCTGGGGCTGTAGAATATATCGACTGCTTCGCTACTGAGGGGTAAGACATCCTAACGAGTGTCCTGAATATGACTCTAAACAATCTGATGCTGAGGTTCCAGTGATGTTAGAGCTTCGGGGAATGCGGAGTACCCCTTTATTGCCATCACTCCTAGGTCCACTCTGGCCCGGATTGGTAGCACCTGATAGGGTCCTATCTGTGGGTTAAATATAACTAAACTTCGTACTTATGCTAAATTAAATTGTTTGAAATGGAACTATTTTTGTATGCTAAACTGGATTGTTTGAAATGGAACTGTTTTTGACATTGAAACTGTACTTACACTAAACTAAAATATTTAATATAGAACTGTTTTGACATTTAACTGTGTGTAAACAAAATCGATACTTATACTAAACTGAATTAGTTGAATTAGAACTGTTCGACTAAACTGAATAGCTTGAAAAAGAAATGTTTTTAACAATTAAACTGTGTACTCACGCTAAACTGGATTATTTGAAATAGAACTGATTATTTGTATAAAAATGGATCTGGCATTAGATAACCTACAAATGTTAGTATGCTGTAAAGCTCAAATAACCAACTAACCAATTAATTACATTAATTACATTAAATTAATTAAAAACTCAACCAGCCAACCAACCAACCAACCAACCAACCAATTAATTGCAATAATTACATTAAAGAGGCCAGCACTCTTCAAATCGGGTCAGTGGTTTTTCCACCAGGACAATGCACCAGCACACAACTCCATCCTTGTCACAGACTATTTGACCAAGATGGACATCAAGACAGTTCCTCAGCCTCCCTATAGTCCAGACCATGCTCCCTGTGACTTTTGGTTATTCCCTAAGCTCAGATGCCGTCGTTATGAGACAATTGAGGAGTTAAAAGAGGCTGTGACGAAGGTCATTGACACGCTCACACATGACGACTTCTATGGGGCCTTCCAGAAGTTGTTGGAACGGTAGAACACGTGCATTGCAGCTGGAGGAAATTACTTCAAAGGGGACTAGAGTTTCATATGTGTACTATCAATAAAAGTGCCCATACGAAAAAAGTCTGGAAACTTATTTAATGATCCTCGCATATCCGGTTTTTACAATATGTTCCCATCCCACCAAAAATTATACTCATAAAATATGAAATACTGAAAGTCATAGAAAACAAATCTTCATTATCGGTCATTCCCTTTACTTTCTCTCACAATCAGTCCCTATCAGTCATTGCTCTTCGAAGTTCCTCAATACTGCGTCCAGTGTTCCAACAGAGCTGGTGAAAGTACGTTTTTACTAGTCGGGCAACACTGATGTATCCATATATTGGGGTCCATAAAAATGTCACTTTGGAGGTGCCCGTGGTGTAATGGTTATCGTCGTAGGAAATGGACACGGTGACACGAGTTCAAATCCTCGACGAGACTGATTCTTTTTCACATAGCACTAATACCTCCGGGAAAGGTATTAATCCAATTATTCTCTCTCCAGCTATGGGTAAAATAGTAGGGCAGACTAGGTTCTTCAGCCTTGGCGAGGCAACTGGTTTAGAAGATGGAAAACTCTGAATTCAAAGCTGTTAAACTCCGCTTAAAAACTGACCTTGTGTCATATCCTGCCCGAGTGGAGGGGTTGGGTAAAAATATCGCTTGTGAGTTCGTCCTTATTTGTCCAGCAGTGCCCAACATGTTTTGTTCATCTTGGATTGTTTGCAAGATAGGAGATAAATAACCGTACAATTGCTGTTTTGTGGGGTGCTGCTTCCAAGATTTGTTCAAAACAGTGATCATTGTTCTTGCTTAGTTCCCATCTTGTTCTTTCTCCAAGCATTTTATCAAAATTCAACCATACTGTATTACTGACATGGTTACAGCTTGGAGGAATTCCTGTTTTATCAGAGAGATCAGATAACTTGATTGACCGAAATCTGCCCTTCCATAGTGATTCAGTCAGATTTTAAAATCAAAATTAAAATGTTTTACATAAAACACGTTTTGATGTACTTTTGTTTTTTGATTTTGTTTTTCTATTTTTAATCGATTTTTTTTTCAAAGAAAGCTGTTACATCGGATCCCATTTGACCTCTGGCGAAACATGACACTCTGATTTTTCAGATGTACACAAGTAGCTCATTGATAATATTTGATGTAACGACCACTGCGACTACTAGTGCTCCTACTACTACTACTACTACTACAACTACTGTTGGATTGTCGGTATATTGGAATGTGACAAATGGATATTTTGTTAAAAAGACAGACGCCTTAGTGGTTAAAAGCTTTATGGATAAAGATGACACAGGATTGTGGAAATAGGAAATGAGTGACAAGTTGTCAGGTCAATTAACCAGGTGGTTGTGACACATTGAAATGAGAAATAAGGTGACCTAGATATAAGAGTACGGAAATAGCGGAAAAAAGCCAAGAAGCAAAAAGTTCCGGTGTCGCCAGCTGGAAGGAAAATACTTTGACCGGATGTGAGTCGTCAACCTCGAGTAGATGTGTTTATAAAAGCAGCCATGTTCAGATGTCAGAGCCAAATCTCGGCTAACAGACGAAGTGAAGAGATCGCCTGTCAGTTCCCCGTATGCACTCATAATCTCTTCGACTATCTAAGACACCACATTCATGGTAAGGCGGAGAAATAAATAGAGTAAGTTATATCTTTTAAAATACAAGTGTTCGTCATTTTTTGTCGTTATCAAATCCATCTGCAATATGCAACCCGCTCGGAAGAACTCTAGGTGGAGTATACAACACTACTTCAGTTATTGATGTATCGTTGATACGAAACTAAACTGCGTCTGGTGGTGAGGCTACAATTCTAAAACACTGAGGAGTGTGAAATCACCTCTTCGTTGCCATTACTTCCAGGTCCACTCTGATCTGAAGTAGTAGTATCAGTTAAGGTTCCATCAATGAAACAAATAGATCTGTTTGAAAAAATGTCTGAAATGGTTTTATTTCATTAAAACATTTGCCCTCAAAAAGCATTGACATTGCAACTATATAAGAATTGTTTACCTATTTATAATGATCATAAAGTTACATTTTGTACCGTCTATTATTGGGAAACGGTTCATTGGTCTAGTAGGTAGAGTGTTCGCCAATGGTCCGGGAGACCGAGGTTCAATCCAGTTCGAGTCATACCAAAGACTTTAAAAATAGTACTTGATACTTCCATGCTTAACACTCAGCAATATAAGGTACATATCAAGGGTAAATTGGAGCAATCCAGGGAAAGGAGTAGCGCCCCCCCTACAAATCGGTGTAGTAGCTATTGAAAAGGGAGTCTTCTAGTCACCCTCGACTACGGTCGCTAACTTTACTTTACTTTTATTATTGGGAGTATAATTGTTAAACTGACTTCGCCTTCAGGGTGAACATGTAAAAAAAACCCAGCTAGCCAATTTATGCTTGTATCCATGTTTCAGATCTACAAGTAATTAACCAACTACTAGTACTTCTAACATTTAAAGCTTTGTGCTAAACTAAACTAGATTAGTAAACGACTACTGTCAATTTTTAGTATCCAGGACGAATTCAAATCTGTCTTTTATAGAATATATACAAGGGTTGAACAAAATAATAGAAACAAGTGGAAATTTCAAATCTATTTTAATATGATTTTCTGATTGCAATCCTCCCGTGAAATCTGGCTTTGTGCAGGTCCCTTTTTGAGGAAACTGCGTTCTCGAGACGGTCATTAAGGTCTGCTGTAATTTTCGGAGCTGTATTATTGGGATCCTTTCTAACAATTCGTGTAAGAGTCCGACAGTTCCTATCAGACAGCTTTCGCTTTCTTCCAGATTTTTACTTCAGTGGGGAGTTTGTTTTTTTCCTTTTTTCTCAAATGCTATCGTTACTTTCAAGACAGAACTCCTTGCTACACCAAATAATTCCGCGGGTTTTGTTACACTCGCGCCTGCCACACAAGCACCAACAAATTGACCTCTTTTAAAGTCTGATAGAATTGCCATTTTTATGAATTATTGTTTAATTTCTTCTGATGTTAAAAAACAACAATTTTAGAAAAATATGACGAGAAAGATAAACAATAAATAAAAAAAACATGAACAAAAAACGTTTTTTGGTTTGATTGGAGTTTCAAAATTATGATACTAAAATTCTAGGTGTTTCCATTATTTTGTCCAACCTCTGTATTTAAATATATATATATATATATATATATATATATATATATATATATATATAGAGAGAGAGAGAGAGAGAGAGAGAGAGTAGAGATAGTGGAAAGTAAGAGTTTTGGATGATTAACATACTGGCCCTGGTCAAGTTCTTCCTGTTGTTGATTTCGCTGTTAGGCGAAAGGTCACTTGTTCATGAGGTCAATTAAAGGAATCTGGCAGTGACTACAGCAAATGTAGTTAACAGCCACAACAACAACAACAACAACAAAGATAAAGAAAAGAAAAAAGAAAGAAAGAATTGACCGCGTTGAGAATGGACAACTGGATAATCCCTGACCAAGGAGATATGACCATTCATCCATCAATGTCAACGGGATGTAAAGCTCTTTCGCTCCATTCTTTTTTTTTTTTCTTCAGTTTTTCACCCGCGTTTTGACTTAGTTATTTCTTTTCTTTCTTTCTTTTTTTTTCCCTTTTCGAAGAGGTGCCATTGTGGTGTAATGGTTAACGCGCTAGACTGCGGGATCGTAGTAAGTGAGTTCAAACTCCAGTCGTGCTGTTATGCTAAATTTCGGTCAAATACGCCTGGGAAAAGTATGAACCTCCTTATCCTCCCGGCAATGGGTTAAATAGCACAACTACTGTCGACAGCTAATTGGAATCTTCCCCAGATGGGCACTATAATATATGTTCTGCTTTTCTAATAAAGATACTCCCATAGAAATATCAATATATTTTAAGCGCCTCTGACATATTTCAGGGATATGTTGACAGGAAAGGTTAACGTGTAGAGAGTGTTTGAAATTATATTATTAAGGGGCTCCCATAATGGTTTGAACCTTTTTTTTAATCATCTTCTGCAAAGCTATGGAAAATTCGTCCTTCTAAGAATATGACTAGTTGAATAATCATTTTTTTCTCGTCCAGATTTACATAAAAAGGAAGAGGAGTATAAAAACAATGCGGTATATGGAGAACAAAAGTACTTCATTGACACATTATTTGTAATTTGATCAGGAAAAGTTTTAGAAAATTTCATATCCTAACAGAACTGAAATAAGTGATACAGCAAGAAACGGAAGTTTTTTTCATTTACATTAGAGAGTTCCTAACTTCCTTTAAAACAGATTTAAAGGAGATAAGTTCAGTAGTGTTCTTCAGGATATTTATTCAAAACGTAATTATTCCATTATATTTGTGTCAAACATTATATAAATATCTCTTGTACATGCCAGCAAAAGTCCCATATCTATCTATCTATTTATCTATCTATCAAAATCTCTTGAAGAAAATGTAAAAGTCTTAAACACACGCAGAGCCCGAATATAGGAAATAACAAAAATCTAAATACCAAATTTGATATGATTTTGATTTTATACATTTTAATATATATATATATATATATATATATATATATATATATATATATATATATATACGAGGATCATTAAATAAGTTTCCTGACATTTTTCGTATGGACACTTTTATTGATAGTATACACATGAAACTCTAGTCCCCTTCGAAGTAATCTCCTCTGGCAGCACTGCACTTGTTCTACCGTTCCAACAACTTCTGGAAGACCCAATGGAAGACCTCTTGTGTGAGCGTGTCAATGACCTTCGTCACAGCCTCTTTCATCTCCTCAATTGTCTCATAACGACGGCCTCTGAGCTTAGGGAATAAGTAAAAGTCACAAGGAGCAAGGTCTGGACTATAGGGAGGGTGACGAACTGTCTTGATGACCAGCTTGCTCAAATAGTGTGTGACAAAGATGGAGTTGTGGACTGGTATATTGTCCTGGTGGAAATGCCACTGACCCGATTAGAAGAGTGCTGGCCCCTTCCCTAGGAATCTCCTCCTGTACTCCCTTAAAACCTCAACATAGTACCCCTAACCCTAACCCTTCCTTACTCCTCCCACAGCTCTCATCTTCCCTCACAGACTCCCTGCCTTCCTTGAATCTCTTATGCCACTCGAAAACTGATGTTCGATTCATGCAAGATGGTCGAAAAGCAGTCTGAAGCATTCCATACGTTTCTGTGGCACTTTTTCCAAGTTTAAAACAGAATTTTATTGCATATCGTTCTTCTAAAGTGTTCTCTCGTCCAGTTTGCCTTTTTGAAACTCACCAGCTGTGACAATCAGGCTTTAGTAGGGTGCATTCCAATTTCTGCTGTAGCTGTTCATTTGAAGCTGGAATCAAAAAAATTGGTCAGTCTTCTCATAAGATGTATAGCAATAACATACTGAATTTTCAAGAGTCTACGCCAATTCTAAATGCCTGTACAAAAAAAGTCTGGAAATATATTGAAGGCATCAAGTATATATATATATATATATATATATATATATATATATATATATATATATATATATATACATATGTATATATATATATATATATATATCAGGGGCGGAGACGGGACTAGTGCTACTCGTGCCCGGCACGATCAATAACTCGGTCAATGTTATTCAAAATGGATTAAAAATCATCCATTAATTTCAAGCAAACATACTTAGTCTGATCTCAGTTAAATTACGTATCTATTCAAGTTTCGATAACTAAGTAGCCAAAAGTTCATAGATATATCTGGGAATAATACGACGATGCTGTTTGAACGGATGGTCTTTGTCCGGCCACCGTCAGATTCATCCCATAAAATCGGCTATAATGTTGAACACGCGCAAATCCATGCCGAGCACTAGACCCTTATAATAACAGTAATGTTAGAGAAATCCGCTTTTGGCTGTAGCCAATAGCAAGAGCAACTCAAACACCGTGCTCAAAAATATTAGCACTATGTGACTGCTGACGGCTGTCTCGGGAAGAGGGAGAGGGACAGAGAGAGCGAGAGAGGGGGGATAGCAGATTATAGCCGTCGCCGACGTCATCATCATCGCTATGGTAAATGTTGGTTAAACGGCGTGTTTTAATTCAATGTCAATTTCTTTAATCAATGTTGCATATATTACATTCTGTAACTAAAATTTGTTTATTTGAATACATTTTCAACAAACAATCTTTATTTTAAGCGAAATTGAAACTACTAGCTGTGTCTGTGTATATTGTCATCAGTTTCTTTATTCTAATAAACATATTTTTCTCGTCATAGTAATGAACATCTTCTCTTTTCTTCTATACTTTTGAAAGGAAAAAAATTATCTTATCTACTGTATTAACAAGACTACAAATTATACAGTATCTTGATTGTTTACAAAAAAAAGACACCATGCAAGGTACGTTTGTCAATCTGTGCTATACAATGGAGAATCACGCAATAGCAACTATGATGACTTACTTTGGGTCCACGGACCACGGGTTGGGAACTGAAGTTGACAGAGGGCAGGGGGGGGGGGCACAAGTAGCAAAAATAGGCTAGAGTCGCCACTGATATATATATATATATATAGCATGGTAATAGTTTATGGTTATCACTAACTCACTTAGTGTGTCAATGGTGGGCCAAATTTTGTGGTATTATCAGTAGAATGCTAAATATAAATAATAGAGCGATTATATATATATATATATATATATATATATATATATATATATATATATATATATATATATATATATATATCTTTAAGAAAAAACAACGGAACCAATCACAAAGGATTATAAATTTATTTCCATCCTGTTACGCATTTAAAAATCATAAAATGCGTAACAGGATGGAAATAAATTTATAATCCTTTGTGATTGGTTCCGTTGTTTTTTCTTAAAGAAATTATTGCTCTGTATAATTGGTACATTGAGCTCTTTACCAGGAAGATTTAAATATTCATTCATGAATAATTTCTTGTCCTGATGGAATTACTCCTAACTCCGGTTTAACTGGACTAAGTATTCTATATATATATATATATATATATATATATATGTTAGTTATTCTTCAATCGAGTAAATTCGGAGAAGAGAACAATTCCGTCAGGACAATTAAATTATTCAGATTTCGAATATTTAAATATTCCAAATTAGAGATGGGATTTAATAGTTAGATGTAGGCATAGAAATAAATTTAGACTATAGACGAAAATTCAGTATATAGTCAAAGTTAATATGTAACAATGAATTATTAAGTATAGATATTTTAATATAGTTGAATAGGTCTTACCATTAACGGAAGGGGTTTTGATACCTTTCAAAGAAAAAAAGATGACATACTAAAATCAAAATTAATAATTTTGTTAGAAATGGTTGAAATTTGAATATGTATTACTGTAATTGTTAAATTGTTGTCTTTTATTGGTTTTGTTGTTGTCTTAATCTGAAATAGGAAGAGACTGGAACTAGCCTTATATGGGAAAAGGCTATACAAAGCTGAACTCACTTTCCTTCCCCCCTCTCCTTCCTTCCTTTGTCTATCGCTCCTGTCTGGTTGTATTTTATTTTATTTTAATGTTGGATCTGATGAAGTCCTGTTAAAATTCTTTTGCAGTTTTGATTCCAATCAATGTTCTTTACAGGATGAAAATAAATTTATTATCCTAATGTGACCGAATATTGTTTTTTTTCTTGAAATAAAATTAATACATATATATATATATATATATATTATATGCTCTATCGTGAATTGAGCACCGATTGCCGTGTACCACATAACGTGTCAATACAAAGCCATTCTCATGAATTGTGCATTCCAGTAGCCGATAATTGTATATGTAAATAAATATATACGTGAAAATCCTTCGATTATTCTGAGAGGGAAGACAGCTTTCGGTTATGATGTTAGACTGAAATTAAGTCAGCCGGGTTTCGATCGCAGCTTTAAGCATCTTGCTTGTCAAGCCAGACTGAAATGATGTGATACAATGAAAGAGTTCGTCTGTGTATGACGATATATATATATATATATATATATGTGTGTGTGTGTGTGTGTGTGTGTGTGTGTAGATGACAATATATATATATATATATATATATATATATATATATATATATATAACTTTTATATATAAACCTTTATTCTGCTTAGAATAACTGATACACGTGTAGTGAGATTTTATTGTTAGGTACTTAACTAATGAGTTCCCCCAAAAAGGAAGGTTACTAGTGATTACTTATTGCAGTATTATCTGAATATTTTAAAAGAAAATAGAATAAAGCAAGATAAAATCTCATCATACTAAGAATATCTTCATACGATTAATCCTTTTATTTGGCTCAGATTTACATAAAAAGAAAGACAAGTGTAAAGATAGCACATGAGGTAGAAGGAGAAGAACATTATTTCATTACCACATGATTTTTAATTTGATTTTATAAAAGAGTATATTTCTCAAAATGCTCATACTCTCGTCAAGCCCAGTCGGTTGGGCCTGTAGTATTCATTGACTGCATTTCTCCAGAAGGGTATGACTCCCCAAACTAGTGTCGTGGATATGGCACTAAGCAATCTGATGGTGAGGTTCCAGCAATGCTGGAACTTTGTGGAATGCCGGATACCCCTTCATTACCATCGCTCCCAGGTCAACTCTGACCCGGACTGGTGGCATCTGATAGTGTCCTCTCTATGGGCAAAAACAGAGCTGAATTATTTTCTTATGCTCAACTGAATTGATTGAAATAGAACTGTTTTCACTTTTAACTATATGTAAACAAAGATTGTGCTTATACTAAACTGAATTGTTTGAAATATAACTATTTCTGTACTATTAAATTGTGTACGTATGCTAAAACGAATTATTTGAAATAGAACCGTTTTTGACATTTAGACTGTGTACTTATGCTAAACTGATTTGTTTAAAATAGAACCGTTTTTTGCATTTAAACTGTACCCTTATGCTTAATTTAATTGTTTGAAATAGAACTGTTTTTGATATTTAAGCTGTGTACTGAATTGTTTTAGATAGAACTGTTTATATGTATAAAAATGGATGTGGTATTAAATAACTGACAATGATCGATATGCCATAAAACCAAACTAAACCAAACAACTCACGAGGTACATGTAGAACAGCAGTAATTCATTGACGCATCATTTTTAATTTGATTTTATAAAAGGGTACATTTCTCAATATGCTCAAAATCCAGTCTTGACTAAAAGTTTCCAACGTCAGATGCTCAGAAAATGATAAAACGAATTCTTTTTAACATCGCTAATTAGGCGTGAACATTTTTGTCACATCATAAAAACACCCACTTTTACAAATATTATGCTCTATCATTTTTATATTGGGAACTTTACCTTTCACGTCAATGGCATTTATTCTTGTTGATAATAATTTATAATTAATTAACCACACACACAGACACACACACACATATATATATGTATATATATATATATATATATAGTAAGTACAGTTAAGTTGGCGAGTCTCATTGGGTGCCCCATTCATTTGGCCTTGTGCTAAATCGAAGTAAAGACCTTCGTAAATTACTACAGTTAAGTTGGCGACCGTAGTCGGGGGTTACCCGAAGGCTCCCTTTTCAAAAGCTCCAACTCCGAAGTCTAGGGGTGGGCGCTACTCCTTCCCCTGCATTGCTTTGGTTACCCTTGATCCGTACCTTATAATATTGTGTCTTGTGCAAAGAGGCATCAAGTATCATTTTCTGAGTCTTTGGTATGACTCGACCTGGGATTGAACGCCGGTCTCCAGGACCATTTGCAAACACTCTACTCACTAAGAAATATATATAATACAAATGATTTGAAAGATGCAGGAAGAAAAAAATCTTAATAACAAAAGAATAAAATGAAATAGAATGGAGGAAAAAAATAAATGCAGAAATAAAGAATAAAACAGACAAATTAATGTCAACGAACAAATAAACAAATTAAATAAAAGAAAAGAGAAGAAAAGAAAAGAAAAGAAAAAAAAAGAAAAAACAAAACAATTGAGAAAGTCCAGCCTAAAGAAACAAAAATTCAAATAAGAAAACGTTATGAGACAGAACGAATAAGAAAGAAAGAAAATTTGATTGACGTAAAGAAAGGGTGAATGGACCGGCAAAAAATATGCTGAAATAACCAAATCGACAGCTACGAAAATAGAACAAATCAACTGGCAAACCTCTTAAATGGTATCTCTTCAGTGGTCTGGCCACATTCCATAAATGTTGCTGAGAAAAACTTTTATCATCAATTGGAGAGTGGGGGGGGAGAAGGGTTCGGGACCCCCACTCGTGTTAACCACTAAAAGGGACCAAAGTCCTGTGGCCGAACAAACGCAATAATGAATAAGGACTAGCTTTTAAAACGAACCTTGATCCCTGAATTGTGCCCCTTTTCTAAATGGCCCGTCAATCGTCCTGATGGAGAATCGGGGATTTAGTGGCGCGTCGAATTGTTTCACTAGTCGATTGACCCTGTTTCATCGGGGCTTGTCTCGTCGACTTTCTTTGCTGACCACTGGTCAGTTATGGCCGTATCGGGCAAAGACGAGCCATCAAAACGAACTACCCCTAACCCGCTAGATGTCATGAAGGTCAGAGCCGTTGAAGGTTACAGAAGAGATTGAGTGCGTGCGGCTGCAACAAGTTGTAAAGGTTAAGAATGTTTCAAATGTCTGGGTCGGGGCAGATCGTGTGAGGGAAGAGATTATGGTCGGTGCGAAAGTCGGGGGAGGTGTGCATCATTTGTTTGTTTGATCGATGTATTGTGGTGCAGGGATGCATTGCAGCGGCACTACAGACACTAGTGGCCCAGGACATACGAATAAGGTTTACGGGGATATCAAGAAACGGATAGAATTTATTATATTTGGTTTCTTTTTTTTTCTCTCCTAATCTCGACCCTCTTTTCGCGTCATATTCTCTCTATCTTCCTCAGTTTTTTTCTCTGTCCCACTCACGGGGCATGCGTGAACATACACACATATTCTCTTTCAATCTCTCTAACACACACACACACACACACACGCATATGTATATATATGATATTACCATAAGTACACAGCTACGATAGGCTCATAAAAAGTTAGTATTCATCGAAACCAGGATTTTATTATTTTTATTTCAACAACATACGAAAAAAAAACATAATTTAGTATTATTGAGTTCCAAATACTTCGGCATTAAAATTCTGTTGCCAAAAATAAAATAACACACACACACACACACACACACACACACACACACACACACACACATATATATATATATATATATATATATATATATATGGAGAAAAACTGAAAAACAAAGTAACCTAAAAGTTACGAATTTATTGCGAAGGCAAGTCGACGCTATAATTTTTAGTTTCAATAAGCCTTTATCAGGACTTAAAAAATGGTGATGCCAAGTGTTGATAGAATAACGATGGATGTTCTATCAACATTCTATCTATCATTGCCATTATTCCCAGGTCCACTTTCTCTCGGAGTGGTAGTGCCTGTTATGGGTCAGATAGAACAGTTTAATTGTTTACTATACTTGCAACCATTTACTTGTGAGCAAACAAATGAGTGATGTTCAACTGAATTGTTTTTTTTACGTAAAATACAAAAAAACATTTGAATGTATGCAAACGATTGAATAATGCTGACTAAAAGTATTAGAGTTAAGTAGCAATTCTTGAAATCATTTAACTATGTGCAAACAAATGAGCTCTGGCTCGTTAAAAATTCTTACCCATGAACATTTCATTTGTTTATTTGTTTGGGTTTTATGGCATATCAACCTTTGACAGTTATTTAATGCCAAATCTATTTTATACAAATAAGTATAAGTAAAGTTGGCAACCGTAATCGAGGGTGACCCAGAGGCTCCTTTTTCGATAGCTACTACACCAAGGTGTAGGGGAGGGCGCTACTTCTTTCCCTGGATTGCTCCACTTTACCCTTGATACATACCTTATAATGCTGAGTGTTAAGCAAGGTAGCATCAAGTACCATTATTTGAGTCCTTGGTAAGACTCAACCTGGGATTGAACCAAGGTCTCCCGGGCCATTGACGAACACTCAAGCCATATGCTAATACAGTTTTATTTCAAACAATTCACTTTTGTATAAGTATAGTTTTTGGTTTACACTGTTAAATGTCAAAGCAGTTCTATTTCAGACAATTCAGTTTAGCATAAGTACGCAGTTTAAATGTTTCATCATCATCATGTCGTGCCGCCAGCACGGATATCCTTGACCATCTCTTGCCACTTCTCCCTATCATTCATCGCCTCCTGCAGGTCTTCTGGGTTACATCCTATGTCCTCACATAGCTGCTGTATGTAAGTTCGGGCTGGTCGTCCTGCTTTTGCTTGGCCATATGTGGGGGTCTATAGGAGTACGTCACTTACGAGCTCGTCCTTGCTTCTCCAGCAGTGTCCGGCGTGTCTGGCTCGTCTAACCTGTATAGTTTTCGTGATGGGAGGCAAGTGGCCGTACAGTTGGCGTC
Source organism: Sepioteuthis lessoniana (assembly GCA_963585895.1). Lineage (NCBI taxonomy): Eukaryota > Metazoa > Mollusca > Cephalopoda > Myopsida > Loliginidae > Sepioteuthis > Sepioteuthis lessoniana. The sequence continues at coordinate 92,674,723 of OY757915.1, read as the reverse complement.
TCGTGGGGTGTTGTCGCCAGGACTTGTTCAATATTGCTCTCAACATTCTTGTGTAGTTGCCGTCAAGTTTCTTCTCCAGCCGTTTAGTTAGCGTCCAAGTAGTGCATCCATATAGCAGTATCGATACAACCGCTGCCTGGAAGAAACTGCGCTTCATTTCATCGGTCAGGTCTGATTTCCATATGATTGAGAGCCTATCGATTGCCGTCCATGCTTTCGTCAGTCGTGTGTCGATGTCGTTTTCTGTTGATGAGACGCTAATTCCTAGGTAGGTGAATTTGTCCATTAGCCTCAGAGAGGCTCCGTCTAGTGTGGTAATGTTGCCCGTTTGGTTGTAACACATATATTCAGTTTTGTGCGCATTGACATGGAGGCTAATGCCTGCTGCAGCTCGTTCCAAACTATGCAGTAGTGTCTCTGCTTGATTAGGCGTATTCGCCAGTAACGCTAAATCATCAGCTTTAGACAGTTCTATTTCAAGCAATTCAGTTTTGCATAAGCACGCAGTTTATTTCGATTTGACCCTTAGATAGGACCGTATCAGGTGCTACTACTCTGAGCCAGAGTGGACCTGGGAACGATGGCTATAAAGGGATACTCCTCATTCCCCAAATCTCCAGCATTACTGGAACTTCACCATCAGATTATTTAGTGTCATATCTTAGACCCCTCTGCAGAAAAGTAGTCACTGTATTCTACCTCCCAAGTCAACTGGGCAAAACATTTCCTTTACAATATATATATATATATATATATATATATATATATATATATATATAAAGTATTTGGCATTAATCAACCAAAAGTTTTGATATGCCATAAAACATAAGCAACCAACAATCCACCCAACCAACCAACCAACCAACCAACGAACAAACTTGATACCATGTAACTATGTGCAAGCAAATAATGATAATTATAGATGAAATAATAGATGCGATTAAAAAATGAAGGAAGCCGAACACTGAAAATATAAAGGGCATGATAATAAAAAAAAAAATCATGAGGGGTTGGTATGGTGTTAAATACAGATTGCGTTGGGTAAAGTATTGCCATTTTAAATTGTTATTTCAGCCCATGCAATTCATTAGTTTTAGATTTTATCAACTACACAACAAACTGGAGTCAATTTTATCAACTACACTGGAGTCAATTTTAGAGACTGGAAAGAAAACTGTACCATAACGCAATTCTATCCCACAGAAATTTGGAAATTTTGTGCTGTACTAAGAATTAATTAATTTTTTTATTTATTGCGGACCTTTTGTTCTCATCTTGGTAGTTTTTGTGTTGTTTCTTCTTCACTACGTTTCGGCCAAATTTAACCTCTGGCCTTCTTCAGGTGATTAACCGTGACCTCGGATAGAAATGCTGAGTCTTGTAACCGTATCCCCAGTAATTACTACCTTCCATAGTTGTCTATCGCACCACGTTTTTAAACAAGTAAACCTCTGGCCGACTTGGGTAGGAATTGAAATTCCTATCCGAGGTCGAGATTAATCACCTGAAGAAGGCCAGAGGTGAAATTTGGCCGAAACGTTGTGAAGAAGAAACAACACAAAAACTACCAAGATGAGGACAAAAAGACCGCAATAAATAAAAAAATTAATTCTCAGACTAAGAAACCTCATCTCAAAATGATTCCAATTAAAGACATTTCATGCTGTACTGTTCGGCTTTCACCACGGAAGAACAATATGAATATTTTAGAGTAATTGGTTTCAATCGGAGGACAAATTCATATTCATATTGATGAAAACCTAAAACTCAGCAGGGGGGGGTCCTCGTGGTGTAATGGTTAAAGCGATGGACCGCGGAATCGCAGTACGCGAGTTCGTACTCCTGTCGCGCTATTACGTTCACTTTCGGGCAAATAACCTTGGGAAAGGTATGAACCCCCTTATCCTCCCAGCTATGGGTTAAATAGTACAACTACTGTTCTTCTTGGAGAATAGCATTGGCATTAAATAACCTACAAAGGTTGATATGCCATTAAACAAAGAAACCAAATCACGAAAACTCAGTTCACATCATGGTGTTTGGAATGGTCACTAATGAGGATGACGTCATGCTTTTCTTAAACTTCCACAATGGCCTTAACAGTGTGGATTTATCAAGTACCTGGAGAAGGTAGTGCTACCTTCGACCAAAAGGGTTGCAGCTAGAAAAAAATTGTCTGCTAATAGGATACTGGTGTGGTTTTCTTGCATATCAACCATTGCTAGTTACTTAATGCCAAATCTATTTATATACATATAAACTGTCGTATTTATAATAAATCAGTTTAGCAAAAGTATACAGTTTATTCCTTTTCGACCCATAGATAGGACCATATCAGGTGCTTACTAAAGGCCAGAGAGTATCTGGGAGCGATAGCAATGAAGGGATACTCCGCATTCTCGAAAGCTCTATCATTACGAGAGCCTCAACATCAGACTGTTTAGTATCATATCCAGGACACTCGCAGGGGAAGTCTTACCCTTCGACAGAGATGCAATCGGTGCATTCTGTTGCCCCAAATAGGAAGCCATACCACTTTAGTCGGAAAACCAGAGTTGGCCGTGAGGAAATTTCTGCAGTCACAGTACCCTTGATATGTTACCACCAGATTAAAATCCCCTTCATTATTATGGGCGAAGATTAGCGAAAAACCAACAAAACCCCATACAACAACGAAAATGAATACAAGACAAGAATAATCGCAGCATTTACCAGTTTAAAGAGACTATCGAAAAAGCTTGCAGGAGACTCCGAAGTAATCTGGAGACCCTTGTTGAGGCCAACGAGGAGTTATTTGAATAAATCTAATCGTTAGTATTTCAAGATAGTTTCATGTAATTTTGGCGAATATATCTGATAAACTAAGATGTCAGTATTATTTTCATTTTTACACAGTTTAGACGACAATTTTCCAATCGTAATCAAAATCTCACAACAGAATCTTTGGAAATCTATTTGCTCCAATCTATTGGGCCTTGTGCAGAACTCAGCTGAACTTTGTTAATATCGACTTACAGAAACTCTAACCTCAACGTGTCTTAATTTATCTCCCTGTATTCATTCTGGAAACGCAATTAGACTCTACAAACCGAAGACAAGATCAAATAGTAAAGTATAGGATTGTTTTGAGCATATTTATTTAGTTGATGATCAATCTTTGACTTCTTACAGTTGCAGTTAAAGTACGTATAAATCACACGGGCCATTCATTAAAACGCGAATAATCAGACCAGTCCACAACTCACATCTGGTAAGACTCTTTCCTTCTTAACTCTCTCTCTCTCTCTATCAATCTGTCTACTTCTCTATCTATCTATCTATCTATATAGATATCTATTTCGAATTCTCAAGCTCTTTCTCGCTTTTTCCGTTCGTTCGTTTTTCATTCTTTTTCTCGTATCTTTTATTCTCTCTTTTTTCTCTTTTTTCTTTTCATTCACCATTTCTTTATTTCCTTCTCCCCCTTTACTGTCTCACAGAGAAAACCCCCGAGCTGTAATGGCTAACATATAAGACTGCAGAATCGTAGTAAGCAAGTTCGATCTCCAGTCGCGCTACTACGTTCACTTTCAGACTTACAACCTTAGGGGAGGGGTATGAACTCTCTAATTCTCCCAGTTATGGGTTAAATAGTGCCTCTTTTAGTCTTCTAGAATGATGGCTTTGGCATTAAATAACCCATGAAGGTTGATATAACATTAAATAAAGAAACCAAACCCACCCTTATTGTGAAATCTTTATTTCTTTTTCAATGTTTCCTTTCCTCTTTTTTTTTGACGTTTTTTGTTTTTCTTTTATTTTGTTCTCATTGTTTTCTTTTTGCTTATAAATTTTTTCGTATACTCTCTTTTTTTCTTTATTTCTTTCTTTCCTTCTTTCTTTGATGCGTTTTTCTCATCTACTTTCTTTCTTTCTCTCTCTTTTATCATATTTTTATCCGTATTTCCATTTCTGCTAATTTCTCTCATTCTTTCTTTTTTTCTTTTTTTACACTTTCTTTCTCCCCACCTCTCTCTCTCTCTCTAATTGTCGTTCTATTTGTTTCTTTTCCACTCTTTCTTTCTTTCTTTCTTTCTTTCTTTCTTTCTTTCTTTTACCATGTTTTCGTCTGTATTTCCGTTTCGGCTATTCTCTCTCATTCTTTTTTTTTCTCGATCTCTTTTTATTTTTTCTCTCTCCTCTCTCTCTCTCTCTCTCTCACTCTCACTCTCTATCTCACTCTTTGTGTTTTTTGTTTCTTTCTTTCTCTTTTGTTTTTTTCTTGCATTTATATATCTAGTTTTCATTCTCTATTTCTTTTTCGCTTCTTCTTTTCCTCTCATCATTTTATATCTTTATTGTATTTTCTGTTTCTATTTTCCACCGACCCAGGACTTTTCGGTCAAAATCAGGAGGATGTCTGCTAAGGTGGTGGATCTCCAGGAACTAAAACCATCTTTCTTTGTGTTGCACATTGTCATGAATCAAATCCTTTTTGGCTATGTGCCAGAATATTGTAAACTTTGAAATAATTTATGATATACTTGCGTATCGTAATAGCTTAGTCTAGTTTGGCATGAGGCCAGAATTGATGAGCACCTTATAAGAATCAAACTCACAAGCAATACTCTGCTAGTTTAGCTCAGTAACAATTACACAGTGCAAAGCGATTATGTGTCATAATCATATTTACCAACCCCTCCGCTCGGGCAGGATATGACACAAGGTCAAGTTTTTAAAGCGGAGTTTAACAGCTTTGAATTCAGAGTTTTCCTTCTCCTAGACTAGTTGCCTCACCAAGGCTAAAGAACCTAGTCAGCCCTACTATTTACCCATAACTGGAGGGAGAATAATTGGATTCATACCTTTCCCAAGGGTATTAGTGCTATGTGAAATGCAATCAGTCTCGTCCAGGATTTGAACTCGTGTCGCCGTGTCCATTTCCTACGACGATAACCATTACACCACGGGCACCTCCATTATGTGTCATAATGGTTGATATAAAGTGCCTAGTGTGATGGCGAAATATGTGTCGGTGTTTATTATTTCTTACTTTCAACTGCAACTGCGGATTAAAACGCCCGAAAAGAGAGCCAAATGATTTAGTCACTCCTGACATAGTCTCATTGGGTGCCCCTTTCATATGGCCTTGTGCCACATCTAAGCAAAAAGCTTAGTAAATTTCCACTTCTGACATAGTCACTTCTAATATAGTCCTTCCTGATATAGTCTCTCTATTAAAAATCCCGATGAAGAGTCTCTTCCTGGTAATGCATATTAACTTGACATCTTCCGGTAGCGGGTTAAATTAACAGGGACTCAAGAGATTTTTTTCTTTCAGACATAAGCATACCTACCGGTGTGTGGATACGCTCTGATCCCATTGAACAGACCCCCCATCTCTTGGTGAAATATTAACATTTCCTTGTGGTGTTCTGTAAGTTCTGTGAGAAGCAAAGGGAAACAAGGCTTTAAGAAAATATGAAGCGTGGCCCCCAAGTTTTTATTAGTACTTGTTGGCTGATATTGGAGTTAACTAAGTCCAGGATGTACTGATCAAGATTGCTATTTTTCAAGAGAGTTTCAGATGGGGGCTGTTAAATGGAATCTAACTGAATGATTGATTTTAAAGGCATGTCAATCTGTTTGAAGCTACATTTTCTAAGAGGGAAAAGAATCGACTTCATTATGCGTTTAATTTTATATCTATTGCATAGTTGGTTCTTTGGTTATGTTTTATGGCATATCAACCCTTGACGTTTATCTAATGCCAAATTATATATATATATATATATATATATACACACCAACCTCTCCCCACTAACACGAGGTGACACAAAGTCAGTTTTTTTTTTGCAGGGTTTGCAAAGTTTGAATTCGGACTTTTCCTTCTGCAAGAATGGTTGCCATATCAAGACTAAAGAGCCCTGGCTGTGGTACTACTTACACCTAGCTGGAGGGAGAATAGTTGTATTCATACCTTTTCCCAACGTATTCGCTCTTTGTAAAATTCAGTCTGCCGCATCCATGACTTGAACTCGGGTCGCCGTTTCTATATATATATATATATATATATATAATTTGTAAGCAATTAGTTTGTTGGTAATATTTTTAATGTCCCCGAGCTCATTTATTTGAATACAGTCAAATGTTTTCAATTATAGCTATTTAACATTTATAATTCTACAGTCCAGTCAACTGGGGCTGTAGAATACACCGACTACATCTCTGCAGAGGGGTAAGACTCTTCCAACGACTATCCTGGATAGAACACAAAACAATCTGACGGGGAGTTACAGCCTCAGAGATTCGGACAATGTAAACTACCATTCATTCTCATTGTTCCCAGGTCTACTCTGACCTGGAGTGGTAGCACCTGATAGGGACCTATCTATGGATCAAATAGAACAAATTTCGTGTGCAAACAAATGACTGATGTTAAATTGTGACTGTTATATAGTAATATATAGATAGTAAAAAAAGAGCACTGTTTTGCTTAAGAATAACTACAAAATGTGTTTACAAATCATATATATATATATATATATATATATATATATATATATATATATATATATATATAATATTAAAGATCCTTCAAAGGTTGATATGCTATAAACCCAACCAAAATAGACTAATTGTATAATCCTAACTTTGCACACGGTTAAATGGTCTCAAGTATTGCTATTTAACACAAATAATTCTTTAAACCATTTCTTTGCACATATTGCCTAATTAATTCATAAGATTTTTTTTGTGCTATAAGTTATATGATATCAAGTCTTCCAATCCAATACAAATACTTATCTCATATTTGCATGGTTTCGAATCTTCCTAATACCAATATTTCATATTTAGAGGGGTTAGGTGAGTTCTTTGTTTAATGGCACATTCACCTTCTTGAGTTTTTTTAATGCCAAATCCATCATTCTAGAAGAACAGAAGTGATGCTATTTAACCCATAGCTTGGAAGATAAGGGGGTTTATACATTTACCAAGGGTATTAGTCCGAAAGTGAACGCAATAGCGCGACTGGAGTTCGAACTCTTTACTACGATTCCGCCGGCCATCGGCTTTAACCATTACACAATGAGGACCCCTCACCACCAAAAAATTCATTGAGGTAATCATAGAAACACATGAAAATAAATTGATAAAGTATTCCCAAACACTTATCCAAAATGGCTTTCATATCAAGTTAAACGATCCTCAAGATCCAACTTTGAAATAAGGTGAACAGGTTTGAGTCGATGCATAAACAACTCAATAAAATTCCTCAGCCTGGCATTTTAACAAATACCCAACGACGACACCCCATAGGGTTTTACAGTAATTATTTCTATTGAATAATAATTTATGACATTGAATATTCCTATTCAAAACAAATAGTTTACATACAGTTGAATGGTTTAATTGATTGACAGATTTTAAGGGCATATTTTATACCTTGGGAACAACTTCCATTGTACGTTCATATTTAGTTTTTATCGTATTGTTGTTTCTTGTTTGTTATTTTTACGCACAGTTATATAAAAACAAGTGTTTTGAGTAACTAATGATAATAATCCTTAGTAAGCAATTATAGCTTCAAGTAACAATTCTTAAAACAAATACACACAATTATATGTTTTCAAGTATTCTTGTCTAGTACTAATATCTTATATACAATCATATGTTTTCAAGCAACTATCAGTATTTAATAATTATCATTTGATTGCATACAATTACGTGGTGCCTTCAATAAGTTTCCAAACTTTTTTATACAGGCATTTGAAATTGTCGTAGACTCTTGAAAATTCAGTATGTTATTGCTATATATCATATGAGATGACTGAATAATTTTTATGATTTCAGCTTCAAATGAACAGCTACAACAGGAATTGGAATACACCCTACTAAAGCCTGATTGTCACAGCTGGTGAATTTTAAAAATGCAATCTGGATATGAGGACACTTTAGAAGAACGATATACAATAAAATTCTGTTTTAAACTTGGAAAAAGTGCCACAGAAACGTATGAAATGCTTCAGACTGCTTTTCCACCATCTTGCCTGAATCGAGTATTAGTTTTTGGGTGGCATAAGAGATTCAAGGAAACCAGGGAGTCTGTGAGGGATGATGAGAGATGTGGGAGGAGTAAGGAAGTCAATACACCTGAGTTGATTGGGCAAAGGGTTAGGATTAGGGTTACTATGTTGAGTTTTTAAGGAAGTTCAGGAAGAGATTCCGTCGGAAGAGGCCAGCACTCTTCAAATCGGGTCAGTGGCATTTCCAGCAGGACAATGCACCAGTCCACAACTACATCCTTGTCATAGACTATTTGACCAAGATGGGCATCACGACAGTTCCTCAGCCTCCCTATAGTCCAAACCTTGCTCACTGTGACTTTTGCTTATTCCGTAAGCTCAGAGGCTGCCGTCGTTATGAGACAATTAAGGAGATGAAAGAGGCTGTGACGAAGGTCATTAACACGCTCACACAAAAGGACTTCCATGTGGCCTTCTAGAAGTTGTTGGAACGGTAGAACAAGTGCATTGCAGCCGGAGGAGATTACTTCGAAGGGAGCTAGAGTTTCATGAGTGTACTATCAATAAAAGTGCCCATACGAAAAAAGTCTGGAAACTTATTTAATGATCCTCGTATATGATCGAAGTATTTCAAGGAATTAAATGATTACATGTATTCTTGCCTAGTACTAATATCTTATACACAATCATGTTTTCAAGTAACTATCTATTTAATAATTATCATTTGTTTACATACAATTATATGATTGAAGTATTTCAAGGAATTATATGGTTTCAAGTGACTAGTCGAATAATAATCCAACTATACTTAACAAAAAAGTTGGCGACCTTAGTCGGAGGCAACCAGAAGACTTCCATTTTCAAAAGCTACAACGCCAAGGTGTAGGGGAGGGTGCTACTCCTTTCCCTTGATTGCTCCACTTTACCCTTGATAATACCTTATATTGCTGAGTGTTAAGCAAGGAGATATCAAGTACCATTTTTAAAGTCTTTGGTATGACTTGACCTGGGATTGAACCCAGGTCTCTCGAACCATCGGCGAACACTAAAGAAGCCCTCGTAGCTCTGTCGGTAGAGCATTGGACTTTTAAGCAGAGACGTTATTCTTAATACTAATGATGTATTAATAATTATGTTTTCAAACAGCTATCTCTATTCAATAATTATCATTTATTTGCACTAGTTACACGAATCAAATATTTCAAGCAGTTATATAGTTTCAAGAAACTATGTTATATAATTGCGGTAAGATTTTTCTTTTATATTATCATTTTTCGTTTTGTATATCTTTAATTAGGCAGAGAACTTTTCGGTTTAGTACATGGGTTAATTAGGTGCACACATTGAGTGCAGGTGTCCACGCGCGTGTGGGACGGATGTGACAATCACAGATGTCACAATAAAAACCCCAGATAGAAAATAGGACCGGGGACGTGAATGACGTCATTTCCGGAAGCGATGGGCTGAGGATTTTGGAATTTGAAAAAAAAGAGAGAGTTGAGATTCGACGCTAGAGGAAGGAAGCTGATTTTCGGAGCTCGCCGAGGCCAGACTAGTAGTTTGCAGCGGGGTGCCGCACGTGGTGGTGTCAGAAGGAAAAGTCAGCATAGAAAGAAATTGTGTCTCTCTCTCCTCATGTCGAAAAACCTTAAACTCAAAAAGATAATAAAAAGCTTCGTACCAGGACCTTGAGAGTCGTAAGTGTTTCGTGTTTTTCGCATTCCTATGTTTATGAACATTTGTGAACGTTTTCCGTATCCGTATGAATATGTCTATTTCACATATTCCTACCTTGGTCGTATTTTTGGACGTGGATATGATACAACTAGTCTAATAATAATCCTTCAGAAAAAAAAATAATAGCTTCAACTAACTTAATACCAAAAATTTATTTACAATTATATAGTGTCATTGGCCTAATCAGTAGAGTGTTCGCCAGTTGTCCGGGAGACCGGGGTTCAATCCCAGGTCGAGTCATACCAAAGACTCAAAAATGGTGCTTGATTCCACATTGCTTAACAGTCATCATTATAAGGTAAGGATTAAGGGTAAAGTGGGGCAATCCATGGAATGGAGTAGTGCTCTCCCCTACACCTCGATGTATTAGCTATTGAAAAGGGAGTTGGGTTCAGCCTCGTCTAAGGTCACCAACTTTACTTACTTATAAGGTGTCAAGCAACAATTTCTATTTTATAATAATAATCATTTATTCACAAATAGCTATATGGTTTCAAATAACTTATAATAACCCTTAGGAAAAAATTATAGCTTTAAGTAACTATTCTTTATACTAATAATTCATTTTCAATTATATGGTGTCTTGTAACAATTTCTTTTCAATAATGATTATTTGTTCGTACATTGTTTTATGGTTTCAAATAACTAATAACAATCCCTAGGAAGCAATTATAGCTTCAAGTAATTATTCTTTTAACAAATACTAACAATTATATGTCTTCTACTGTTCCTGTTCGGACATCGATCGATAAAATTAAGGAAAACGGCTTCGTGCTGACAAAGAAAAGGAGCAGAAGGTACTATTTACCCAACCCCTCTGCTCGGGCAGGATATGACACAAGGTCAATTTTTAAGCGGAGTTTAACATGTTTGAATTCAGAGTTTTCCTTCTCCTAGACTAGTTGCCTAACCAAGGCTGAAGAACCTAGTCCGTCCTACTATTTACCCATAGCTGGAGGGAGAATAAGGGGGTTCATACCTTTCCCAAGGAAAAGGAGCAGAAGGTACCCCGCAAAACAATTACCGACGCCGACTACGCCGATGACATAGCGCTACTGGCCAATACACCCAACCAAGCCGAAACACTACTGCATAGTTTGGAACGAGCCGCTGCAGGCATTGGACTCTATGTTAATGCACACAAAACTGAATTTATGTGCTTTAATCAGAAAGGCGACATCTCCACACTAGACGGAACCTCCCTGGAACTGGTTGACAAATTCACCTACCTAGGAAGCAGCGTCTCATCAACCGAAAAAGACATCGACACACGGCTAACGAAGTCATGGACAGCTATCGATAGGCTTTCGATCATATGGAAATCAAACCTGACCGATAAAATGAAACGCAGTTTCTTCCAGGCTGTGGTCGTGTCGGTGCTGCTGTAGGGATGTACTACTTGGACGCTGACTAAACGGTTGGAGAAGAAGCTAGACGGCAATTATACAAGGATGTTGCGAGAAATATTAAACAAGTCCTGGCAGCAACACCCCACAAGGCGCCAACTGTACGGTCACCTACCACTTGTCACGAAAACTATACAACCTAGACGAACCAAACATGCTGGACACTGCTGGAGAAGCAACGACGAGATCGTAAGTGATGTGCTCCTGTGGACCCCCACATATGGCCAATCAAAAGCAGGACGACCAGCTCGAACATACATACAGCAGCTAATATTGATGATACGAGATGTAACCCTGAAGACCTGCCAAAAGTGATGAATGATAGGGAGACGTGGAGAGAGAGGGTCAGGGATATCCGTGCTAGCCGCACGACATGATGATGATGATGATATACAATCATGTTTTCAAGAAACTATTTCTACTTAATAATATTCATTTGTTTGCAAACAGTAACCAGGTTTCTTGTAACCAAATATGATAATCCTACGCAAACAGTCTTATCAAGTAATCGTCATAATCATACGGTATCAATTATTCCTATATAATGACAATAATTTCAAATAGATGTATTTGACCCCAAAATGGAATACTAATAAACACTACCGATTTGTACACAATTATATTGTTTCAACGAATTATTTAATGCCCAGTCGGATGAGGCTGTAGAATACGACCCAACCCCAACGAGTATCCTGTATATGACACTAAACAATCTGTTTGAGAAGTTCCAGTGATGCTGGGGTTTTGGGGAATGCGGAGCACCCCTCCATTGCTATTGCTCCCAGGTCCACTCTGGTCCGCAATGGTAGCACCTGATAAAGCCCTATGTATGGGTTAAATAGAACTAACTGCATACTTATGCTAAACTGAATTGTTTGAATTAGAACTGTTTGACTAAACTGAAGGTATTGAAATAAAAATGTTTTTGATAATTAAACTGTGTACTCGCATTTAAACAACGTACTTATACTAACCTGAATTGTTTGAAATGGAACTGTTTTTGACATTGAAACTGTACTTAAACAAAACTGAATTGTTTGATTTAGAACTGTTTTAAATTTAATTGTGTAATCAAAATCTATTCTAATACAAAACTGAATCGTTTGAATCAGAACTGTTTGAATATACTGATTAACTTGAAATAGAAATGTTTTTGACAATTAAACTTTGTACGCATGCTAAGCTGAATTGTTTGAAATAGGGCTGAACATTTGCTTATAAATGGATTTTTGCGTTGAATAACCAACAAAAATTGATATGCCATAAAAAAAAAACAAGAAAAAACAAAACAAAACAAACAACCAACCGAGTTATTTCTATTTAAGGAAAATCATTTGTTTTCACATAGTTATATGATATCAAGTAACTAGTTAAATTCCTTATTTTTCAAGAGTTTCTGATATCAATTTTTCTGTTTAATAATAACTATTTGTTTGCACATAGTTATATGGTGTCAAGTAACTAATAATAATTCTTGTCTTTCAAGAGATCCTAACATTAATATTTCTATGTAATGATAATTATTTGTTGGCACATAGTTATATGGTGTCAAGTAACTAATATTAATCCTTGTTTTTCGAGAGTTCTACAATTCTGGGTTAGAGTGTACTTAGGAGTAAAAGTAAAAGTGGTACTCCACACTCACCAAAGCTCCATAATTTAGAAATTCAACGTGAGATACGATTTACCCAGTTCACCAGCCTTTTCTGGCGGAGGGTATTACCCGTTAGCTGTGGATATAGTCACCACATCTTAAGCTCTTTTAAAAGGACAGAATAGATATAAAGGTTTATCTCTGTCTCTGTCTCTCTCTCAATATATATATATATATATATATATATTGTCATTCCCACACTGCTTCGTTTTATTACAACTTTTCAACATGGCTAGACCCACAAGAAGGGATCGAAACCTATCGGATTTGATGTCAGTCCGATTGCTTACCCCATAAATATCGTCATTCTCAGTGTAAGAGAAGGGATTATCTATATATAATGATCTTTTACATATACGCTATTGGCTAGCGGAGTGCTCAATTCTTGAGAAGAGGTTTACATTTACTCGTATGTGGCAGTTGGCAATTCCACGCTCGAGTGTTCAACCCACAAGGAGGAGTAATGTCAACGCTTTCTCACGGCGCTACACTATAGCCGTTACGACTGAATGTTGTGAAGGTACAAAAAGCGAAAATTGATCTAGACTCTCAAAACTCTCTGCTGTCAGACTATCACTCTATCCTAGGGGTAAATTGGTTTATATCTTTCCTTTTTCAGAGAAATACAGGCCAGCCTTTTACTCAGCAAAGACAACCATTAGAAACAGGTTTGGACAGAAGCCACAAGAAAGAATAATTAGAATCCAATAAGAAATAGAACATTATTTCCTAAGTTGTTAAGAGGATGTAAATGAAACCTTTTTTTATCTTGATAGTTTTATCATCAATATATATATATATATATATATATATATTCCTGGGTAGTCATAGTCATGATATGGCTAAAGTGCTGGATTGTGGCCTCGAAGTTCGAGTTCAAGTTCTAGTCAAACTGTTACGTTGACCTTCAGCCTAATAAGCTAGGGAAAAATTTGAACCCTCTTTGGCCCACTAGCTATTGGTCAAATAGTACTCCTACTGTTCTTATTCAAGAATAGCTTTGGTATTAGATAACCCTGGTCCAGTTGACTTGGGCTGTAGAATATACTAACTGCATCTCTGCAGAGGGGTAAGATTCCCCAAAT
>OY757915.1:92605835-92655835 GCA_963585895.1 Sepioteuthis lessoniana | reverse complement strand
CTAATAATATTTTTTCCAAAATATTGAAAGACAGATATCTAATTTTTCTTTTTCATAAAAATTTAATCTTTTTAAATTCAAAGGAAACATGTAAACGCTCGATTCAATTATATCTATACTACTATCCTGAAGTTTATGTGCGTATGTGTTTATGTCAGTTCAGAGATCACAACCAAACTGAAATCGCTAGGCACCTAAATGTTTGTAAACGCCTTGATTTTACTTACGGCTTATTTGAGGTCACCGGGGGCTCATCGGATGGAAAATTATGCCATTCCTGGTAAATAAGATCTAGTATGAGACTTTCACATGAAATATAAAAACAAGAGATAAACGAGGTCAGATCAATATTTTTCTCATGGTCAGCTATATGTCAGATGTTCAAGAGGATGTTTTGAAAAGATACATCTTTGGAAAAGATCGAAGAACAAGAAATATAGGGTATAGATTGACTTTCTGAATTTTTTATCTTTGTTAAAACTTTTTACTTTATCCTATTTACCCAACCCCTCCGCTCGGGCAGGATATGACACCAGGTCAATTTTTAAGCGGAGTTTAACATCTTTGAATTCAGAGTTTTCCTTCTCCTAGACTAGTTGCCTAACCAAGGCTGAAGAACCTAGTCAGTCCTACTATTTACCCATAGCTGGAGGGAGAATAATTGGATTCATACCTTTCCCAAGGGTATTAGTGCTATGTGAAATGCAATTAGTCTCGTCCAGGATTTGAACTCGTGTCGCCGTGTTCATTTCCTACGACGATAACAATTACACCACGGGCACCTCCTATAAAGACTTTTTACTTTATATAATTAAGTCATTTCCTATTACGATATTAAATAAATCTTGTTAACACACACACACACACACACACACACACACACATATATATATATATATATATATAAGTATCGTGGGGATTACCAGCTCACCGGACGATTGCTGACGTGAAACTTGGAGTCGTGAGATTTTATCCAGTTACATTTTTTATAATCGATAATATATTGTTGTATATAAGAATTATCTAAGTTTTTTTCTGTATATAATTGAAGACGATAATGGCCGAATTGACTTCGACGTAAAATACCCAAATTAGTGTTGACATGCTAAAGAACAAATCAAACAACTTAATATCTAGTTGAAAATGTTCTGAGTAGAAACCAAAAACATTTTTTCGCAAGTTTTTTCAGTTGCCCGAAAATAATGAAATACTTAAAATAGTACCAGGCTCATTCAATAAACACAGGAAACCTATCTATATATCTTAGTCTGTTCAGATCTATCTATCTATCTATCTGTCTATCTCAATCTGTTCCTATCTATCTATCTATCTATCTATCTATCAAACCTATTCTCAAAATTTGTATTCGTACTATAACTAAAAAAGTTAAGTACAATGTAATAAATCTATAACAAATACGGCTCACTCAGGGCAACAGCCAAAACCTCTACTACATTTTGGATAACAATAGAATTGTTAGAATAAGAACCGTTTGATTGTTTAACTATGTGTAAAAAAATGACTGATTTTTAATTGAATTGTTAGTTATACATAGCCTAAGTCAGAACTATTTATCTGTGTGCAAAAATGAGTCATGGCTCATTCAGAAATGTTTTCAACAAAATGTGTTGACAAATCTTATATATTTGATACATATGTATAAACAGGATTTGGCATTAAATAACCAACAATTGTTGATATGCCATAAAACCAAACCAAATTAAACGATTGACCAAAAGTAAAAATGGCAGGGCACTGAAAATGTTTTTCATTTCAGCCAAAGTTAAAGATTCATGGAATGTTGATGGATATCATGCAGAAATTGTTGGATCACATATAGAAATTGATGGATCAGAGGTAGAAATTGATGGATCGCATTTGGAAAATGATGGATCAGATGCAGAAATTGTTGGATCGGATGTTGAAATTGATGGGTCACATGTAGAAATTGAGGGATCGAATGAAGAAATTGATGGATCACATAAAGAAATTGTTGGATCAGATGTAGAAATTGATTGATCACATATAGAAATTGATTGATCAAATGCAGAAATTGAGGGATCAGATGTAGGAGTTGTTAGATCTCATATAGAAACTGATGGATCAGATGTAGAAATTGATTGCTCCCATATAGAAATTGATGGATCAGATGCGGAAATTGTTGGATCAGATGTAGAGGTTGAGGGATTTCATATAGAAATTCATTGATCGGATGAAGAAATTGTTGGATAACATAAAGAAATTGATGGATCAGATGAAGAAATTATTGGATCACATATACAAACTGATGGATCAGATATAGAAATTGATGGATCACATATAGAAACTAAAGAATTGACAGCGTGCAAAATAAGATCAATAGCAAAAGTAATCAGAGCCTATGGATACACTGTATCTCAAAATCAAAATCAAACTTCAATGCGTTGCAATTGAATACTTCGATGGAAGCACTCAGCAGTATCCTATAACACCACCACACTTTGTTCGTTTCTGTCTCATTCTCGAATTCCGATGAAAACACAGCCTGATCATGCAATCCTTGGTCGTATTCACACTCAGTAATCACCAGAAATAAGCCGAGCATCGAGGCGGTAATTCAATAATGCAAGACGTGAATTAAATGGCGAAATGACGACACCAAGACACTGTACGCGGTATGGAACATGAAATTCATGCAACGTGAAAATGGATGTGGAATTTATATGAAAAGAGTCCAATGACGAAACTTTCATTCTATGATTTTCGATTAACTGACAGACTGGGGAACAGAGACAAACTTTCTTTGTGTTTAAGATCAAACGACAATATTACTAAGATCAAAGGATTATCTTTAAACTGATAAATAGCGCCGACAAAGGGATTTTCTGTAGTAAAATCCTGACGGTATGTCACTTAAATAAATTTACGATTACAATCCGAAATTTACGAGGTTATAGAAAGAAGTGATCAATTCCAAAGTGATGGTCCTGAAGTTTTCTGAAACGATGATCTTATTCAACACATTACACTTATACGTATACATACAGAGAGGCACTTAGTATAACGGTTATCATCTTAGTAAACAGACACTGCAACACGAGTTCGAATCCTGAATGAAGCTGTTTACATTTTACAATATAATTTCATTACGGGTAGGATACGAGACGAGGTTAATTCTTAAGCAGAGTACAGCTGGTTTAAATTTAGATTTTCCTTCTAGAGTTTTGGCAGTATCAAGGCTTGAGGGACTAGTCTGCCTTACTATTTAAAGATAGAAGCGGGGATAAAATATAAAGAATCATGTTTCTCTAAGAACCGTATCACTTAAGTGAAATGCAAAAAAACCTCGTCTAGGATTTGAATTCGGGGCACCTATTTCTTTTCCACGATGGGATACCTTACTTGTGCTTTATGTCAGAGCAAGCCAGTCTTTTCTCAGTAATGACAAAACCCTTTAAGAATGCTTCTCTATGAACTGGAAATTGATATTACTGCAATGAAACGGATCCTCACCGTGTGCACTATATATCTTCGTGATCATATTATATTAAGCTGACCTCGCAATATATATATATATATATATACCGAATAAAATATTCATTCGTAGGGTAATTATTTGATTAATTATTCCCTCTAGGGGTTATCAGTCCCTAAGGCCAGGTAATTTGATACATTTTTAGTCGATGAAATGGTTTTTAAGGATCAGGTTTTTCGAGCCATAGTTAATTTCGTCAGTTTTAAAGAGATCCATCAAAGTGCCACTGATCCTTTGGATTATCATCATATCGAAAAGCGAATTTTTTTGGGATGGGGGGCAAAATCTCAGGAGGATTAGAAGCAAATATTACGTATTGAACAAGTTAGGCTCTGGCTAATAAAAAGATGCTGTTTTAGTCTGAATATATGAACTTTCTTGCTGATGGCGTTCAGTTATTTATTGCAGTAAGAAGAAAGCAAAAAAAAAAAAAAAGAAAAAACTCCAAAAAAAAACAAACAAAAAACAAAAAAAACAACAGAATAATCCAAATAGGTGAATTTATTGTGATGTATAGCCAACGTTAAACGTTTCGGTTTCAATAACCTTCATCAGGACTTTGATATCCGGAAAATTGTTCACACAGCGATGGCTGCTTGTAGAGATAACAGGAGAAAATAGAATGTGTATAACGAAGAGATACAAACGTGCACATAGCGTTCTTAATTTAAAAGTATGAAGTACGTGTTCGGTACGTAGGAAGATATTTCAAAATGTTGTATTTTTTCTTAGAGACAAGAAAAATCCTGCCGTCTTTTAAAGAAATACACAGAGATAGGTAAGTTTTCATATATACTGATCATTTTGAATACATTCATGTGAGATGTCATATAAGAATATATTTGATATTTGTTTATTGCATTAAATAAAACTGCAGATTTTAAATCCTGATATTCTGGCAATCTGATAAAATTTCATCCACGTATTTTTTCTTAGAGACAAGAAAAATCCTGCCGTCTTTTAAAGAAATACACAGAGATAGGTAAGTTTTCATATATACTGATCATTTTGAATACATTCATGTGAGATGTCATATAAGAATATATTTGATATTTGTTTATTGCATTAAATAAAACTGCAGATTTTAAATCCTGATATTCTGGCAATCTGATAAAATTTCATCCACGTATTGGGCTGGAACAAATGTAATGTTCAATTTTAGAGTATAAATTATTGGCTTGAGCCATTAATAATTTTCGTTTTTGTTTAGATATAATTTATCTATGAATAATTTAACAATGAATTCATTTCAATCAATTGTGCATTCACGATTATATTCCATCACTTCTTACCTTTTATCAGGTAGCTTGTTGATTCTTCTCAAATAAAATTCAGCCGGTTTCAAGCTCAAGAAGTTTTCTATAAAAGTTTTTTATTGATCTTCCAGAAAAAATTTTTTTCTTATTCAGAGCATTTTGTAGAAAAGAAAATAATAAAAATCACTTGGTGCAAGTTTGGGTGAAAATAGTGGATCGGGTGCGACAGATCAACCTAAATCTAGATTGTTTATCTGCATGAATCTTGCTGAATGTAGAATTTCGTTATCATAGGGAAGCACAACGTTTCTCCGGTTGGCAAGTTCGGGAAGGGGGTCTTCGAAAATATTTATGCACACGTAGCTGCTGTTGAGTGCATGTTCTGTAGGAGTTTAAGAATTTCACCAATTCTCTTGAAGCATCTTGATCGGCCACTGATGTGCGTCTCGGTCTGCGATGAGTGTCTGACTGGGGTTTAAAAACTTAAAAATAATAAAACTGTAATGATTCCCTGCCCACATAAACTCAGCACAAATTTTCTTCCATGAAAGCTCCATTTTTGAGGTCGGTTGCAAAGATTCAACCGGCTCAATGATCTAGAGGGTAGAGTGTTCGCAAATGGTCCGGGAGACCGGGTTTCAATCCCAGGTCGAGTCATACCAAAGACTTAAAAAATGGTACTTGATATCTCCTTGCCTAACACTCAGCAATATAAGGTACGTATCAAGGGTAAAGTGGAGCAATCTAGGGAAAGGAGTAGCGCCCTTCCATACACCTCGTTGTAGTAGCTACTGAAAAGGGAGCCTTTGGGTCACCTTCTACTACAGTTGCCAACTTTACTTACAACGTTGAACATTGTCATAAAATACCCGTTTTTAGTCACCTGTCATGAGATTCTTGAGAAGCGGATCATTTAATAACAATGAATAATGACATGTCACTTTAGATATGCGATCTTCCTAATTCTTCTCACTTAGAATATGAAGAACCCAAATACCCAACTTGCTCACTTTTTTTTAGTCTTTTTTTTTTCAAGTGTGGGTAGGTTGTTGATTGGGATTTTTGGAGGTCAAGTGCTTAATCACGAGGGCTTTTGCGTGGATTGCATTTTCTTAAAGCATCTTAATCGGGGTTTGAATTCATTCCTCGATGATGTATGACCGGGACAAAATTTGATATGCAGTTTTAGACGTGGTATTCAATAATGAGACCTTGGTAATAAACACCAGACTAGTTTTATTCTTAAACTTCCACAGCATTACATATCGAATATACACTTTCATTTCTTCTATTTTAGTAAGTTGTAAGTAAAGTTGGCGACCGTAGTCGAGGGCGACCAGAAGGCTCCCTTTTCAATAGCTACTACACCGAGGTGTAGGGGAGGGCGCTACTCCTTTCCTAAAATGTGAGATAATAGATTAAATTATGATGCACACTCTTTCATTGTTGAAAGGAGAATGCCCAATGATCACACTCTTTAATCATTTGCTACAACACCATAGGGACTCCACCCCTAGTTGATTTTTTCTTGAGATATTATTTGTCAAATACTTGGCTCAGTAAGTTAGGTCTGCAGAATTCACCACCTGCATCTCTGTAAAGGGGTAAAACTCCCTCGACGAGTATCCAGGATATGATACTAAAGTTGATAGTAAGGCCCCAGTAACCCATTTATTGCCATTACTCCCAGGTCCACCTTGTCCCAAAGCGGTAAGAGCTGATTGGGTCCTATTTATGGGTTAGATAAAACTAAACTGAATTCTTTGAAATAGAACTGTTTTTGACATTTAAACTGTGAACTTATGCTAAACTAAATTGTTTGAAATAGAATGTTTATATGTATAAAAATGGATTTGGCATTAAATAACCTACAATGGTTGATATGACATAAAACCAAACCAAACTAAACTTGTCTCATCCTCTTAACCAGTGTATACTTCATCTTTCAATGCGAAACAGAGTGACTGAACGCACGGCCTTCAAGTAAGAAGATATAATTTAACCAATGCTTTTATTCACATTAGGAGGTTCTTATTTTACTAGCCATGCTTAACGTTTTATAAAAAATGCTAAGGTCTATTTATTAAAGAGCGATATTGCATTGTATAAGTTTACAGTAGGTACCAAAGATACTATGATTTTATATATTTTTTTATCCTCATTGGGCACCTCTCATTTAATGCTTTGTTTGATGTTCATTGGCTTTTGTATATCTGTATCAAATTAAGCTAAATATAGTGAATATCTATTCCGACATCCATAGTTTTTATGATTGCAACATCGTAGTAAAAAAGTTTGAACTCCAGTCACGCAGTTACGTTTACTAATTCCCTTGGGAAAAGTATTAATCCCTTTATGACCCTTGCTATTGGTTAAATAGTACTACTACGTATTTAGAGTGAAAATCAAATGCAAAGAATCAAAAGACGTTATTTTATTTTGCAGAGCCAAATACAAATTATTACAAGCCAGGGACTGACCGACAGTTTGAAACTTCCGGAAGTTGAAAAACTACAACATAGATATAAAGAGGGAGTAGCGTAATGGTTAAAGTGTTGGACAGCCGCCTCAAAGTAAGCGAGTTTGTGCATCACTTCCGCTATTAATTTGTTTATTTGCGTTTTATGGCATATCATATTTTATGGGTTATTTAATGCCAAATCCATTTTTAAACAAATGGACAATTCTATTTCAAACAACCCAGTTTAGTATAAGTACACATTTTAGTTGTCAAAAAATATCTCAATTTCAAACTATTCAGTTTGGTCAAACAGTTTTGCATAAGTACAGTTGCTTTTTCAAAAACAGTTCTATTTCAAACAATTCAGTTTAGCATACAAAAATAATTCTATTTCAAGCAATTCAGTTTAGAATAAGTACAGTTTTATTCTATTTGACCCATAGATCACGTGGTAGATCATCCTATCAGGTGCTACCACTTTGAGCCAGAGTGAACCTGGGAGTATTGGCAATGAAAGGGTACTCCGCATTCCCAAAAGTTCCAGAATTACTGGAACCTTACCCTCTTCAGAGAAGCAGTCGGTGTATTCTACAGTTCCCTTCCGGATAAGAACCATTGGGAAAGGTATGAACTGCTTTATCCTCCCAACTGCGGGTTAAATAGTATTTCTGCTGTTCTTCTGCAATGATAGTCTTAGCATTAAATAACCCATGAAATATGATGTACCGTTAAACTAAGCCACACCAAAGAGGAGAGGTCAAGAATAAAGGACACAATGACCGAAATGAAGAACACTATTCCTAGTACGTCGGTGTATAATAGTGATACTTCCTTATCAGTCAAAAAAAAAAAACTAAAAAAAAAAAAACAAAAAAAAACAAACAAAAAAAAAAAAAACAACAAAGAAACGCTCATTTTATCAGCTCTATTACGTCGACGCTGGTAACACAATAATCTCCATGTCACAGAAGAAAATCATATTTTTTTAAAACTATTTCTGATTGCTGTCAGACTCTATTAACTTCAAC
Organism: Sepioteuthis lessoniana; assembly: GCA_963585895.1. NCBI lineage: Eukaryota > Metazoa > Mollusca > Cephalopoda > Myopsida > Loliginidae > Sepioteuthis > Sepioteuthis lessoniana. Next base: position 92,647,576 of record OY757915.1, on the reverse strand, counting down.
GCGATATTTTTTCTCCTAAAAGTCAACAGAGGGCGACACTTTTCACCTTTTCCCGCTATCCGCTGCCCGAAACGTTCTCTGGTGATCTACAACGGTGATTTTTTCCCAATGAGCAAATTCCTTAATGTGGAAAACATCGCTTAACTTGTCAGCTCTGATACAGACAATTATCCTGCCAAATTCACTTGTGTCAAAACAGCATGCAAAAGTTCATCAAAAGATCTTCCGGACAATGTCAGTTTTCGCAACAAGTTTGAAGCAGGTCTAGTATTCAGCTGTTTAAATTAATTACCAAAAACACTAGACTTGGATGCCTTATATATATATATATATATATATAATCGTTTTGTCCTTAGAATAACATGTTGTGGTCAAAGCAACCCAGTTTCGAATCCTAGACACAGCAAGATTCTAACATTTCATCGAGCTAAAACTCAACGTGAATTCTTCCAAGATGTATTGCTATACAAATTCGAGTGTACTAGGACTCTAACGAAACACGTGGCGAAAAATATACATGGGAATTACAAAAGGTTTGATTTCGTTTAGTTTTATGGTATATCAACTATTTTAGGTTATTTAATGTCATATCCTCTTTATACAAACGATTTCTTTCTTTCGGTTTCTTTTTCTTAATGACATATCAACTCTTTGTAGGTTATTTAATGCCAAATCCATTCTCCTAGAAAAACAGTAGTGGTACTATTTAACCCATAGCTGGGAGGATAAGGGGGCTCATACCTTTCCCAAGGGTATTTGCCCGAAGGTGAACGTAATAGCGCGACTGGAGTACGAACTCACGTACTACGATTCCGCAGTTCAACCATTACACCACGAGGATACATACGAGGTGCATACGATAAGTTTCCAGACGTTTTTCGTATGGGCATTTAAAATTGTCGTAGATTTCAGAAAATTCAGTATCTTATTGCTATACATCTTATGAGATGACTGACCAATTCATATGATTTCAGGTTCAAATGAACAGCTACAGCAGCAATTGGAATACACCCTACTAAAGCCTGAATATCACAGTTGATGAATTTCAAAAATGCAATCTGGACGTGAGGACACTTTAGAAGAACGATATGCAATAAAATTCTGTTTAACTTGGAAAAAGTGCCACAGAGAAGTATGGAATGCTTCAGACTACTTTTGGAGCATCTTGCATGAATCGAGTATCAGTTTTTGTGTAGCATAAGAGATTCAAGGAAAGCAGGAAGTCCGTGAGGGATGATGAGAAGTGTGGGAGTAGTAAGGAAGTCAATACATCAGAGTTGATTGGCTAAAGGTTTAGGGTTAGGGTTACTATGTTGAGGTTTTAAAGGAGTTCAGGAAGAGATTCCGTCGGAAGAGGTCAGCAATCTTGAAATCGGGTCAGTGGCATTTCGACCAGGACAATACACCAGTCCAGAACTCCATCCTTGTAACAGACTATTTGACCAAGATGGGCCCCAAGACAGTTTCTCACCCTCCCTAGAGTCCAGACCTTGCTCCCCGTGACTTTTGATTACTCCCTAAGCTCAGAGGCTATGGTTATAATTCAATTGAGGAGATGAAAGAGGCTTTGACGAAGGTCATTGACACGCTCACACAAGAGGACTTCCATGGGGCCTTCGAGAAGTTGTCGGAACGGCACAACAAGTGCATTGCAGCCGGAGGAGATTACTTCGAAGGGGACTAGATTTTCATGTGTGTACTTTCAATAAAAGTTGCCATACGAAAAAAGTCTGGAAACTTATCGTATGCACCGCGTATATATTAAATATATATGATTTTGTTTGCTTTGATTTTATGACATATCTACCATTGTGGGTTATTTAATACCAAATCCTCTTCACATATGTATATTAAACATATATTATTTGGTTTGGTTTGGTTCATACATATATATCAAATACATATATTATCTGTAAACACATTTTGTAGATTATATTCTTAAACAAGCCTGAGCTCTTTTTTGCCCACAGTTAAATAGTTCCAAGTATTGTTATACAACAGTCAGAATTTGATATCACTCGTTAGTTTGGAGCCTCCCTGTCAGATGGTTTAATGTCATATCTTGGACACTCGTTGGGGGAATGAGAAGGATAGTGAGTTACCTATCGAGGACCAAAACAGAATGAAGGAAAGTGAGCTACTTATTGAAGATTAAAACATGATCGACATGAGTGTAATATCCTCTGATAAAATAGATATACAAATACGAATACCCAATGAGTACTGAAATATATCTACCATAGCAAAGTACTCAATGAATATCAAAATAAAGAACAGCACGATTGATATTGTTTTTAAGTTTAGTAGCCAATGATAATAATAATAGTATCATCATATATAACGATCTGGAAAAATAAAGAGTAAGCTTATATGGTTGATTTTCAATTAAAATAGCTGTTGGCTCTTGCATCTTTCACGCAAATATATTCTTTGAGACAAAGTGATGTTTCTTCGAGTCAAGCTCAGAACTTGTTCTTGATTTTCGATTCCTTCTGTATACTGGATCAATTAGACAGTAGAATGACAGTCAATTAAAAGCAACGGAAATCGAAATTAGAAAATTCTCGAAAAAAAAAAATCCATAATGTAGTTAAATTTTGAGTCAAATATTCGAAGCAGCGGTCGTGTCGATACTGTAATATGGATGCACTACATGGACGCTAACTAAACATATGGAGAAAAAGTTTGACGGCAGCTACGCAAGAATGCTGCAAGCAATATTGAACAGGTACTGGAGACAGCACCCCACAAAGCAGTAGCTGTAAGGCCATCAACCACTCATGAAAACTATCAAAATTAGACGAACCAGACATGCGGGACAAGTTCATAAGTTATGTACCCCAATAGACCCCTTCATATGGACGAGCAAAGGCAGGACGACCAGCTCGAACCTACATACAGCAGCTCTGTACCAATACGGGATGTATTCCTGAAGACCTGCCGGAAGCAATGGACGATAGGGAGGGGTGGCAAGAGAGGGTCAGGGATATCCGCACTGATGGTTCTATACGATGATGATGCTGCTGTTAGAATATAGAATATTCTTGTAGACCATTCAAGATCAGCGTCTGACTGCTTCGGATATAGTAAAGAACAAACCAAGAGACCACGAATTAAGATTTTTTGATCAATTAAATGGTATTGATACACTGGATTCTTCTTTGAAAATAGGATTCAAAATTCCTCAAGTGGGCATTTTTCATTCTTGCAGAGCCCTACGTGACTTCTACACGTAATAGTTTCCCCCGTCTGCTTCAATAGCAATGTAGTATAGAACTCAAAATTTAAAGCTTTGTGTCTGATAAAAAGAAATGAATTCACAGAAAAGAAACACTCGAAACTTGAATCTCAAAGAAGAAAATAGTAGTCGTTTCATTTTCGGGAATTACAGCGGACTGTTGTTAAAAAGTTTGTTCATTAACGTTTTTCCTCGCCTTCTCTTTTTTTTTTGTCGCTATCAAACGTCTTCTTTATTTATCACTCTTTTCCTCCGTGCACTTCAGCTAGCGTTCGTAGAAAAGGTTCACCTTCCTCTTCTTGGCGATGGCGGCGTCGTTTTTATCGTCGGCCTGTTGATGTTTATCACATCAGTCAGATTGCTACGACAGACTGAGCTCTATATGACGTGCGTCGTGCGGCGTGCGCCTCTGTTGAAACCTGTTTGAACTGCTAAAATCTCGCTACTTGATTTTCTTATATAACAATTTGATGGAATCAATTCGAAGGTTACGGAAGGTTCGATGCTCACCAGTGGAACAGTTGTGCAACACATGAAAGTTCACACGTGATTATATTAAAATCACGCTTTTTCTCTACTGGTCACTCTGCCTGTTCGAGCGAGGTTTATGACATTTTTTGATCGTCAGATCTTGGTACCCAATGACTGATGACAGCTGATGTGCTCGAATGTTCTTTAAACTTGAGAACGCCACAATTTAATGACGGCGCACGTCCGTAATATTACAGCAAAAGGCGGAAAGCGGACGGATAAAATCATTGGATACACATAAATGACAGCCCACAACAAGCAAGTTTATTCTTGAACATTTACCGAGAATTCAACAACCGTTGAACCGACTTTCAACAACTTAACTTCGTGGTAAAGTCTCTTTCCTTCAAAATGGAAGCAACGTTTTGGATGTTTTGTATATAAAATTATTCCCATTTGTTATTCCTTGCTATTTCTCCAGTCCTTGTTGTCAGTATAATATTCCTTTTCGAATTGGTCTTTCCTTTTCCCTCCCTCCCTCTTTGTCTTCTTCTCCACCTTTGTATTACCATACATGAATATAACAATGATAAATAATGCTTGGGGTGTCCTCGTGGTGCAATGGTTAAAGCAATAGACTGTGGAATCGTAGTAAGTGAGTTCGTACTCTAGTCGTTCATTTTCGGGCAAATACCCTTGGGAAAGGTATGAAGCCCCTAATCCTCCCAGCTATGGGTTAAATAGTACCACTAATATTCTTTTAGGAGAATGGCTTTGGCATTAAATAACCTACAAATGTTATGCCATTAAACAACAAAAAAAAATCAAACCAAACTAAACAATGTTTTACCTCATAAAAATCCAAGATGTTACGATAATAATTGTGTATAATTTTTACTTTTAAATTGTGGAATCGTATATCAAAAACTGAATTACAATGACTAGAAAATCCGGTAAGCACTACGCATGACATACGGAACCACTAGACAGCTGTTTCAGCCTTATTAGGTCTCATCAGCAGTGTATACTTTGATCTCCCCCACAGGAGATTGAACCAGAGACTTCAGAATGCAGAACCGAAACTCTAGCACCGAGCTACTGGTCCGTATCGCACATAACCATGCCAAATCAGCGGTCAATAAACCTGATCTACCATGACTAGTTAATTTAGCATCACTTGTGTGTGATGTGGACCAGTGGCTAATTGTTCAATTATCGGCTCTGTGGTCGCCGTTTCGATTTCCAGTGGGGGAAATCATGGCATACGCAGCTGATGACACCTAATAAAGTCGAAACAGCTGCCTAGTGGTTCCATATGTCGCACGTAGTGCTAGACGGATTTTCTGGTCCCAGTAATTCAAATTATGATTGTGTAATAAAAAAAATGAGATCAAGCATGATGCGAGGAGACCGGAAAAAAGGAAGAGCACGTTTATATAGCTAAATCTTATCTTCTCTCACCCTCTTAGCTCAATCGGTAGTAGTAGCTGCTACGTCGTGATAGTTTTACCGACGAGAACTTAAATCTCACGGAGAATTCAAAAAATAATTCCAAATCATAATGTTTACTAGCGGCCATAGAATGTCAAAATTATATAAGGGATGATAGCTATTTGGCATCATCACGTACAAGCAGCTACTTGTGGTCAGGTGACCTGGAAATGACCATCACGTTATCCGGTGCAGAGTAAGGGAAATGCAAATGTCATTGAGAAACAACTTTAAAGATATAAGAAAAGCAAAATATTCCAATCAAGAAGCTGAGAATTGCGGAGAAATATCACCTGAGAGAGACTAGAAAGAAGACAAGACAGAAGGAAAGATGTTTCCTTAAAAAATGCACTTCATTTTTTATTATATTCTCCACGGTCTTCGTCCCCAATTGGGCAGCTTGCGTAAGTATTTAGAAATCTTAGTTTTGACTGTCAAAAGGTTTAATGCATTTCCTGGTAGTAATGATTTATCATATTTACCAATCCCTCCACTCAGGCAGGATATGACACTAGGTCAATTTTTGAAAGCGGAGTTTAACAGGTTTGAATTCAGAGTTTTTCTTCTCCTAGACTAGATGCCTCACCAAGGCTGAAGAAACAGTCTGCCCTACTATTTACCCATAGCTGGAGGGAGAATAACTGGATTCATACGTTTCCCAAGGGTATTAGTGCTATGTGAAATGCAATCGGTCTCGTCCAGGATTCGAAATCGTGGCGCCGTGTTTATTTCTTACGACGATAACCATTATACCACGGGCACCTCCAATGATTTATAACTAGCTCGTTAACCAATACCCTATACATGTTTCTTGTTTTAGGAATACAAATTACAAGATCATTTCATCATTTTTTTTCCTAAATAATGTGGATTATTTTATTGCATTTTCGCTGCATTGACTGAGAAAAATTATACAATTAATTTTGATGACTAAATCTAAATATTAAAAATCTAAATGTTCAGCAATGAAAACTCAACGTATGTCAATTTTATATAGAAGTTTGTTGTTTTAATCGCAATTTTATATTTATGTACAGATTTTTTAATTTTGATATTTTTTAAAATTTCTTTCTGTAAGTAAAAAAATAATTTTTTTTTTTAAAAGTGGGGGGAAAGAAGGAAAAAGGGAAAAAATACATACCGGAGTGAACAAATAGCCGAATAACGACTTCATTGTGGCTAAAAAGCAAGAGTAAAGTGGCCTCCCGATTTTTAAAGGAAAGATTTAGAAGTCTTCAGTAGAGCTTAACTCTGATTGGCTGTTGCAAAATTATATATAGAGCCTTTTCTGTGGTCATTTTTTTTTTCTCCTTGTGTGGATGCGCAGGTTAGCTGCCGGCATGGGAGTTGGGGTAAGATCAATGCCAACTGGGTCATTTGGGTAAGGAGGTCTGATGTTGCAAGACCCGAACCCCCCATGAACCCAAAGGAAACATAACTGATGAACAATCCTGATACATCAATGAAGATGTATGATATCATCATCATCATGTCGTGCCGCTAGCACGGATATCCTTGACCCTCACTCGCCACTTGTCCCTATCGTTCATCGCCTCTGGTAGGCCTTTAGGGTTACATCTCGTATCCTCATATAGCTGCTGTATGTATGTTCTAGATGGTCGTCCTGCTATTGCTTGGCCATATGTGGGGGTCCATAGGAGTACGTAACTTATGAGCTCGTCCTTGCTTCTCTATCAGTGTCCTGCATGTCTGGTTCGTCCAGCTTGGATAGATTTCGTGATAGGAGGCAAGTGGCCGTAGAGTTGGTGCCTTGTGGGGTGTGGCCGCCAGGACTTATTCAATATTGCTCGCAACATTCTTGTGTAATTGCCGTCTAGCTTCTTCTTCAGTCGTTTAGTTAGCGTCCAAGTAGTACATCCATATAGCAGTATCGACACGACCGCTGCCTGGAAGAAACTGCGTTTCATTTTATCGGTCAGGTCTGATGATATGAATAAATAAAAAAAATTTACTTAAGGAATATTTTACGAAGCCAAAATGTTCAGCTATGAAATTAAAAAATGCTTTGTGTTTTAACTATTATTATTTTATTTACTGCTAAAAAAACAACCCCCCCCCAAAAAAAAACAACAAACAAAAAGCAAAGTGAACATCGTCTAAGAGTATTAATTCCGTAATTTTTGCCCGAAGTAGTAATCCAAGAGCGGATGTTTTCGCAATGACATGGCTCAAAATAACTTCCTCATTTTAATTTGACTAATTTAACTAAATTTTGTGCCTCGTTTTCTTTTTTTAAAATTTTATCCCATCATAAAAAAGGTCACTATAACCTCTTCATCGATGAAAATCTGTATATAACTAGGTATACACCCTGTCGTCGGGGATTAAAATATATACTGACTGTATCTATTGCAGTTGGATAAGACTCACAAAAATTTCTCCAGTCGTGAATCTCAAGTTTTGAAGAGTGTAGCGTACCTTTCAACGCCATTACTCCAAGCTTCACTCTGAGCTGGTGTGGTCCCATATATGGGTCAAATAGATCGGTTGAAAAATTATTCGTATATATCATCATCATCATCATCATCATGACACGCTGCCAGCATGGATCTCCCTGACCCTCTCTCGCCACCCATCTCTATCGTCTATCACCCCCAGTAGGTCTTCAAGGCTACATCTTGTATCGGCACAGAGCTGTTGAATATTGGTTCTATCAGGTCGTCCTGCCTTTGCCCGTCCATGTGAAGGGGTCCACAGGTGTAAGTCACTTATGAGTTCGTCCCTACTTCTCCAGCGGTGTACCGCATGTCTGGTTCGTCTAACTTGGATAGTTTTTGTGATGGGTGGTAGGTGACCGTACAGATACTGCTTTGTGGGGCGCTGCTTCCAGGACTTGTTCAGTATTGCTCGCAGCATTCTTGTGTATTTTATTGCATATCGTTCTTCTAAAGTGTCAGATTGAATTTTTGAAATTCACCAGCTGTGACAATCAGGATTTAGTTGGGTGTATTCCAATTGCGGCTGTAGCTGTTCATTTGAACCTGAAATCATAAAAATTGGTCAGTCATCTCATAAAATGTATAGCAAAAACATAGGGAATTTTCAAGAGTAGTCTAAGACAATTTTAAATGCCTGTACAAAAAAGTCTGGAAACTTATTGAAGGCACCATGTAATTTTGTGTGGCATCTTGAAATGAATTCTTTTAATTATATGTTAATTTGGGTTTATTTTTGGACCTTTTTTACTCGAAACTTAACATATCTACTCTGAATATAGCGAATTATACTTCCGTTAAGATGCACTGAAAATAAGTAAAAGAAAAAAAAAAAAATAAAACCATTTCAATGGTAAGGAAATAATTATAAGCATTGGTGAAAAAAAAGGCTATTATTAAAACTAGTAATTTCTGAGTTTGGCGCTTAAATAACTTTTCTCATTTAATGTAATCAAACTTCAAAAGTAATTTTATCATCCAAAAAACTTAAGAACTCCATTCATTACACCTTACTCATTTGTTTATTTTTTGGGTATAGAAACCTGAACAAAGTCTTTTATTGGCCAGGGGGGAAAAAAGAAGTTTCTGTCTTATTAAATACTGGTTTTAACCATACTTGATTTTTTTTTTGTTAATGCTGTTTCTTTTCTTCGATGGGTTGGAAAAAAATGGAGAGATTGAAAGGTTCTTTATCTATTTGCTTTCCTTTAATCAAGAAACGAAAGCGAGGCTGATTACAATGTTTTATGACCTAGTTGGTGAACGACTCAAGAATGTTTAGTTGCGATTAGTCACTAATGAAGAAGAAAATAATCGATAAAAATAAAAGCACTTGACTAAGAACACGGTTACATTTACTCGGATATGAACGGGTCTACATAGATTCGCTGTTTCACAGTGCGTGCAAAAAATGAATAAATAAAATAGACAAATAAATAAATAAATAAATAGATACAAAGATATATAAATCTTGTTAAGAAGTGACACAGCTGCTGTTAATGTGGGTGGAAAGAAATGGTTGAGTGTTTGAAATATTCTGGCGTATTATATATATATATATATATATATATATATATATATATATATATATATATAAATTACAACAGTGTTAGGCTGTCACAATCTCAGTTGGTGAGTTTATGACAGACCAAATGCGGTATAATTTAGAGAGTGCTCAATATTTGTGATAGAGATATCATATAATATAATAAATAAATATATTTTGTTTTTTGAGTATATTCAATTGCATGGATGCCTATGTGCGACCACTGGTTTCATGTCGTCTTTATAGGACCATCATTAGGCTTTTTCTGCCTAATGATTGTCGTATAAAGATGACATGAAACAAGTGGTTACAAATAAGCTTCCATGCTATTATATATATATATATATATATATATATATACATATATATATATATACACATATATATATATATAAACTAATAAATATTAGATATATATATATATATATATGTGTGTGTGTGTGTGTGTGTGTGTGTGTGTGTGTGTGTATGTGTGTGTGTGTGTTCTATACTTAGTCAGCAAGTCGTTATCTAAACATGTTTAGTTAAAAAACCACGGATTGTTTAATTTTTAAAATCTTCAAGTGAAAACGTTAGAGTCTTCTAGTTATTTTTCTAATGTCTGGGTCAGGATGGTGAAGAAAAAAAAAACATTCCGAATAAACGTAAATAAAACAATCTAACATAACCCCAGAGGGTGGCCAGTAAAATGGTCAAAAGCGCTTGAGCTCGTATGGGGTTACATTCTTCACCATCTTGACCCAGACACAGGAAAAATAAAAAGAATACTCGAACGTCTTCCCTTGAAGATTTTGAAAATGAATCAATCCATGGTCTTTAACCGAACACACACACACACACACACACACACACACACACATATATATATATATATACGAGGTATGTCTGAAAATTAACGGGAGTTGTATCATAGACAATTTATTTCAATTTAAACAACAGTCTACAAGGGTTTTCCTTTTAAGTAATCTCCCTAGAATCTAATGCACTATTCATTCTTCTTTGCCCGGCTTCGATGCACTTCTGGAAGGAGATTTTTTGGATGCTTCATGCTCTGTCATTATGAAACTCTTGTTGGATTCCACGCCTTCAAAAGGGGTCTCCTTGAAATTTATTTCCTTCCACGAACCTATATCAGGTGAATAGGGAGGTTGTTCCAAGACGGCAATGTTCCTGTAAGATGCTCAACCCATCCAGCCCCGTTACTTTTTGGACGTGCCAAAATATTCGGTGATAATCTACCAAACTTGATATTTTTCATGTCCTACTGACGTACAATAATTCAAAGTCAACTGACGATCGTCATACACTATCAAGACGTTAACTTCGGTCTTCTCTTTTTGAAGGCCTTTTGTTCCTGGAGCCATATTTAACCTCCTCGCGACCTTGTATGAACCTCTTTTGCCATAAACACACGTGCATAAAATGGTATTATCTCAGTTCACTTGCTGAATGATTTCATGACCTGAAAAAGAGGGGTAAGGAAAGCATTTGAAAAAAAAATGAAAGAAATTTAATGATTGCAGAAAGCCACGTCTGAAGTTATATAATCCAAAGAAATCATGTTAGATGATAACACTTCTTTTGTCCATAGCTTACACAGCACACCCTGTACCTTTAATTTTCAGACAGATCTCTTATAAATAAGGATAGGGTAGAGATAGATTCAACTAGTCTTACTGTCAATTTCTTACCGATGCAATCATGTGACCACATAGACGAGAAAGTGACAATTAACTAGCGCCGTTGATTCTACGTTATCCTAACTTATATATATACATATACATATATATATATATATATATATATATATATATATATATATATATATATATATATATGCAAATTTCATTAAACATAATAGACATTTTATGTCTACATATTTTCTTTTGGATCCGTTCGAATTCCCGTATTACTTTTATCGTATTCTGGGGGAATTCGAACGGATCCAAAAGAAAATATGTAGACATAAAATGTTTATTATGTTTAATGAAATTTGCATTAACGAAGAAATGCTGCCTAAATATACACACACACACATATATATATATATATATATATATAGTTGCAGGACCAACTACCAAAATGACTGGTTTTCTGTTCTGCATAGAGCTAGGAGTAAAATCCATTTGAACATCTTAGAGGCAATCTACATTTTTTTTAGATCGCCCCTCTCTATGTAGACAGAGAACCAGTCATAACTTATGTATTTTGTGAGACATATTAAGTGTGACATAACGTTCCCCATTTTTTGTCAAATTTTTTCATAATTTTCCCTTTTTGTATTACCCGTTTTTAAACGTTTCTCCGGTGGGATTGTATGAATAGTACCAGATGAAAGGGCCCTAGCATTCTTTTATTATTTAAAAATAATTTGGTTTCCCTTATACAGATGATTCCCCAATTTGTTTGTTTATATAAATTTGTGTGTACCAAGAGCTTAATTATATATATATATATATGCTCTATCACTGATACTCATTCATAAATATAGCAAATTATATATATATATATATATATATATATATATATATATATATATATATATGGAAGGCGCTAATGAAATCGACATAACAACCCGTGTTCAAATCCTGAACGAGGCTGCTTGTATTTGGCATTGCGCTAATACTCTTGAGAAATTGGTGCATCCAACTTTTCTGACAACAGATATGACCCCGTAGGCCAGACTTGGTTCTTTAGCCTTGGTAGGGAAACTAATCAAGGAGAAGGAAAACTCTGAATTCAAACCGTGAAACCCCGCTTAATAAAGAAACTATGTACCCGTGCGTAAGTCAGTTGGCCGACCGTTGTCAAGGGCGACCCGAAGGCACCTTTTACAAAAGCTACTACACGAAGGTGTAGGGGAGAGCGATACTCTATTCCCTAGATTGCTCTACTTACCCTTGATCCATACTTTATAATGCTGATTTTTGTTTTAGCAAGGCGTCAAGTACTATTTTTAGAGTCTTTGGTATGATTAGACGTAGGATTGAATCCCGTCTCAGACCATTGGCGAAAGCTCTAACCATTAAGCCTATAGACCGGCCCATGGCATTATGCTTAGAGAATATGTCAATGGTCCAAGACTGGGATTTAATTCCTACATTAAATCTGAAATCAAGATAATCAAACACCAATGGTCAACAAGGTTAACAAACCATTACTAGTATCGAATGCTTTAAGTCTTGTAGCTTTTTTTTCTGTCAAAACTAAACTTGGTGACCTTAGTCGAGGGTGACCTGAAGGCTCCCTTTTCAATAGTTACTACACCAAGGGGTAGGGGGGCGTTACTCCCTTCCTTTGATCGCTCCACTTTACCCTTACCTTATAAAGCTGAGTGCTTAACAAGGCGGCGCCAAGTACCATTTTTTGAGTCTTTGGTATAACTCGACCTGTGATTGAACCCTGGTCTCCCGGACCATTGGCGAACACTACTCATTAGGCCAATGGCTAGGTAATAAATACCTATATAGGTTATCCGAATTGTGGTAAAAGAAAAAAACGGTTGAATTGAATTATGTTAATTAAAGTAGACTGTGAAGATTGAAACACTGACTTAACTACAAAAACTTTTAGTTACAAAAGATCTTTGATCATCTCTTGGATATTTCAAGGGCAATAAATCTCAGAATAGTATCGGTATAGATGATTTTTCTCAAGATTTTAGATAAAACTCCGTCTAATTATGACTTTATGATAGTATGCTGTGGGATTCTACTTTTAAACTTTTTAAATTACGTGTTAAAATCTTTTACTGCAATTACAAACCTTGTCGATGTTGAAAATATATAACTTATATTAATTCGGGAAGCAGCTTTGACGTGCCAGGGACATTAACAGCACGGACGTAGTACAAAACATATCATGTGAGGAAAAATGATATTAGTGTATTCCAATATCAAATCTGAGATCAAATCACCAAAAAAATAAAGAAAAGTTTTGCAATGAAAGTATATATATGACAATGACAGTGGTTGAGAAACTGGAAAAACCGAATTCTTACATAGAAAAACGTTTTATGTGACCAAATTTGATGCATAATCGATGTCACGCAGAACAGGTTGCATGTCTCCAGCAGGGTGGATACAAAAATTGCTCAGATCTTGTGAGCCCTCCTCTTTAGCAGGACCTCAGGCAGCGAATAGGAAAACCAGCAATGACGTTTTTTTGGCAAAAGGGCTGATGTTGTACGGTTCAACCCCCACTTTGGAATTGAGTTTATATGTATATATACGCAACCACTTCACTGGGGTCAGGATCCAATATAAGATACATTTCTAAGCGGAATAAAGCTGGTTTGAATTTAGAGTTACTCTTCTCCTAGATTGGTTATTAAAAAACCCAGTCTGTACAACTAGTTTCCCTTTAGCTGGGGAATAAATAGATGGATTCATGCCTCCCCGAAATACCTTAATGTGAAGAGAAACTAAATCAGTCAGGTTGAAAATTTGAACTTGTTTCACAGAGTTTATTTTCTACAATGACAACCGTTACCTCACGAACTGTTATATATATATATATATATATATATATATAGTCTCACGGGATACTTTACCTACATCCACGCAAAACCGGTAGTTGCCAATGCCACACGTCGCCCTTTTTCACGACACGGATGTTTTCCTAGGGAAGGGTAGCTACTGATATATATATATATACATATATACATGTGCTTGTGTGTGAGTAATTTCCTTCTTTGATAATCGTCAAAGAAATAAGCCAATCAACCCAAAGAAAACTGATTAATATTAGGAATCATAGCTACCAAGTTATTCAAAACCCATTTTGATATCAGAGACAATATCGTTCGAGTCTGGATTTCTGAGACGAAGCTTGCATTCACCGTTTTCGGACTATTGTCTTCATTTTTATTATCATATTCACAACGTTTCGGCTGATATGTCCACCGGCCTTCTTTAGATGTTTCTTGTCGATATCGGGAGCCTACACGAACTTCGAAACGAGTCTTTTATTTAATCCACGTGGGTCGATTGTGCTGATTCCGTTAACCATAACCAGGTACACGTGTTAAGTATTTCTATATTGTTACTCACCTACAGTTAGGATTGAACCGTATAGACTTTCGAGATCGACACCATAAGATCGACACCATAAGAGGACATATCGGCCGAAACGTTGTGAATATTACAGTAAAGTTGAAGACAACAGTCCGAAAACCCACAATGATAAAAATACTATTCTTGTTGACCGCTGTTACTAATCACTTCTGTAACCAGATAGCTAACAAAATACATTTCCATTTCCATTTCTTTAAAAGTATTTTTGCCAGTCCAGTTTACTAAATTTACGAAGCATGACAACTTACAATGCAGTATATAACAACAGTAGCAGCTATAAAGCTGATTTGACGGCATTACATAAAATTCAACAGACACGATCCTTGCAGAACTCATTATGTAGACAGATCACCATGAAGAATGACCTTTGCTTCTTCTGTTATTCTGTCGACAGTCAATTGTCTCTTGAACCGAACTGAAATCACTCAAAAAGACTTTGAGAACTCTCGAAGACAAACCATTCACTCTCACCACAGAGATTAACAAATGAGTTCAAAGATACCATAAATGTTTCCTTTTATGTCGTACACAAATCTTTTATATTATTACAGAATCAAAATTCTTCTCACATTTACTGTTTCTTCCGTTTCTTTGCAGCAACTGACTGATTATTTTTTTTCATTCTTCATCTTTGATCGATCAGTTGAAAATCACCCAAAATCGAATAATAGTAATAATAATAATAGTAAGAAGTATAGGAAGAGACAAAAAAGAAAGAAAAAAAAAAACTAGTATTAAAAGAAAGATTTCAAAGATCTCTCTTTCTTTAGTTGCAATTAATAACGAGAGAAACAAGTAGAACCAAAGAATTTAAAAAGATGTCTTTGAGTAATTTACTTTAAATAATAATAACAATAATAATAATAATAATAATTATTATTATTATTAGAAACTAAAGGGTCAAAAGAAGGAGAAGAAAAAGAAAAAGAAGGGGTTAGGTATTGGAAGAAGAAGGGAAAGGAGTAGAGAAATGCTTAGAGGAAGAGCAGGAGGAGAAAAATAGAACAATGAGAATTTAAAAGTTCTTATACCCAACAGCAATGACAGCTAGAAAAATGTAAGACAAAAAGTAATTGAAACACTTATCGTTGTTAGTTGGCTAAATAATAATAATAATTAGACCATATCATTAAATGGTATATGCACAACCCAGCACCTCTCCTAGAAAATGACTTGCATAAACTTCTATGTGACTTTAACATACAAACGGATCACCTAATCCCGGCCAGAAGACCAGACCTCATAATAATCAACAAAAAAAAAAAAAAAAGAGAATTTGCAAAATTGTAGACTTTGCTGTCCCGGCAGACCACAGAATAAATCTGAAGGAAAGTGAAAAGAAGGATAGGAACCTCGACCTTGCTAGAGAATTGAAAAAGCTGTGGAACATGAAAGTAACGATTGCGCCAATTGTGATTGGTGCGTTAGGCAAAATAACTAAAGAAGGAGGACTTGGAAGTTGGTGGACGGGTGGAGACTATCCAAATGACAGCATTGCTGAGAACGGCCAGAATCCTGAAACGAGTCCTGGAGACTTGAGGATACTTGCTGTCACTCAAACTCCAGTGAAAAACCATCAGCTAACACTGATGTGAAAAACTCTAAAGGAGTAAATAATAATAAGATTAATAACAAGAAGAAGAAGAAGAAGAAAGCAGTGGAATAAGGGGTGACAAATATTTGGACGATTGAGAAAAAAATCCCAACTAGGAGACTTGGTCTTTTTCTTTATTTACCAAAAAAAAAAAAAAAAAAAAAAAAAACTTGTGAAGTGAAAGTTGCCAAATCAGCAAATCACTGTGTAATAAAAAAAAAAACTACGAATAAATGAATAAATACATGAAGAGGTAAAAAAAGACAAAGAGTTAGACCTTACCAGAGAATGACAAAAACGAACTATGGAATATGAAGGTGCCAGTGATAGCAATCATAGTCGGATCCCTAGAAAAATTCCAAAGGACTCGGCAAAGATACTTTGATTCCGTAGTTCAGCCCGTTACCCATTACATCACAGGGACCTAAATTGAATTGGTAGTGTTACATAGCATTACTCGAAACTATTTAACTGTGTGCAAACAAATGAGTTCTGGCTTGTTTAAAATGTTACCGATAAAGTATTCGTTTACAAATCATCATCATCATCATCATTATCATGTCGTGCTGGTAGCACAGATATCCCTGGCCCTCTCTCGCCACTTTTCTCTATCGTTCATCGCCTCTGGCAGGTCTTCTGGACTACATCCCGTATCCTCACATAGTTGCTGAATGTAAGTTCGTGATGGTCGTCCTGCTTTTGCTCGGCCATGTGTGGGGGTCCATAGTTAAAAAAGATATAAACTGGATTTGGCATTAAATAACAAACAAGGGTTGGTATGCCATAAACCCGACTATCCTATACTTCATACTCATAATTCAATTTAGTATAGATTGTTGGTTTGTTCTCAGTTAAATTGTTTCCATTATAGAGAATGTGGAGCTGGAAGTAAGGGCACTCAAGATCAACCCTACATCCCCCAAAGCTCTAGAACTGGAGCCAAAAGCTTAAATCGTTTAGCGTCATATCAAGGACATTCATGGGGGGGAGGTGGACTTAATTGTTTGCAGAGACGCGTCCGATGAATTCTACTGCACAAAACTTATTGGGTTGTAAAGGGGATAACTGAAGTTTTTGGCGATCTTAGCTTTTCAATAGCTACTACACCAAGGTGTAGGAGAGGGCGCTACTCCATTCCCTGAATTGCTCCACTTTACCCTTGATCCTTACCTTATCAAGTTGAGTGTTAAGCAATGCGACATCAAGTACCATTTTTGAGTCTTTGGCATGACTCGACCTGGGATTGAACCCCGTTCTCCCGGATAATTGGCGAACACTCTACTCATTAGGCCAATCTTTTAAATATAGAAACATACTGACTTGCAAAAATATTTCTAATATACATGTCCAGAAAATTTTCATTCATCAAATGGATACGCTAAGCAGCCAATGCCTTTTCCTCACTTATTCTATTAGTTTTTAAAAACAGTCCACAAAACTTTTCTCTTGACAATTACCTAATATTAAAACGACTTGAGAATAATCCAAAAACATATTTTTATTTCTCATCTTAATCCTTCTCTCTCACTATTTCTCTCTGTCTTTCTCTCTCTCTCTCTCTCTCTCTCTATATATATATATATATATATAGCGGGAGAGATACTAAAAATAATTGTAGAGTGAAATAATTATATTGGTCTAAGTCAGTCACTTCTTGGATGGGCCAAGAACTTTTCAGCACAACTTCGTTTAGTAAAGCTTTTCTTTGTTTAATGGCATATCAACCCTTGTTGGTTTTTTAATGTCATTTAATGTTAAAGATATCATTGAAGAAGAACAGCAGTGATATTATTTAACCCATAGCTGGAATGATAGGCTGGTTCATGCCTCTCCCAAAGATTATGAGTCCTGGAGTGAACGTAATAGCATGACTAGAGGTTAAATTCGCTTACTTCGAGTCTGCTTTCCATCTATTTTGCCATTTCGCCACAAGGACTATGTATCGAGCTTAGTTCCTTCTGATTGAAGCCTTTCAGCAAATAATAATAATAATAATAATAATAGAGGACTTGGAAATAACAGGACGAGTAGAGACCATCCAAACTACGGCCTTATTGATATCAACCAGAATGCTGAGAAGAGTCCTGGAGGTTTGAGGAGACTTGCTATCACTCAAACTTCAGTGAAAAACTATCAGCTAACGCAGACGCGGGAAACTCTTAAGGAGTAAAATAATAATAAGGAAAGCGAAATAAAGTATAAGTACCAGAACCTAGCTCGGGAATTGAAAAAACTGTTGAACATGAAAGTGACGGTTATACCAATTGGAATTGGTGCTCTTGGTACAGTCACCAAAGAATTGGTACAAGTACAAGAGGATTTGAAAATAAAAGGACGAGTTGACACCATCCAAACTACAGTAGTATTGAGATCGATCAGAATATTGCGGAGAGTCCTGGAAACTTGAGAAGACTTGCTGTCACTTAATGAGTAAAACATAATAATATGAATTAAATTATCGCAAAAAGTGTTTAAGACTAGACAAGACTCGGTAGGGAACGTCATCTGCTGAGAGTTGTGCAAGAAGTTTAAATTTGACCATACGAGCAAATGGTATATGCACAATCCAGAATCCGTCCTAAAAAATGACACACATGAACTTATCTGGGATTTTGAGATACAAATGGATAATCTAATCTCGGCCAGACGACCAGACCTAATGATAGTCGACAACACCCCCTCCAAAAAAAACCCCCCAAAAAACTGCCGAATAGTGGACTTAGCCGTTCCGGCTACCTCAGGGTAAAACTGAGAGAAAGCGAAAAGGAGTGATAAGGGCCCTGTCCAGGCTAGAGAACTGAAAAAAAAACTATGAAATGTTAAAAGGACGGTGATACCAATTTGCGCTTGATACAGTCACCAAAGGGTTGATAAAGAGACTGGAATATTGAAAATAATAGGACGGGTAGAGACCATCAAAACTACAGCATTGCTGAGATAGGCCCAAGTCCTGAGAAGAGTGCTGGAGACTTGCAGAGACTTACGGAGACTTGTTGTCACTCAGACTCTTGTGAAAAACCATCGGTTTACGCTGGTGTGAAAAACTCTCAATAAAAGAAGTCAACCGAATTCTGTGCTATACAATACGCTTTAAGCGAAGTAGATAATAGGCTCGATCGAAACGATAAATTCAACTAAGTTTATGGTCAGTATCATCACATCTCGGATATTTCTATTGAAACGCCATATCCATTAAAGAACCGACGGCTTTAATGGACGAAAAAGCATTTTCACAATAAAAGTCCTGACAATGTTTTTAGCTACTCAACTGTTATTATATTTCTTATATATCTTTTGCTTCACTTGTTTTACTTTATTATTTTTTGTTGACTGGTTGATTGGTTGACTGATTCTTTATTTTTATAGCATGTCAACATTATTGGGTTAATGTTAAAAATATTATCTTATTTTGACCGGCGAGTAACTAATGCGAATAATTTGTAAACAATTAGATCTTTAAGTAACCATTCTTAATATAAAAAAAAAGAAAAAAGATTTCAGCTGTGTTGCCTGAGGCTGTTAACCGACTGCATTTCTGCAGGTAACCCCCTACAACGAGTGTCCTGGATATGAGATTAAACAATATGATGGCGAAACTCCAGTAATGCTGGATCTTTGGGGAATACAGAGTACCCCTTCACTGGCATTGCTCCCAGGTCAACTTTGGTCCGGAGTGGTAGTACCTGATAGGGTTCTATTTATAGGTCAAATAGAACTGCTTGACATTTAAGAAGATTGAAAACAAATGTTGCCCAGTCGGCTGGGGCTGTAGAATACACTGACTGCACCTCTGCAGAGGGGTAAACCCCCCCCCCAACGAGTGTCCTGGATAGGACACTAAACAGTCTGATGGTGAGGTCCCAGTAATGCTGGGGCCTTGGGGAAAACGGAGCACCCATTCATTGCCATTGCTCCCAAGTTCACTCTGGCCCGGAATGGTAGCACCTGATAGGACCCTATCTATGGGTTAAATAGAACTAACGGCATACTTATGCTAAACTGAAAATGTGTGCTAACAAATGACTGATGTTAAATTCTTATTGTTACATAGAAACTCTTGTAATAATTCAATTGTGTGCAAACAAACGAGGAAAAGTAAACGGAATGATTTATGCTGCCTGCATATTTATGCCAAACAGAATTGTTTCTTATACTAATCTGAATTATTTCAAATAGAACTGTTTTTTGACATTGAAACTGTATTTACACTAAACTGAATTGTTTAACATAGAACTGTTTTTTACTCGGGATCTGTACTTATACTAAACTGAATGAGCTGAATTAGAACTGCTTGATTAAACTGAGTAGCTCGAAAAATTTTCGCAATTAAATTTTACTTACATTTAAACTGCGTGCTTATGCTAAACTGAATTATTTCAAATAGAACTGTTTTTTCACGTTGAAACTGTATTTACACTAAACTGAATTGTTTAACATAGAACTGTTTTTTACTGGGGATCTGTACTTATACTAAACTGAATGAGCTGAATTAAAACTGCTTGATTAAACTGAGTAGCTCGAAAAATTTTTCGCAATTAAATTTTACTTACATTTAAACTGCGTGCTTATGCTAAACTGAATTATTTGAAATTGAACTGTTTTTCACATTGAAACTGTACTGAATTGTTTGAAATAGGAATGTTTTTGACAAACCGTGTATTCATGCTAAACTTAATTGTTTGAAATAGAACAGATTATTTACATAAAAATGGATTTGGCTTTAAATAACCTACAAAGGTTGATATGTCATAAAACCCACCAAACCAAACCAAACCAAACCAAACCAAACCAAAAGTCTGTTCAGTCAGTTTGCTTTTGAAAAGGATCATATTGTAAACAATATCACCTCATTTTTCATCTTTGCGAATGGGTCTCTCACAGTTACCATCCTTCATAAAAATAAATGAATCAGCCTTCCTCACACTTATTCTTCAGAATCTTTCACTCTACCCGTGTTTTCTGAGAGACTGTCTGGTGGTCAAAATAAACATCTGGAATAGTTTCCTAGCTGGTTGTTTTTTTGTTTAATGGCATCTCTACTCTTCTGGGAGATTTAATCCCAAATCCTAAATATATATATATATATATATATATATATAGATAGATAGATAGATAGAGAGAGAGAGAGAGAGAGCAATTAATCCTATAGAGAAAGAGAAGAGTGAATAAAACACAGAGATGGAAACAAGTAAATAAGGGAAAAAAAGACAAAAAATGACGACTGTAGAAATACCAATATTAGTTGCTAATCAGAGGAAGAGACAGAGACAGACAAAGAGAGAGTGGGTGGCAGAAGGACTTCAAGAGTTGAAGTGGAGAGGAAAAGGGAGAAAATGATGAAACGTGTGAAGAAAAGGTGAAGAAGACACAGAGAGAGAGAGAGAGAGAGAGAGAGAGAGAGGGGGGGAAATAGACCAAAGAAAGATTGATTGGAAAGAGTAAAAGAAAATGTTTAAGTAAAGAGAGAGGAAATTAGAAAGGCAAAGATAGAAAGTAAAAAGATAGAGAAGGTAAATGATAAAGAAAAAAGAGGTACAGAGAGAGGGAGAAAGAGAAGTAGAGAGAGAGAGAGAAAGAGAAAGAGAGAGATAAAGAGAAGGGGAGAAAAAGAAAAAGAAGAAGAAAAAAGTACATTGAGAGTTGAAAAAGAGAGAAAAAGACGGAAATAACGAATAAAAAAAGAAGTATGAGAAGATCCCCCACCTCAAAAAAAAAAAAAAAAAAAAAAAGTCGTGTGAGGAAAAACGGAAGAAAACCTTGAAACGTGAGGAAAAAAGTCAGAAAATTAGAGAAGGAAAGAAAGAGTAGAAAGAAGCAAAAAAATGGGGAGATGATGATATAAGTATTCTGTTGCTTGATTTCTAAATTACAAGTCGCGATTTTTCCCTTTTTTTGGGATGATGGTGGTGATGATGGTAGAGATGTGTGTATTTTACGCTAGGAATGGGGTTTGGCAGGGTGTCAATTAAACCGTGTTTATACCCAGACACTGTTTTAATGTTAATGTACCAGGTCCTTTATTTGCTTTCTCCTTTTGATACTTAAAAAAAACCAAAGCAGCAAAATCGCAAACCTTTTGATCTCACAAAATGGGTATTTCATTTTTTTTCTTCCTATCTTCTCTGTTTTCTGTTAAGTACTCGATATCGCATTTATTCAAATTAGTCCAAACTTTATATGCACATGTAACTAACTACACAGCATAAGTAGATGATATTCTAGTTCTTTAGTTATCAGGCTATTAGCATTAAACATAGGTGATGAGAAGCTATCTACGTTCATATCATCCTCTGTTCATATATATATATATATATATATATATATATATATATATATATATATATAGTTATCCACACACAGATCTGTTTCGTTCTATCAGAACTCATCAGTGTGGCTAGACAGTAGCTGGGATCGAAACCCGGTTGACTCAAACGCCAAACCAAAGCTTTTAACCATTTAGCCACAAGGAGATATTAGCTACGAAGTACGGTTATGAATCACAATTACTATTGTTTACATACATCCATTCAACGGCCGCCGAGATCTCAATTCAAATACGAAGAGACTTGCAAAGGCGCTAATGGCAACACGATTACTTCTTCGCTAGAGAACTCAACCCTATATATATATATATATATATAAGTAAAGTTGTCGACCATAGTCGAGGGCGACCAGCAGGCTCCCTTTTCAATAGCAACTACACCAAGATATAGGGGAGGACGCTACTCCTTTCCCTGGATTGCTCCACTTTACCCTTGATACTTACCTAATATTGCTGAGTGTTAAGCTAGGCGGTATCAAGTACCATTTTTTGAGTCTTTGGTATGACACGACCTGGGATTGAACCCAGGTCTCCCGGACCATTGGAGAACACGCTACCCATTTGGCCAATGAGACGAATGAACCAAAATTCAAATAATCAAATAAAAAGTACTCACAATCATAGTCAGGATGGTTATGAAACCAATATTATCAAAATAATGTATCCTTAGATGAACCAGCTCATTGGTTGCGTGGGTAGAGTGTTCGCCAATGGTCCAGGAGACCGGGGCTCAATCCCAGGTTGAGTCAAACCAAAAACTTAAGAAATAGTACTTGATACCTCTTTGCTTAACACTCAGCATTATAACGTACGTATCAAGGGTAAAATGGAGCAACCCAGGAAAGGAGTAGCGCCCTCCCCTACACCTTGGTGTTGTAGCTACTGAAAAGGGAGCCTTTGGTTTCAAAATTTAAAAGTTTCCTTTTCCAGATGGTAATTATGGGATCTACATGACACTTGAAGTAACGGAACTTAAAAGTATACAATGTGTATATTTTAAACTATATATATATATATATATATAGGAAGCGTTTGTGTATTTTTTCTGTTTTTCCCTCGCCACCATAACTACAAAGATATCCTGAATTGTTTTTTCACTCGATAATAGTCTCTGAAGAGGTAAGTATTTTCCGTGCTTCAAATGCATATAACAATGGAAACCGAAGGATGCAGTATAGTTGATGTGAAGCAAGGTGGATGAATTAAAATCTAAGTCAACGGCCAGGTTTCTCTTGAAGTAGGAATACTTCTTAACCCTTGTACCTTAAAATCACTGCAGTCGGTGAACTGAATTCAGTGTACAATGGTGAAGACAACTGAGGGGTGTATAACAAGGCTGAATTTGATCTGCTATTCCCACAATGTAACGGCAAACTATTAACTTCTGGCGGCATCATTAGGGATAGTTTGTTGGTTGGTTGGTTTTTAAGGCATATCGGCTATTGTGGGTTATTTAATGACAAATCTTAAATACTATATATATATATATATGCGTGTATGTGTGTGTCTCTGTGTGTCTTTGCTTGTGTGTTTGTGTGTGTGTGCTTGTACGTAGGTTTGTGTTTGTGTATGTGTTAGAGTGTGTTTGACTTGTAAGGAGGCGCTCGCAGTGTAATCGTTATCGTCGTAACAAATGGACACGGCGACATGGGTTCAAGCCCTGGATGAGGCTGTTTGCATTTGACAGTGCGCAAATAACTTTGGAAAAGTTATTCATCCAACTATTCCCCCTCTAAATATGGGTAAATAGAAGGGCAAACTGAGCTCTTTAACCTTGCTATATCAACCAGTCAAGGAAAAGTAAAAATTCTGAATTAAAATCTTTTAAATTCCGCTTAAAAATTGACCTTGTGTCGCATCAAGCTTATGCAGAGGGGATGAATAAATATATGTAAGCGAATAGTTTGTGGGTATTTCTATTCTTAAACGAACTATTAGAACGTGACAGAAAGATTAGGAAAAACATTTTGCTTCAGAAGCGCTTACTTCGTAGATGGTCTTGCTTCATTAATGTATCATTATGCATATCCTTATAGTTATCTTTATACGTGGATCATTAAATAAGTTCCCAGTCTTTTTTCGTATGGGCACTTTTATTGATAGTACACTCATGAAACTCTGGTCCCCTTCCAAGTAATCTCCTCCAGCTGCAATATACTTGTTGTACCGTTCCAACAACTTCTGGAAGGCCCCATGGAACTGTCTTGTGTGAGTGTGTCAATGACCTTCGTCACAGCCTCTTTCATCTCCTCAATTGTATCATAACGACAGCTTCTGAGCTTAGGGAATAACCAAAAGTCACAGGGAGCAAGGTCTGGACAATAGGGAGGGTGAGCAACTGTCATCTTTGTCAAATAGTCAGTGATAAGGATGGAGTTGTGGACTGGTGTATAGTCCTGTTGGAAATACCCCTGACCCGATTTGAAGAGTGCTGGCCTCTTCCGATGGTATCTCTTCCTGAACCCCCTTAAAACGTCAACATAGTAACCCTAACCTTAACCCTTTGGCCAATCACCTCTGGTGTATTGACTTCCTTACTCCCCACGAACCTCTCATCATCCCTCACAGACTCTCTGCCATCCTTGAATCTCTTATGCCACTCAAAAACTGATGCTCGATTCATGCAAGATGGTCGAAAAGCAGTTTAAGCAATCCAACGTTTCTCTGGCATTTTTCCAAGTTTAAAACAGAATCTTATTGCATATATTCTAAAGTGTCAGATTGCATTTTTGAAATTCACCAGCTGTGATCATCAGGCTTTATTAGGGTGTATTTCAATTGCTGCCGTAGTTGTTCATTTGAACCTGAAACCATAGAAATTGGTAAGTCATCTCATAAGACGTATAGCAATTACATAGTGAATTTTCAAGAGTCTGACGACAATTTTAAATGTCTGTACAAAAAAGTCTGGAAACTTATGGAATTCACCACCTACATATCCTTATATATATCTTTATACTTATCTACTGATTTGAGATTTTCCAATTATGTTGTTAGTTTCAATACCAATTCATTCAATACTATCAAATCTGTTTAGGGTTTTGATTTTATTATTTTTCAATCCTAGGGAGTTACATTATTTTTCCCTGTTTGTATGATATTGTTTAATATTTCGTTATGGTACTTTTTCCACGCACGCATGAACTCTTCCAGCTATAGATAACAGCAGGTGCTGCTCTTAGGCAGCAGACAGCCCCGGAAGTCAGACCGAAAAAAGTCTCGCTGGTAACCCTCTCATTTGTATTCGTTGTATTACTGTTCTTTGTAAATATATTTCTTGTGTCTTTATTTCTGGCTCCAATAAGGGCTCAAGATAAATTCCTTTGCGGTTGTTCTTTTTTTTTTTTTTTGTTCATGATGTTGAGGCGTCTCTTGTTTGGGATGAGGAGGAGTTTGTTATTATCGGCCATTTTTGTTCAATTGGATATGATTTACTTTAGATTTGTGGAATGTTCGAGTTTCATTGAGGTAATTAGAATGTCTTTTGCTTTGGTACTGCTGAGACGTTCTGGTTTAGTGGTAATGATGCTTAGGCTCCGAAAACATGTCTAATCACAGGTTCATCATCTGATGAAGGCTTTAATAAAACATAATCAGATAAAAGTTTTCTTATCAAAATAGCTGATGTTTTGATGGTGATTTTTTATTCATTATAAACTATCATTCTTAGTATCATTAGTTAATTATACGATATCATATATTAAGCAAGGATTTTCAATATGCCAAATATACATATATATATACATATATATATATATATGTGTGTGTGTGTGTGCGCACGCGCACGCACGTATGTTTGTATGATTATTTACACTTGTGTGTATACTATTGTATTTATTCTTGCGTGTGTATATATATATATATACATGTGTGTGTGTGTATATATATATATACATGTGTGTGTGTGAAAGGTTTGGAACAGAAATCGATGGTATGTGAAAAAGAAAAAAAAATTGACTTGAGTTGCCAGGAGGATTTCCTCTATATTCTTCCTTTACACCCCACACGTGTATATGTACGTATAAATATATATATATATATATATATATATATATATATATATATATATATATATATATATATATATATATATATAATTTTCTCTTTAAAAAAATCAACAATCGGTTACATTAAGATAATAAATTCATTTCCATCCTGTTAAAAGCATCGATTTAAGTAATGTTGGCGACCAAAGTCGAGAGCAACCCGGAGGCTCTTTTTTCCTTAGCTACTACACCGAGGTGTAGAGTAAGGCGCTACTCCTTTCCCTGGACGGGTCCACTTAACCTTGATCCGTACCTTATAATGCTGAGCGTCAAGAAAGTAGGAATCAAGTACCATTTTTAAAGTTTATGGTACAACAGGACCTGAGATTAAACTACGGTCTCCTGGACCACTGGTGAACACTCTAACCATTATGCTAAGTGGCCGGTCATAGCGCGACTTTTTTTTTTTACCGCAAACTGAGATCTCACGATAATAAATATATCTCTTTGAAAATTATTTATATTAATTAGGAATACTTGAACATACATTATAATGCACAAGCACATGATTATTACTGACTAATTAAAAAAAGGTGACATTTCCACATTACACGGAACCTCTCTGAAACTGGTTGACAAATTCATCTACCTAGGAAGCAGCGTCTCATCAACCGAAAAAGACATCAACACACGGCTAACGAAGGTATGGACAGCTATCGATAGGCTTTCGATCATATGGAAATCAAACCTGACTGATAAAATGAAACGCAGTTTCTTCCAGCAGCGGTCGTGTCGATACTGCTATATGGATGCACTACTTGGATGCTAACTAAACGGCTAGAGAAGAAGCTAGACGGCAATTACACAAGAATGTTGCGAGCAATCTTGAACCTGTCCTGGCCGCAACACCCCACAAGGCACCAACTATACGGCCACCTGTCTCCCATCTCGAAAACTATCCAAGCTAGACGAACCAGACATGCAGGACACTGCTGGAGAAGCAAGGCGAGCTCATAAGTGATGTACTCCTATGGACCCCCTCATATGGCCAAGCAAAAGCAGCTCGTACATACATACAGCAGCTATGTGAGGATACGGGATGTAGCCCTGAAGACCTGCCAGGGGCGATGAATGATAGGGAGAAATGGCGAGAGAGGGTCAGGGATATCCGTAATTGCGGCACAACATGATGCTGATGATGATGAATTTAAAAAAAGTGCTTCGAAATGATGCAATGTAAAAAAATAAAGTTATGGTTATAATCAACATGATCATTATTATCAAAGCGTGCAGACAGCACGGAATCTCTTGACTCTCCCTTGCCATCCATCCCTATCTGTCATCGCTCCTGGTATGTTCGCTTCATGGCTTCCAGAGCGCTGATGTATGTAAATTCTTGCTGGCCAGTCAAGACTGGTGTGTCCATTTGTAGGAGTCCATTATAGAACGTCGCTTTTCGACATTTAATAACTCATGACTTAATATACTTTTAAAAAAATGTAAACCCAACATCAGGATTTTTATAAGCTCACGTGCATTCTTGTACACACTAAATCAACTGGTTAAGCACTCATTTTCTCCCTTCTCTCACACTGCCTATATCCGTTTCCTTTCCCGCGTTTAACCCCCTCTCTCTTTCTTTCTTTCTTTATATATATATATATATATATATATATATATATATATATATATATATATATATCAGAAGCAATAAACCACCAACTTCCGTTTCGTTGTACTCTCTCAAACGGCGATTGTCGTTGATGTAATGCGAAAAAGATGAACTTGTTATTTACTGTGAACTGCTTTGTAGGTCCAAATAAAATTTGATTTGAGGAAGTGAACTGCGAGCAGAAAATAAGGACAACATATAAGTCTTATTAGAACTGATTTCTGAGGTCTTTTTTGGTTAGTTTTTTTTTTGTGGGGGGGGGTTCGCTTTAAGCAATAGCGGAAATCTTCGCCAGTGCTGACTGTACGAAATCTACCCTTGCATAAAATTTAGAAGACGTCATCAAATAACACTTTCTAGCCTATAAGATGCAGTTCTCTTCTCAACAATAAACATTTTTAAAAAGAAGTTGCCCTGCATTTGAAAAAGGGGTTACTCTTACCCTGTCGACAGGGCCTAGAATACGTCGAGTGCATCCCGTGCAGAGGTTTAAGAAGCCCCACTTAGAGAAAAGATTTTTCTAGATATGCCTGAAAATTGCATCCTAAGGAGAGGTTTTACATCTGGAGATCTAGGGAGAGTAAAATATTCCCAGGTATACCTTAACGCTGTAGTAGTATATTGTCTAATGTATGGATCAAATGGAAAGCGTTGTGGTTAACGCGCTGGAGTGCGACATCCTAGTAAGCGAGTTTGAACTCCAACCGTGCTATTTCGTTCCTGTTTGATCAAATACACATGAACTCCATTTTCCCCAAACTATGGTTTTGTTACCATCACTATTGTTTTTTTCAATACAGGTGAAATTAACATTAAATACGTGAAAATGTCCTGTCTCAGGGTCAAATAGAACCGTTTGAAATTTAAACTGAGAGTGAAAAAATCTTATACTAAATTGAATTGTTTGAAAAAGAACTGTTTGATCATATGACTGGGAGTAAATAAATGACTGATGTTTCATTGAATTGTTAGTGATACATTGCAATACTTGGAGCCATTTACCGTTGACTTATGCAAAATTGAATAGCTAGAAATAGAACTGTTTGATCATTGAATAATGCCAAAAATTACTGATGTTAGTGATACTCCAGTCGTTCTATTACATTCACTTTCGGACTAATACGCTTGGAAAAGGTATCGGGAAATCTCCATTGCATAGCAGCTAATGTGCTGGATCGTGATGTCGAAGTAAATTAGTTCGAAATCCAGTCACGCTATTATGTTGATTTTTTTATCTAATTCCTTTGGGAAAAGTATGGATCTCCTTAGCTCGCCAACTAGAGTTTAAATCATACCACGACTATTTTTCTACACGGAGAACTTTGGCATTAGATAACTCATAAATGTTGATTCTAAAAAAAAATGTTTAGAAATGATTTTTACTAGGTGCCAAACAAATTGGAAAAGTGCGTACCTTACTGATTGTTACTTTCACATGCATTCGACGAAGCACTCAAATATTTGATAATGAACCTTATTTTCATGCAATACCTTTACCGGTCCATCAGCCAAACAGGTTGAGTGTTCGCCAATGGCCCAGGAGACCGGGGTTCAATCCCAGGTCGAGTCATACCAAAGACTCAAAAATGGTACTTGATGCCTCCTTGCATTATAAGGTATGGATCAAAGATAACTTGAGTAATAAAGAGGAAAGGAGTAGCGTCTTCCCCTACACCTCATTGTAGTAGCTATCGAAAAGAGAACCATCGGGTCACCCTTGTCTATGGACAAACCTCCCAGGTTGGATTAAGAGTAGGGTATTTGTATACAAAAATCTTAAATCAAAATCAGATTGTTTTTTCTTTTTTTTCATTTTGTAAACTGAAACACTATCTTCAAAAAAATGTCGCTGCCAAACATGGGTAAACGATTAGATCTCTATCGAAGGAATAAAGGGTTGCAACTCGCATAATACATATCTCTCCGAATGAATTGAGCACTCGATAGCCGTTAAGTGTATATCTGTAAACAAAAGCGGTGCAGATACACTGATTTTCTTCGTGGCTGTGCGGCAGAGTCTCAGGCTGGCTTTAAAGTCAGCCGGGTTTCGATCCTAGCTTCGATCATCTCGTGTGTCCAGCCTCATTGAAGAGTTTTGATTCAACGAAACGGTCTGTGGATGACAATGTATATACGTGTGTGTTTGTTGTTGGATTCATTTGGTTTGCTCACTTTGTTAAATGTCATATCAAACTTTTTAAGAGCCAAGTAGCTGGGGCTTTAGAATTCGCTGACTGAATCTCTGCAGAGGGATAAGGCACCATTCCCAGTCAGTGCCCTGGATATAACACTAAACAATCTGATGGTAAGATTCCAGCCTTTGAGCTTTAGAGAAAGTAGAGGAACCCTTCACTGGGATTAATTGCTATGACCCCGAGTGGTAGTATATGTGAGGGTCCTATCTATGAGTAAAATTGAACTCTTAAATCATTTACTGCACTTGAAACCATTTAACTGTGCGAAAACAAATGATTAATGTTAAACTGAACGACTAGTATTATATAACAATACTTAAAACCATTTAACTGTGTGCAAAAAAATGAGCACGGACTCGTTTAAGATTTTATATATAAACTATTTACTTAAAAAGCAAGCATAAACACGATTTAGTATTAAATAGCTTGCAATAAAGGTTGATAATAGCTGCAAGTACCAGCTTATGTTACCTAATTCTAAAGCCATCCTTGAAGAAGATCAGTAGTAGAGCTATCTAACCATTTGTGTATGTATTTACCAAACTCTTCTAGGAGGTGCCCGTGGTGTAATGGTTATCGTCGTAGGAAATGGACACGGCGACCCGAGTTCGAAACCTGGACGAAACTGATTGCATTTCACATAGCACTAATACCCTTGGGAAAAGTATGAATCCAATTAATCTCCCTCTAGCTAGGACAGACTGGGTTCTTCAGCCTTGGTGAGGCAACTAGTCTAGGAGAAGGAAAACTCTGAATTCAAACCTGTTAAACTCCGCTTAAAAATTGACCCTGTGTCATATCCTGCCCGAGCAGAGGGGTTCCGTATAAAGAGGATGTGACACAAGGTCATTTTAAAAGGATTTGAATTCAGAGTTTTTCTTCTCCTAGACCAGTTGCTGTACCAAAGTTGAAGTGTCCAGACTGCTCTATTATTCACAGCCGGAGTAAGAATAGGTGGATTCATATCTTTCTGAAGGGTATTAACGCTATGCGAAATGTAAACTGGTTCGTCCAGGATTTAAACTCGAGTCGCTGTGTCCATTTCCCAAGACAATCACCATTATACTACGGACACCTACGGGTATTTGCGTATGAATTTTGTCAGTGCAATTTTCATTAAAAAAACTGCCAAGGAAGAATGTATTTTGAAAGAACTTTTTTTAGAACAGAGGAAAATATATCCAGATCGACGGACGGAAGGAATTGTCCGAAAAACTCAGCATTCCAAACAATTTCTGTTGTGTCTCAAGCCATTTTTGTGTAGGACAAAAACGTATAAAATAAGAATATAAGAATATTTGTTTTTGTCATTCATCAAATAAAAACCATGGCGTAAATTTTTCATAAAATCTTTTTAATATCAATCATCGCAGACTTTATTTGGTTTCATTGTTTCATGGCATATCAACCTTCGTGGTTTATTAAATGCCGAAACTATCCTTATGGTATTATTTAACTCATAACAGGGGATGTAATATTACGGACGGGCGCTCTCTTTGAGAACGCACGAGCATATCGGCTGTCATCAATCAGTGAAAATGTCGCGAACCAAGCGCATGCGGGCAGAATGACCTGCAGAGTTCAGGCATGATTTTTATATAATCACGCATGAACTTTCACGTATTTCACTATCGTTTTCACTTGTGTCCCCGAACATTCTGGAATCTTTGAATTGATCCTTAAAATCTCTATATAAGAAGTCAAGTGACGAGATTTTGGGGAGTTCAAGGCAGGTTTCCAAACAGGTGCGTCAGAGGTCCCGGACACCCCGAACAGTGCATACCCAGCCTGCCACATACGACTGACAGGAACGTGTCAACAAGCCAGCTACAACGACACCGCCGTCGCCAGCGAGAAGAGGAGGAAGGAAGAACGCTGTGAAACAAACTTTTCTAGCTACAACCCGCTTTAGTCCATGAGAATAAAAACGACTACTACTTTCTTCCTTAAATTTCGAGTTTGAATGTTCCTTTTTCTGCGGACTCCTTTCTTTCAGACTCAGCATTTTGGTCCTATGTTACAGGGGTGATAAGAGGGTCCATACCTTTACCAAAGGTATCAGACCGAAAGTAAACGTAAGAGAGCGACGAGATTTCGAACCCACTAACTATGATGTCACAGTTTGAAACATTAGTCACTGTGACTCACTATTTTTGTCTTTCAAGAATATGTCCATACCAATTAAAACATTGGGATTTAAAATTGTAACGTAATTGAACGTCGCGTAGAAAACTGAAATTGAAAAAAAAGTGAATTAAAAAGCAGACAGTCTTCGAACGATCAGGCCAAAGGTCTTGTTGGGGTCAAAAATGACAAGGGAAAACTGGATGACACAAACATTTTTGTACGCATGTGTAGAATCGGCGAAAGCGGATGTTTCTCTCGTTCAAAAACCAGATGGAAGAGAGGGGACGACTCGGGTCTTTTGGAGAGTTAACGGCGAGACATGATGAAGGAAAGACACAGGTGAACACAAGCCGCGAAGATGTGAGGAGGGAAAAGTTTACGAGCCCTATTTTTCGTTTGGTTTTGCAGAAAAGCATGTTAAAAATACGATTGAAAATTCAAGGTTTCTGTCTTGCCCTCTCTTTCTCGCCATGATATGTTGCTTCTCTTTGTCTATCTGACTCGATCAATTCAGCTTCCATACTCTCTTTCTCCCGGCGATTACCTATAAATGATAGTACTAAATAAACCTTTTGGTAGTTAAATAGAGTTTCTTGCATTCGCCAACTTTTACCACAGCGGTGTCCATGAAGGTACGAATGTCTATTTAGAAACGTTATGTCATAATATTTCTAAAAAATCTTCTTTCTTTGCAAATCACATGATTTGTGATAGATATTTTTACCATGACTATCAAAATTACTCTCATGAAATAATAATAATAATAATAATAATAATAATAATAATAATAAGAAGAAGAAGAAGAAGAAGAAGAAGAAGTTTCTCGACCTTACTAGGGGATTAAAAAACTGAGGAACATGAAAATGACGATTATACCGATCGTGATTGGTGCTCTTGGTACAGTCATCAAAGGATTCATACGAGGACTGGAGGACTTGGAAATAACGGGACGAGTACAGATCATCCAAACTACTGCATTTTTGAGGTCAGCTAGAATACTTAGAGGAGACCTGGAGACTTGAGGACACTTGTTGCCACTGAAACTCCAGCAAAAGATCATAATTTAAGGCTGATCTGAATAACACTCGAGGAGTAAATGATAATAATAATAATAATAATAAATTTGGAAATAAGAGGTTGAGTGGAAACCATCCAAACTACAGCATTGTTGAGATCGGTCAATATACTGAGAAGAGTCCTTGAGACTTGAGAAGACTTGCTGTCACACAGACTCCATTGGAAAACCATTATCTAACACTGATGTGAATAACTCTCAATAATAATAATAGTAATAATAATAATAATAATAATAATAATAATAATAATAATGGTATATCCACAACCCAGAACCTGTCCTAGAAAATGACACACATTAACTCCTATGGGACTTTGACATCACCTAATCTCGACCAGAAGATCAGACCTTATAATAATCAACAAAAAAAACCCTGCAAAATTGTCGACTTTGCTGTCCCGGCTGACCACAAAATAAAACAGAAAGAATGTGAAAAGAGGGATAAGTACCTCGACCTTGCAAGAGAATTGAAAAAAAACTATGGAACTTGAAGATGACAATTATACCAATTGTGATTGGTGCTTTTGGCACGGTAACTAAAGGATAATTAAAGGGCCTGGAGGATTTGGAAGTTGGTGGCTGAGTGGAGACCATCCAAACAACAGCATTATTGAAAACGTCCAAAATACTGAGAAGAGTCCTGGAGACGAGGAGACTTGCTGTCACTCAATCTCCAGTGAAAGACCATCAGCTTAAGCTGATGTGAAACCTCTCATGAGTAGATAATAATAATAAATTTAGAAATAAGATGATTAGTGGAGAACATCCAAACAACATCAAGGGGAATCGTCGTGGTGTAATGGTTAAAGCGCTGGGTTGAGGAATCGTTATAACCGAGTTCGATCTCTAGTCGCCCTATTATATTCACTTTCGGACAAATATTCTTAGGAAAGGCATGAACTCCTTTCTATGGTTTCAATAGTACCATTACTGTTCATCTTGAAGCATGGTTTTGGCATTAAATAACACACGAAGTTTAATATGCCATTAAAACAAAGAAACCGAAAGCGATCTATACTGAACAAATTTTGCTAAATAATTCATCCTATAGTTTCCAAAAATTCCCTTTTAATTCTTTTTATTTCTTTTTCTGAAATCATCCAATTTAATCATGAATTGTTTACATTTTTGCTGTCTTTGATCTCATTGGTTTGTTTTTTTGTTTGTTTGTTTGGGTTTTATGCATATCATCCTGGGTAGTTTATTTAATTCCAAATCCATTTTTATACAAATAATCAGTTCTATTTCAAACAATTCAGTTTAGCAAAAGTACTCAATTTAATTGTAAAAACATTTCTATTTCATGCTATTTAGTTTAGCCAAACAGTTCTAAATCAAAAAATTCAGTTTAGTATAAGAAGAATTTTTGTTTACGCCCAGTTAAATGTCAAAACAGTTCTATTTAAAACAATTCAGTTTAGCGTAAGCACAGTTTCAACGTCAAAAACAGTTCTATTTCAAACAGTAGTTTAGCATAAATACGCAGTTTAGTTCTATTCGACTCATCGATAGGACTCTATCAGATGCTACTACTCCGGGTCAGGGTGGACCTGGGAGTGATAGCAATGAAGGGATACTCCGCATTCTCCAAAGCTCCAGCATTACAGGAAAATCACCATCAGATTATTTAGTGTCATATACAGGACACTCGTTGGTGGGTTGGGGTTTTACCCCTCAGCAGGAATGCAGATGGTGTATTCTGCAGCCCCAATCGACTGGGCAATTAATCTGATTGAGTAATTTGCTCCAAAACTATATTACTCTGTTAACAAAAAAAAAAACATTGCTTAGTAAACTTTGTTTTTGAAATCGGTAGAGATAGTAAGTTGATAAAACAAAGAAGATTACATACATTCTTTATCTGTGCCTGTATGTCTGCGTCTCTCTCTCTCTCTCTCTATATATATATATATATATATATATATAAATGAATAGGTCCATGAGTATATTTATTGTCTAAGTTATTTATTTTTCTTCAACGTATTTCAAGTGTGCCCACTTTCCTCAGGAAGTTTAAGATATTTGTTGGTGTTGTCGTCTTTGATTTATAGAATGGGGACTGTTATGATAAGGTTGCTTTTCTTGTTAATTCCTGACGAGTTTTCTGGGAATTTTCAGGTTTCACCAATGCGTTTATTATCTGTGACTAATTTTTGTCCTAGAAGGTGTTCTTTCTCTCCTTCTTCTTCTTCTTCTTCTTCTTCTTCTTCTTCTTCTTCTTCTTCTTCTTCTTCTTCTTCTTCTTCTTCTGTGTGTCTATGTGGGAGTTCGTGTCCACGTATGTGTATCCATATTTTCAGGTTTTCCCCCAAAATAATCTACGATACTCTATATACCATAGAGTTTATTCATTTTCCTAAGTGGGTCATTGAGTGTGTTATGTATGTGGATGATGTGCCATAAAATTCAAGTAACTACTATTTTTTTCTTCCTGGGAGTGTGTGTGCCTTTGTGCGTGCCTATGTGTGTGTGTGTGGTTTTGTTTTTCTCTCTGTGTATAGTTAACTTCTTTTTTTATAATGGTTGGAATTCTTCGGTGAAGTGTGGCACAAGGTCACATGATTGGGGCACCCAATGAGACTCGAACTCACTCTTGCAGGTTTGCTAATCAACCTTGTTAACCATAACACTACCCGAGCACTATTAGTATTCCCTTTTACATATGCAGAAATAGCAGAGAGGAAAAAAGATAGAAATGAAAAATATTTCGAATGCATGTAAATATTAGAAATACGAAAAACAAAAAAAAAAATTCTGAGGGCTTTTTTATATATCAGAATATGCTACGTTTCATTTCTTTCTCCGTCCTCTTTTTTTTTTTTCTCAGCATACGATCATCGGGGCGTATATAGCGGATGTTAAATGCTTCCTCCGAAGAATATTTTCTAATGAACAAATTAAACGAAAAGATATAAAAATCATAGCGTTTTATTACCGTTCAAGGTGTTCCATTTGAAATACAATTACATAGTGCATTCAATAAGTTTCCAGACTTT
Source organism: Sepioteuthis lessoniana (assembly GCA_963585895.1). NCBI lineage: Eukaryota > Metazoa > Mollusca > Cephalopoda > Myopsida > Loliginidae > Sepioteuthis > Sepioteuthis lessoniana. The sequence goes on along the minus strand of OY757915.1, from coordinate 92,611,332 downwards.
TTTTGTACAGGCATTTAAAATTGGCGTAGACTCTTGGAAATTCACTGTGTTATTGCTATACGTCTTATGAGATGACTGACTAATTTCTATGATTTCAAGTTCAAATGAACAGGTACCGCAGGAGTTGGAAAACACCCTACTAAAGCCTGATTGTCACTGCTGATGAATTTCAAAAATGCAATCTGGATGTGAGGACACTCTAGAAGAACGATATGCGATAGAATTCTGTTTTAAATTTGGAAAAAATGCCACAGAAAAGTATGGAATGCTTCAGACTGCTTTTCAACCATCTTGCATGAATCGAGCATCAGTTTCTGAGTGACATTAGAGATTCAAGGAAGGAGAGAGTCTGTGAGGGATAATGAGAGGAATGGGAGGGATAAGGAAGTCAATACACCAGAGTTGATTGGCCAAAGGGTTAGGGTTAGGGTTACTATGCTGAGGTTTCAAGGGAGTTCAGGAAGAGATTCCGTCGGAAGGTGCTAGCACTCTTGAAATTGGGTCAGTGGTATTTCCACCAGGACAATGCACCAGTCCACAACTCCATCCTTATCAGAGACTATTTGACCAAGATGGGCATCAAGACAATTGCTCACCCTCTCTATAGTCCAGACCTTGCTCCCTGTTACTTTTGGTTATTCCCTAAGCTCAAGGAAAAATGTAGAGGCTGTCGTTATGAGACAATTGAGGAGATGAAAGAGGCTGTGACGAAGGTCATTGACACGCTCCTCACAAAAGAGGACTTCGATGGGGCCTTCTAGAAGTTGTTGGAACGGTACTGCAAGTGCATTGCAGCCGGAGGAGATTACTTCGAAGGGAACTTGAGTTTCATGTGTGTACTATCAATAAAAGTGCCCATACGAAAAATGTCTGGAAACTTATTTAATGATCCTCGTACGTCACTTTCTGTATTCGAAAATTATTTCCAATCCCTAAGAAAGACGATATTTAAAGAAAGAAAGAAAGAAAGAAAGAAAGAAAGAATTTATCGCGACCGAATAATCCTTTTCATGACAGTCTTATTCTTTACAGGTGATAATTGTTCCAAGGCCGGAAAAATCAAGGGCTTAACTGCGTACCTGTTGTATCGTCTCGGTGAATGATACACAGAGAACAATGAGTGTTTAAAATATTTATTTAGCACCAGTGTCCGGATCTAACGGATACATACAAAAAAGACAGTACCAATAAGTTAAAAACAATTAACAAGACAACTTAAAAGGATAGCGAAGGGTCCAATGCTGAATAGCCAAATGAAGTAAGATCAGTCCGATTATCAATCAGCTTAATATCGACTTATTAATCAACCGTGAAGTCCTTCCGACGCTGACTACGCCGATGACATAGCGATACTGGCAAATAGATCCGACCAAGTCGAAACACTACTGCATAGTTTGGAACGAGCAGCCGCAGGCATAGGCCTCTATGTCAATGCACATAAAACGGAATATATGTGCTATAACCAAACGGGGGACATATCCACTCTAGACGGAACCCCTCTTAAACTTGTAGACAAATTCACTTAACTAGGAAGCAGCGTCGCATCAACCGAAAATGACATCGACACGAGGTTAACGAAAGCATGGACAGCTATCAATAGGCGATCGATTATATGGAAATCAGACCTAACCAATAAAATGAAACGCAGTTTCTTCCAGGCAGCGGTTACATCGATACTGCTAAATAGATGCACTACATGGACTCTAACAAAACGGCTGGAGAAGTAACTAGACAGCAATTACATAAGAATGCTGCGAGCAATCTTGAACAAGTCCTGACGGCAACACCCCACAAGACACCAACTGTACGGCCACCCGCCTCCTATCACAAAAACTATTCAAGGTAGACGAACCAGACATGCAGGACACTGCTGGAGAAGCAGGGACGAACTCATAAGTGATGTACTCTTGTGGACCCCCACACATGGCCGTGCAAAAGCAGGACGACCAGCACGAACATACATTCAGCAACTCTGTGAGGATACAGGATGTTGTCCTGAAGACCAGCCAGTGGCGATGAACGATAGGGAAAAGTTGCGAGAGAGGGTCAGGGATATCTGTGCTACCAGCACGACATGATGATGATGATGATGATGATTTTAAGGCTATGAGCCAGTCCATCAGGGAGAGTGCTGGAGGGGTGTGAGCTACTCTACATCAGTACTGTATGAAGCAAAAAAGACCAGGACACGCAGAGGATTGAACTCACTTCAGAAATATTTAAGATACGAGCGTATTAACCACTGTACTAGGGCGAGGCGTTGATATTTGTAAAATACACGATATAAGTCATAGCCGGCAGGCGACATTTTCGTATACACACGCGATGATGCAGATACTGCTGTCATAGCTATCAGTAAGTACCTCATTATCTTCAATTTGACATGTTTACTTATATGACACTAAATGCGGTTCATAGTCACAGACTCAGCCATACCTAAGCCATTACCCCTTAAACAACGTCTTCTTTGCCCTTACCCCCATCGTGACCTCCCATATTCCGCTTCCTTTATTTCTAGCTACGTACCCACCCTTAACACCATTGCCGGAAATCAGGGTTGATCTTTTAATGTTGACTTACAAAGGAGAGTAGAGATATAGACGTACAAAGAGAGACAGGTTAGGAAAAAGAATGAGAGAGATATAGTGAGAGCCAGAAACAGATAGTGAGAAATAAAGAAAGAAAGAAAGAAAGAAAGAAAGAAAGAGTTGGGATGTAAAAAAGAAGTAATTAAAAACAAAAGTAAAAGCAGATATTGCGTGAAAAAAAGATAGATATGTATATAAATATATATATGTATATTTAGGCAGCATTTCTTCGTTAATGAAAATTTCATTAAACATCATCATCATCATCATCATATCGCGCTGGTAGCATGGATATCCCTGACCCTCTCTTGCCACTCCTCCCTATCGTTCATCGCCCTAGGTAGGTACTATTTACCAACCCCTCCGCTCGGGCAGGATATGACACAAGGTCAATTTTTAAGCGGAGTTTAACAGGTTTGAATTCAGAGTTTTCCTTCTCATAGATTAGTTGCCTCACCAAGGCTGAAGAACCTAGTCCGTCCTACTATTTACCCATAGCTGGAGGGAGAATAAGGGGGTTCATACCTTTCCCAAGGGTATTTGCCCGAAAGTGAACGTAATAGCGCGACTGGAGTACGAACTCGCGTACTACGATTCCGCAGTTCATCGCTTTAACCATTACACCACGAGGACACCCTATAACCAAACGGGGGACATATCCACTCTAGGTAGGTCTTCAGGACAGCATCCCGTATCCTCACATAGCTGCTGAATGTATGTTCGTGCTGGTCGTCCTGTTTTTGCACGGCCATGTGCGGGGGTCCATAAGAGTACATCTCTTATGAGATCGTCCCTACTTCTCCAGCAGTGTCCTGCATGTCTGGTTCGTCTAACTTGAATAGTTTCGTGATAGGGGGCAGGTGGCCGTACAGTTGGTGTCTTGTGGGGTGTTGCCGCCAGGACTTGTTTAAGATTGCATGTAGCATTCTTGTGTAATTGCCGTCTAGCTTCTTCTCCAGCCGTTTTGTTAGCGTCCATTTAGTGCAGCCATATAGAAGTATCGATGTGACCGCTGCCTCATTAAGCATAATAGACATTTTATGTTTACATATTTTCTTCTGGATCCGTTCGAATTCCCGTATTACTTTTATCGTATTCGGGGGGAATTGATTCATGTGTTGTCCATAGTTGTATGTATCCCTAGCACTTTCTGCCCGACTTTGGGCCATCATCAGGGGAGGATCTATTACAAAAGTGATGTAACTTTTGTTTTAGCATATTACTACTGTGTAAGGGCGTCTTTGCCGTTAAAGATTATGGCGTTTGCTTTTAAATGTAATTCTATAATTAGTGCCAGTAGCTAAAGACATTTAAGTACATTAGCACTGGTTCGAAAATTAATTCTATGAAGTGTTGGTTGCAGGTTTCTAATATGTAATGCTTCGAGAATCTGAAGCTTTTGTTTATTATTTTGATGTTCTAATATTGTTGTGTTGTCGGTGAGAATTTTCCGTAGTTGTGTTGTTGGGCATGAATTTTTTTTTTAAATGCTTAGCTATTGAACTTGTGTCAGAAAGGTGCATTGTAAGTCTCCTCGACAGGGTACTTGAGGTTAAACCAACATATATATTATTATTATCAGAGATACAATCTCCTAAAGGACATTTAAATTTATATATAACGTTGGTTTTTTGCAAAACCCCAATCGAGGGAGAGGAATTATTTCTAATGACTAAATTCGAGGTTTTAAACTTATCATAATAAATAATAAGTTTTATTTTTTTATTAGGATCAGTGGGGAGTATGTTTTTGTGAATCAATGTTTTCAGTATTTTTTTAAATATATATATATATATATGTATACATATATATATATATATATATATATATATATATATAGAGAGAGAGAGAGAGAAGAGAGAGAAAGGTATAATAGAGAAAGAGCTAAGAGATATTGAATTAAAAGATATAAATTAGAAGAAGGGATAGAAAAAAGATAAGAGAATCAAACAAAGTGAAAATGATTGATAGATAGATAGATAGATAGATAGATAGAATGAGCAAAAAACTGACCTTGGAAGAGAAAATGGATCGGAGGATGGAGACAAAAGACATACAGAAATCTAGAGAGAGAGGGAGGGGGAGGAAGAGAGTTAAAAAACAGAAAAATAGATGAAGAGTGAATGGAAGTAATGATACACACACGTATCGACAGACCGATACACACATGTACACATACACACACAAACTTAACGAGGCGGAGAGAGAATATACGCAGAGAGAAAGATAGAGAGGGGGAGAGAGAAAGATAGAGAGGGGGAGAGAGAAAAGGAAGAAAGGAAGGAAGACTTTGCAGAAAATGGCAACAGAGAGAGAGAGAGAGAGAGAGAGAGAGAGAGAGAGAGAGAGAGAAACAAACCTACACATTCTGAGAGAGGGAAAGGCATGAATCCAACTATTCTCCCGCTAGTATGGGTAAGAGTTGGGTAGACTGACACTTTAGCTTTGGTTAGGAAACTAATCCAGGAGAAGGAAAATTCTGAATTGAAACCCGTTAAACTCCTTTGAGAAAATGACTTTGTGTCATATCCTTCTCGTACAGTGGGTGTTGGTAAATACATACACATATTGAGAGAGAATGAGAGAGAGAGAGAGATTTGGTAATAGACACAATGAGAGGTGACGAATAGAAAGGAAGATGGTTTGTGAAGGTTTGGTTTCTTTGTTTAATGGCATATCAACCTTCACAGGTTTTTAAAGCTAAAGCCATTCATATAAAAGAAGAGTAATCGACCTATTTTACCCATAGCTAGGGTGTGGATAAGGGAATTCATGCCTTTAACAAAATTATTCGTTCAAAGAGAGAGAAAGACCTGTTGCTAGACCAAGATTAAAGCACCAACTCTGCCTTACTATTTGCCCATAGCTGATGGTGTGTGGGTTGGGGGAGAATTAGATTTATATCTATC
>OY757915.1:92583335-92600835 GCA_963585895.1 Sepioteuthis lessoniana | reverse complement strand
CTCTCTCTCTATATATATATATATATATGAGTGTCCGTTTTTGAACTGATATATATTCATAAAATTTATGACACTGTAACGTTTTGTAATAAATGTCGTCAATAATATGCATGGATAGTATAATATTTCAATAAAAAATAATAAGTTTGGTTTGGTTTGATGTCATATCAACCTTTGTAGGTTATTTAATGCCAAGTCCATTTTATACATGTAAATAGTTCTATTTAAAATGATTCAGTCTAACATATAAACAGTTTTTTTTTTGTTTACACACAATTAATGATCAAACATTTCTATTTCAAGCAATTCACTTTAGTATCTCAACAAAGTTCCAAGTATTGCTATGCATCACAAACAATTCAATAAAACGTCAGTCACTTGTTCACACGCAATTAAATGGTCAAACAGTTGTATTTCAAACAATTCAGTTTAGCTTATGGACAGTTTTTTGTTTACTCAGGGTTAACTTTAAAAAGAGATAAATTTAAACAATTCTTTTTAGCGTAAGTACACGGTTTAATTCTATTTGCCCCATAGATAGGGCCCTATCAGGTGTTACATCTGCGAGCCAGAGTGGACCTGGGAGCAATGGCAATGAAGAGGTACTATGTATTCCCCAAACCTCTGTATTACTGGAGCCTCACTATCAGTTTATATAGTGTCATATCAGGACACTCGTTTGAGGGAGTCTTACCCCTCAGCAGAGATGCAGTCAGTGTATTCTACCGCCTCAGCCGGCAAGACAAAAAAAATAATAGGATCCGTCCATTTTTAGTTTAGATTAAAAAAAAAAAAGTTTTATAAAATACTTTTGCGATGAAAATTTTTATGGGGTTTAGTCCTTCTCTTTCCAATAAGTTTTACCCCTTTATCTTTTTTAGCATTTTAATATATATATATATATATATATATATATATATATATATATATATATATCATCATCATCATGTCGCGCCGCCAGCGCGGATATCCCTGACCCTCTCTCGCCATTTCTCCCTATCATTCATCGCCTCCGGCAGGTCTTCAGGGTTACATCCTGTGTCCTCACATAGTTGCTGTATGTAAGTTCGTGCTGGTCGTCCCACTCTTGCACATCCATGTGTGGGGGTCCACAGGAGTACATCGCTTATGAGCTCGTCCTTGCTTCTCCAGCAGTGTCCTGCGTGTCTGGTTCGTCGAACTTGTATAGTTTTCGTGATGGGGGGGGCAAGTGTCCGTAGAGTTGGAGTCTCGTTGGGTGTTGTCGCCAGGACTTGTTTAATACTGCTCTCAACATTCTTGTGTAATTTCCGTCCAGCCTCCTCTCCAGCCGCTTCGTAAGCGTCCATGTGGTGCATCCATATAGCAGTATCGACACAACCGCTGCCTGGAAGAAACTGCGTTTCATTTTATCAGTTAGGTCCGACTTCCATATGATCGAGAGCCTATCGATAGCCGTCCATGCCTTCGTCAGTCGTGTGTCGATGTCTTTTTCGGTTGATGAGACGCTGCTTCCTAGGTAGGTGAATTTGTCGACTAGTCTCAGAGAGGCTCCGTCTAGTGTGGCAATGTTGCCCGTTTGGTTGTAACACATATATTCAGTTTTGTTTGCATTGACATGGAGGCCAATGCCAGCTGCGGCTCGTTCCAGATATATATATATATATATATATATATATATATATGGTCCCTGTGTCTTGAGAAGGTCAAGGTATCTTCACCTAGTCTTTCGACTAGTTCGGCTTGTAGTGACAAGGAATTGCTGCTTCCCCTTGTCAAGGTCACAGTGTCGAAAAATTGACATAAATACATGTTTATACCGGACATTGGCCTAGCGGTTAGAGTGTTCGCCAATGGCCCGGGAGACCTGAGTTCAATCCCAGGTTGAGTCATACCAAAGACTCAAAAAATGGTACTTGATGCCTCCTTGCTTAACACTCAGCATTATAAGGTACGGATCAAGGGAAAAGTAGAGCAATCCAGGGAAGGAGTAGCGCCCTCCCCTACACCTTGGTGTAGTAGCTATCGAAAAGGGAGCATTCGTGTTACCCTCGACTATGGTCGCCAACTTTATATATATATATATATATATATTAGAATTAGTTAACATAATCTGGTATTAATTTTTGAAGCATTTATCCAGGAATATATCCAAGCTTTACACAAACCTATGAATAATTATTTAATCGATTTAGCTTCCAAACGTTTGCGAGATCAGCACGCTAACAACTGGATTGACGATAGGAAAGCTGTTTTTAAAACATTCGATAGTGAAAGATTCGAGCGGTCGACTGAACTCTTTGAGGGTCAATCAGATAAAGGTCCCTTACTGAAAACCTCTCTATGTGCCCTGACCTCAAACACTTGTGGGGGTGGGGATACAGCATACCTCTCCGGCAGAGTTAGAGGGATAAAGGTTAATCACACAAAAGCTTTTAACACTAGCCAGTCTCGGCTTTTCAGATTTTTAATCCAGCAAACATCCTACCGGAAAGCAACATGTGCTCCCCACGTTTTTTCTCCCTATTTAATTTTGATCCATAATCTAATGGAATTAGTCAATCAGAAAATGAGTGGGGGGATTAACAAGTTGGGAGTTAAGTACACGGGCTTTTTTTTTAAATCGGCGAGAAATATAGACCTTATGATAGTTCTGGGGTTGTATGAGGACTGGTTGACATGAAGATCGAGGAAAAGGTCAATGAAAAACTGCTTTTGAATGAGTAAACACGACAATTGTGATATGAAATAACTGATCAAATGCCAAATAATAATAATAATAATAATGATAACAATAATAATAATGATAATAATAAAATGGTATATGCACAACCCAGCACCTATACTAGAAAGTAACACACATAAACTCCTATGAGACTTTAACATACCCACGGATCACCTAATCTTGGCCAGAAGACAAGACCTAATAATAACCAACAACAAAAAAAAAAAAAGAAAACTTGCAAAATTGTTGACTTTGCTGTCCCGGCTGACCACAGAATAAAACTGAAAGAATGTGAAAAGAAGGATAAATACCTCGACCTCGCTAGGGAATTGAAAAAAAAAACATGGAACATGCAGGTGACAAAGATACCAATTGTAATTGGTACGTTTGGAACAGTAACTAAAAGATTACTAAAGGTACTGGAAGACTTGGAAATAAAAAGACAAGTGGAGACCATCCAAATTACTACACAATTGAGAACGTTCAGAATACTGAGAAGAGTCCTTGAGGAGACTTGCTGTCACTCGAACTCCAGTGAAAGACCATCAGGTAACGCTGATGGGAAAAACTCTAGTCTGTAACACCTCAGTAACCGAGTTCAAACTGCAGTCTCGGTATTGCGTTCACGTTTAGACTAATACCCTTGGGAAAGGAATGAATTCTTCCACACGGCACCCAGTACCACTACTGTTTTTCCATAAGGATGCCTTAGGCATTAGAAAATCCAAGGATGGCTTTTGCATTAGAAAACCCACGAAATTTGTTATGCCATTAAACAAAGAAAACCAAACCTAACTGCCCAGAAAGAATCAAAACAATCCAGACAATCGCACAATAAAGATTAGCAAGAATACTGCGGAGAGTGCTGCCCTACTAAGATGACTTCTTGTCACTTGATCTGTATGTTATCTGTATCCATTTGTTAGGCCTGAGCTTAAAGTGCAGAAAACACAAATTCTAATAAAGAGAGATCGACAATCAAATGCAGAAAGACAACAGTGAACAATCAGTTCAGTTTTTATTGTCTTGTTTATTCGATTTTCCGAACTGCGGAATTTTTTTCAAATGAAGTGATAATTGAGGTCTTGCAGGGTCTTCAGTTCAAAACTCGATATCCACAGACAAGAATGGTCTCAGCGAAATGAGTCGGGGAAATATCGTAAAAGCCAAATGATGTTAGAGGTGGGCTGGAGAGAAAGAATGGAATTAAGACTCCATTTACTGGCGCTCGTAATATAAATGGTTTTCTTATTTTTGAATTTATATACCAGTGTGTTCATATCTATCTATCTATCTATCTATCTATCTATCTATTTCATTCTATTTAGATGCATGTATATGTGCACGTATTTAAATATGAATGCAACTATGGGTGCGCCGACGTCCGTGTGTATGTATGTATGTATGTATGAATCTATCTATCTATCTTTCCCAGTCTGTTCATTACTATCTATGTAATAATCTTCATCTTTTCATATCTTTCTATCTAATCTAGTCTGTTTTTAATCTATCTATCTATCTATCTATCTATCTATCTATCTATCTATCTATCTCGGTCTATTCCAATATTTCTATCTAATCGAGTTTATATATATGAAAGTACGTATGTATGTATCCATCTATCTTACTTGCTATCTATTTTGTAATCTCTCTCTCATTCTGTTGATATCTATCTATCTATCTATCTATCTATCATGTCAAAATTTATTTATTTAATGTTTCCCATTTATTGACAACTTTTATATTGCCCCGCAAAATATTAACGTAATGCGCAATTTGGACTTGTTGCTGAGGAAAAGACGGAAGTCGGTTGTGGTTGATGAGATTTTGATAGTGTAGACGCACGGTCAATCAAGGTCGTTATCGTTTCCACAATTTGAAAAAAAAGATAATCACGTTTCATTTCCTGTGTTTTATTCATATATATATATATATATATATATATATATATATATATATATATATATATATATATTCATTTATTGTTCCTGAAATCTATCTTAAGTCTCGAAATTCTAAAGCAAACCTTGTGCGTATATATATATATATATATATATATATATATATATATATGCGCAGAAGGTTTGTTTAAAAATATCGAGACTTCAAATATATATAATAAACACTGAATAAAACGTTAACTTTCTTAAATCGCTACGTATGGGCAGGATGTGATACAAGGTCAATTTGTAAGCGGAGTTTAACAAGTTTTTGGTGAGTTTTTTCTTTTCCTAGACTGGTTGCCTAACTAGGAAAGAATAACCCAATCGATCCTACTCTTTACCCATAGCTGGAGGGATAATAGTCAAATTTATATATTTGCTAAGGTGAAATGCAGTCTTCTCTCAGATTTGAACATGGTTCACCATGCTTATTAAATTTCTTCAAAAAGAAATCCCTTCGGCATTCAGAACACTCGTCCCAGAGAATTTTCCACTTATTGAAGAACCACTGAAACCTCTTATTTTAGGGAAGCGAGTTCGAACTCCAACAACGCTGATATGTTCACTTTCGGACAAATGCCCTTGGGAAAAGTTGAACCTATTTTATCAATCAAATGGGGGTTAAAAAGTATCACTGCTGTTTTTTTTTCTTTTTTACAAGGAAGGATCCCATGTTTCATATGCCAATAAGCCAGAAGAAACGAAACTAACCGTTATTTAATATAGTATGAAGGTGTTTCGTCATAAATCTTTTATTGTCCTCCTCGTCTTCAAATCTAATCCTTGAGATAAATTTTCAGTTTAGCAAACGAGAAAAGCCGTACAGAGCAAGGAGGGTGCAGTATTTTTTACAAAATCTACTTGAAAAAATATCGATATTGCTGACCACAAGTATTCAGAATAGTCAGAGATTCCTTTAGACATGTAGATACCATCCCAATATATATATATATATATATATATATATATATATATATATATATATATATATATATATATATATATCCTTCTAAGTAAAAAAAAAATACCATCCCAATATATGTATATATATATATATATATATGTATGTATATAACCTTCCTAGTAAAAAGATATATATATCAAAATATCTACTTCATATATATATATATATATATATATATATATATATATATAAAGTAGATATTTTGATATCTACTTACCTATAAAACAATATATAATTTGTACTAAATTTAATAAAAATAGATATACGATTAAGACCAACATTTATATATATATATATATATATATATATATATATATATATATATATATATATATGTATAGTGAACTTAATAACATGTTGCTCTGTGGTGAATGTCGTATTGGATTTAAACGTCTTATATATATATATATATATATATATATATATATATATATATATATATATATATATATATATACTAACAATCAAATGTATTTGGGCAACCCAAAAATCATTATTTCTCATACTAAAATGTGGTTTTTAATTAAACAAGTTATGCACCACAATGTTTTTATTTATCATAGTAAATACAAGTCTTCTTCATTAACTCTGACCTTAGTATAACCAAATATCTTTTGAAAAAAAATTGTTTTGAAGGCGTTTTTCTTCTTGAGTAATGAGCATAATTAAACTCTTATGAGGCATCGGGAAACGGCACAAAACAAGACCAAAAGTAGAGCTGGTAGGTCACTGCACAATTGAACCACTGTCGTGAAAAAATGTGTCCCCATCCACTGTTAGGAGAAAACTGTGAAGCTAGCCTATATGACTGAATTGCTGTCACAAAAGCAAAACAATGCCTAAAGGCAACCGAGAGCCAAATCACAAAAAAAGACTGGGCAATAAAGCAGCTGAAGAAAATCCTTTGGCCTGACAAATCAAAGTTCGAAATCTTTGGACCAATTTCGAAAGTCTTATGAGCGACGAAGAGTTGGTGAAAGAGCTGCAAACCCCAACATCACACCTATCGTAAACCATGGAGGAGACTCTGTTATGGTGATGGGTGTTTTGCCAATTGCAAAGTCGGGGATTTGCACCAGGTGATAAGCAGATTGAATCAGATCGGTTATCACAGCATACTGCAGCATCATGTGATCTCTTCTGGAACCCGGCAAGGAATTGTATTCATGCTTAATAATGACCCAAAGCATACTTGTAAATTCTGCTGGGGGTACATTAAAAGCAAAGCACATCTCGAGCAACTCTTGCAAGAAAGCTGGACGGAGCTATCTTCAGTTTACCTCCAAAAATAATAGAAAAAATCTGTGAAGCAGTGATAGCGGGCAAAAGCGGTCATTTAGATAATTCAACTGTTTAAGAAGTTTTTGCGTTTTTTGTTTAATCTAAATTCAATGTGGCCCAGGAAGATTTGTATTAAGTATAATAAATAAAATGATGCTCAACTGTGGGGTTGAGCTCTCTAGCGAGGAAAGTAATGGTTGCCTCAAGCGTAAAGCAAGGCTCTTCAAATGAATTGAGCTCTCGGTAGCCGTTTAGCGGATATATGTAAACAAAACAAATGTGATACATAAGTGTTTAAATTTCTTTCGCTTGCGCTGTTTTCCTCGTGGCTGAGATGTAGAATCTAGGATTAGCGCTTCACGAGTTCAAATCCTGGACGAGACTGATTACATTTCACATAGCACTAATACCCTTGGGAAAGGTATGAATCCAAATATTCTCCCTCCAGCTATGGGTAAATAGTAGGGCAGACTAGGTTCTTCAGCCTTGGTGAGGCGACTAGTCTAGGAGAAGGAAAACTCTGAATTCAAACCTGTTAAACTCCACTTAAAAATTGACCTTGTGTCATATCCTGCCCGAGCGGAGGGGTTGGTAAATAGGGTCAGCCAGGTTTCGATCCCATCCTCCAGAATCTAACCTGCCAACCCACACTAAAGAGTTGTGATACAATGAAACAGTCTGCTGATCAGTGATGTGCCAACAGGGAATATTGGAAAAATAAGATCAGTTTATTTGTTTTAATTATTGAAAATCTGGCTTATATGTCTGCTTCTTGCGCTCAGCAATATATATATATATATATATATATATATAATGGCAGTAAAGTCAGTAAAACGCAGACAGTGCCCATAAAACAAAAGTTATACAAATGTATCGAAATTAGAGAACAAATATAATAATGTTAAAATATAAAAAAAAGACGTTATGTTAATTGCGAATAAAAAGTGCTGTCTCAGGTGGGAAATGTGACCCCCTGGGAATCGTGAAACAGAAGAATATTTGTCCAAGCTGATATATATTATATTCACAAACCATAATCTGTCCAAGAAAATAAGATCAATGAAATTTACTTGAGATCCAAACGAATCCTTCAATACCGGCCAAATGATCTAAGTTAGTGTTAATGAACAAGGTAAGAAGAAATTGTCATCTTGTGGATATTGCCATTTCCAGCAGACAACTGATAGCAGTGGAGACTTGCTGTCACTTTGACTTCAAGAAAAACCTCGCCGTTAAATCTATTGTAAAAAAAAAAACTCACCTAGTGTGAAAATAATAATAGTGGAACATGAAAGTGACGGTGATACCAATGGTAATTGGTGCGCTCGGCACAGTAACCAAAAGATTAATGCAGAAATGAGAGGACTTGGAAATGAGAGAACCAAGAGAGACCATCCAAACTACAGCATTATTAAGATCGACCAGAATACTGAGAAGAGTCCTGAAGACTTGAGGAGACTTGCTGTCACTCAGACTCCAATGGAAAATCATCGGCTAATGCTGGCGTGAAAAACTCACAAAAGAGTAAAATAATAATAATAATAATAATAATTATTATTATTATAATATATATATATATATATATATATATATATATATATATAATGGTTTTGGTTGAGTTTCAACCTTATACATTTTTAATCTATTTCCTCATTCAATGTTTGTTTTCTTCCAATGAAATGCGTCATTATTTCTGCCTGGGTCCTTTTCTCCCATCACCATCACCACCACCACGACTAACACTTTTTACCAGTGTATCCTACCCTTCCCCTTTTTACTTACTACTCGTGTTTCTCGAGGGGCAGTTAAAAGCTTTAACCTTTCCGAACCAACTGACGTGCCCAACGGGTAAATATCTCATTGACATCTCGCCCGACCTTTTGAGTCAACTGTTGTCCCAACGAAAACTCAATTTCTTTCTTTCTTTCTTAAGTGTTTTTTTTTTATATTCTTTCTTTCTTCCTTTCTTTCATTCTTTCTTCAAATTTCTCATTGTTTTTCGCTGAAATTTTCATTCATTGCCCTTTTGTAAAGTGTTTTTTTTTAATTTATATATTTCCTCACATTCTTTTCTTTCTTTCTTTTTCGTATTTCTTTCCTTTCTTTTGAATATTTTCTTTTATTATGGCTCATTATGTTTTTCTAATTCTTTCGACTTCATTCTTTTTCTTTATCCTGTTTCATTCTCTTCTTTATTTAAACTCATTCTTCCTAAAATCACACCTTATTTTTCTCTCTGTTTTCTTCAGTTCTTCTTTCTTTTTTCTTTCTTTCATCACGTGACTTACTTTTCTTCTTCTTCTTCTTCTTCTTCTTCTTCTTCTTCTTCTTCTTTTTGAAATGACCTTCCTTTACCCTGTTACAGATCGTTTTCCAAAATGCTTTTAACAGGAAAAGATTACTTTGCATTCTGGTGTCTAACGTTATAAGACCCCATAATTATTATCATTATTATTATTATTATTATTATTATTATTATTATTATTATTATTATTATTATTACAAAGAATAAAACGAAGTAATTAAATAAAACCAGCAGGATAAAAAAAAACAAAACGGAAAATACAACGAAAAGTGTTGCTAATTTTTTTCTTCTTTTTTTTTACATCAAAAACTTTTCATTTCATTTTTCTTTTTTTTTTTTTGCTTTCGTTTCATTTTATTTCGTTTTCCGTTTCGTTTTATTATTATTATTATTATTATTATTATTATTATTATTATTATTATTATTATTATTATTATTATTATTATTACCATCATCAGATTTTTAAGCTGCCAATTTTAGTTTTTGGTGTTTTCTTTGGTGAAGGATTCTTTCATTCATGGTGTTAAATTTCGCCCATATCACTTTATTTCTTAGCCTTAAGCTGATCCGAATAAACGAACGAACCACTAAATGGATGGACTGTTCGACAGACGAATGGACTGCACAGTCAATAAACGGAAAATTTATTATTAAGCAAAAGACTCAAAAGAAAAATGTTTAAAATGGAATCAAAGATTATAAACAAAAACCAAAAATGTTGTAGGAAAAATCGATTGATTCTTTTTGTTTGTTTATTTTTTTGTTGTTGTTGTTCGATGAGAACCTTGTTAATACAGATTATCCCTTAAAAGCTTCCTTCACTTTTTCGGCAATAGTCAACAAAATAATTAAATAAATAAACAAAATAAATAAATAAATAAATAAATTCGAACAATATAAAACAAAATGTAAACAAAATAAACGTCATTCCAACCTGTAGAAAGTTGAAAAAATAGAAAAATTCAACTTAAATGTATATATATATATATATATATATATATATATATATATATATATATATATATATATATATATATTACTTAAATTACATTTATTTATTTATCTATTTATTTACTCGTTTTACAGTTTGATTTTTTCCAGTTCCTCAATTCTCATATTTCTGTCTTTTGACGCCTCCCTCTTTCGTCAACCTGTCGTCTCCCATCTAACAATCTTATTCGCTCTTGCCCACTCGGCTGTGGCTGTAGAATACACCATCTACACCTCTGCTGGGGGGTAAGACCCCCCCACCAACGAGTGTACTGGATATAACATTAAACATTCTGATGGTTCCAGTGATGCTGCAACTTTGGGGAATTAGGAATACCTCTTCATTGCCATCGCTCCCAGGTCCACTCAGGCCCAGAGTGCTAGCACCTGATACAGTTCCTATCTGTGTAGGCTAAATAGAACTAAACTACGTACTTATGCTAAACTGAATTGCTCGAAATTGAACACTTTTGATATTTAAACGATATATTTAGGCTAAACTGAATTGCTTGACAGAGAATTGTTTTTGTATGCTAAACTGAGTTGTGGGAAATTGAACTGTTTTTGACATTGAAGCTGTACTTACGTTAAACTGAATTGTTTGAAATAGAACTATTTTGACGTTTAACTATGTGTGAGCAAAAACTATACTTATACTAAACTGAATAGCTTGAAATAGAACTGTTTGGCGAAACTGAATAGCTTGAAATAGAAATGTTTTTGACTATTAAACTGTGTACTGATGCTAAACTGAATTGTTTGAAATTGAACTCTTTTTAGTATAAAAATGGATTTGGCATTAAATAACCTACATAAGTTGATATGCCATAAAACTCAACCAACCAACCGACCAAACAAACAAACTCCCTCAATCTTTGATGGTGGAGAAACAGGGTGGCGTATTGGCTAACGTGCTGGACTGCAATGTCAGAGTAAGCGAGTTCGAAATCCAGTTGCGCTATTTCGTCCACTTCTGAATGAACACCCTTGAGAATGGTATGAACTCCCATATCCCCAGCTGTGGATTACTTTTCTTCAACGAGGATGACTTCGGAATTGAATAACCCATAAAGGTTGATATGCCATTGAATAAAGAAACCAAACGAAAACCACTCTCTTTCGGTCTCTTTGGTTGTTGTTTGTATCTCGAATTTCCGTTCCTCTCATTCTTTCTTTATTATTCTGTCTCTTTTCCTTAATGTTTTTCTTCTCTCTTTATCTCATCTGCCTTTTCTTCATCTCACTCTCCCTGTCTAACTTTCTGCCTGTTTCTCTTTTAGACGTATCTGCTTTCTCTCTTCATCGTCTCAGTTTCGGTCTCTCCTTACGTTCTTTATTCATGCATTTTTCCCTATCATCTCATTCTGTATCTTATCATCCTTTTCCTCTTTAGCTCCCCCCCTCTATCTCTCTTTCTTTCTCTCTCTCTCTCTCTCTCTCTCTCTCTCTCTCTTATCCTCTTGCTTTTTCTTTCAACTTCCTTTCATTTCAACTCTTCATCTACTCTGGTCACGTTCCCTTTTTTTCCTGTGTTAATGACTTCTTACCCCTTATCTATCTATCTATCTATCTATCTCAGTCTGTTCATATCTATCTATCTATCTATCTATCTATCTATCTATCTATCTATCTATCTATCTATCTATCTATCTATCTCAATCTGATCATATCTATCTATCTATCTATCTATCTATCTATCTATCTATCTATCTATCTCAATCTGATCATTTCTATCTATCTATCTATCTATCTATCTATCTATCTATCTATCTATCTATCAATCTCAATCTGATCATATCTATCTATCTATCTCAATCTGATCATATCTATCTATCAATCTATCTATCTATCTATCTTCCAACTTTATCTTTTTATTTTCTCTTCTCGCCATTCTTTCGTTGTCTCTCTTGATACCTTCAACTTCCTTGACTTTCCTTTTCAACCATCATTCTCTCTTTCTTGATCTTTTCTTTCTTTTTCCTTCTTTTTTTACCTTTCTTTCATATCCATCTATCTTCCGATCTTTATCCTTTCTTCTCTTTCTCCCCTCTCACCCTCAAACTCACTCACTCACTCACTCTTTCTCTTTTTATTCATCCCCTTATGGTAATCTTTTTTTTATCTTCATTCTTTCAAATCTTATCTTTTCCTTTTCTTACTTTTTCTCATCTTCGCTAGAAGTACTTTTATTTCTTCTTTCTTGGCCTTGAATCCCTCTCTTTATGGTTATTTTTTCCTCTTTTTTGCTTTCTCAATCTCGCTCTCTCTCTCTTTATTCTCTCTCTCTCTCTCTCTCTCTCTCTCTCTCTCTCTCTCTTTCAGTTTATCTTTCAATCTAATATAGCTTAACACCTTTATCCTCACTATCTTTTATCCTTAATTTTTCTATCTGCAGTCTCTCTTTCTTTCTTTCTTTCTTTCTTTCTTTCTTTCTTTCTTTCTTTCTCTTTGTGTTCTCTTACCTTTTCTATCTATATTTTTCTGTCTCCCCCCTCTCTCTCTGCTTATCTTTCAGCTCAATATATTTTCCCGCCTTTTTCCTCACAATCCTTTATCCTTACTTTCATTATCTACATTCTCTCTTTGTCTCGTTCTCTCTCTTTCAATATATCTCTCAGTGTTCTATTACCCTCCCTATCTTTATCTTCTCCTCCCTCCCCTCCTCCTCTCTCTCTCCCCTCTCTCTCTCTCTCTCTCTGCTTATCTTTTATCCTTAATTTTTCTATCTGCATTCTTTCTATCAGTGTCCTATTACCTTCTCTATCTTTATCCTCTTTCTCTCTCTCTCTCTCTCTCTCTCTCTCTCTTTTCCGCTTCACTCTCTCTTTCATCTTTCTCTATCTCCCACTCACCATTTATTTTTCAATTCTTTATCTTACTTTTTAAAATTATGCCGTTTTATTTTATTATTCAATATTTACCCATTTATTTTTTTCATATAGTTTTTATCTAATTAGAATAGTCTTTGGAATCGTTAGTTTTCTGGTAGAAAAATCCTGAAGGCAACACTCTACAAAAGAGCAGCTGTACGTCTACTTACCTCCCATCTCACATACCCTCCAAGTAAGACGATCAAGACATGATTGGTACTGCTGGAGAAATAAGGACAAACTCATAAGTTATGTTCTCTTATGGAGACTCACCTACACATTTGCCTAGTCGGCTGTGACTGTAGAATACACCGACTGCACCTCAGCTGCGGGATATAACACTAAACAATCTCATGGTGAGGTTCCAGTAATGCTGGAGCTTTGGGCAATGCAGAGCATCCCTTCATTGCCATTGCTCCTAGGTCCACTCTCTCCCCGCGAGGTAGCACTTGATAGGGTCCTATCTATTGGTCAAATATAACTAAACTGTGTATTTATGCTAAACTGAATTGTTTGAATTAGAACTGTTTGATTAAACTGAATATTTTCATACAGAAATGTTTTTGACAAACTATTTACTTATGCTAAACTGAATTGTTTGAAATAGAACTGTTTATTTGTATAAAAATGGATTTGGCATTAAATAACCTACAAAGGTTGATATGCCATTAAAGACAAGCAAATAAAAAGATAAATAAATAATGTCACCTTTATATGGACTCGGGAGTATTGGCAACTAGCAAAGATTTACATTCATCAGCTTTGTGTAGACATTGGGTGAACTAAAAATGATAGGGAGAGATGGTGAGAGGGTGTTAAGGAACTCTGAGTTGTCAGCACAACTTGATGATCAGTATAAGCCTTGAACCCCCACCAAAAAAGAAAAGAAAAAATACACCAAAATGGTTTAGTTTGGTTGAGTTTTATGGCATATCAAATCTTGGTGGGTTATTTATTGCCGAATTCTGCTTTTAAAATTACATTGTAATTGTAAGCGAATTGTCTGTTGGTAAAGTTTTTTAACAAGCCAGAACTCATTTGTTTGCGGATAGTTCAATGTTTTTAAGTATTTTAATCCAATGCTGATAGTTCTATTTTCACATAGTTAAATAGTTTCAAGTATTACTTTTTAACCGGGACATTGGCCCAGCGGTTAGAGTGTTCGCCAATGGCCCGGGAGACCTGGGTTCAATCCCAGGTCGAGTCATACCAAAGACTTTAAAAATGGAACTTGATACCACCTTGCTTAACACTCAGCATTATAAGGTACGGTTCAAGGGTAAGTAGCTATCGAAAAGGGAGCCTTCGGGTCACCCTCGACTATGGTCGCTAACTTTACTTATAATTCTATTCAACCCACAGATGGGACCTTCATATGTTCTATCATTCTGGATCAAAGTGGACCTGTGAGCTATTCTTCAAAGCTCCAAAATTCCAGCCTCACCAGTCAATGGTTTTAGAGTCATATTAGGACGTTCGTTGTGTAGGAGGTCTTACCTCTCTCTTCAGGGGTTTAGTCGGGGTATTCTACTGCCCCACCTGACTGAGCTGACACCAAAATATCCTGGAAAGTAAGAGTTGGTTGATTGTTTGGTTTTTATGGCATATCAACCTTTGTAGGTTATTTAACGCCAAATCTATTTTATGAAAATAGTTCAATTTCAAACAATTTAGTTTAGCATAAGAACGCAGTTTAAATGTAAGTACAGTTTAATTCTCAAAAACATTTCTATTTCAAGCTCAGTTTAATCAATCAGTTCTAATTTAGCTAATTCAGTTTAATATAAGTACAGATTTGGTTTACACACGGTTAAATGTCAAAACAGTTCTATATTAAACAAATCAGTTTAGTGTACATACAGTTTCAATGTCCAAAAACCGTTCCATTTAAAATAATTCCGTTTAGCATAAGCACGCAGTTTAAATGTAAGTACACAGTTTATTTTTTAGTCAAACAGTTCTAATTCAGATGATTCAGTTTAGTATAAATACAGGTTTTGTTTGCACACAGTTAAATGTCAAAACAGTTCTATATTAAAAAAATCAGTTTAGTGTAAATACAGTTTCAATGTCAAAAAAACAGTTCCATTTCAAACAATTCAGTTTAGCACACGCACGCAGTTTAAATGTAAGTGGGCGTGAACTGGCCTTAGGCACCAAATTCACTTGATGTAGTATACTCATAGTACAACTATACGTATACATATACAAACATACACTCATATGCGGAAACATCATTAACCGGTAATGACGACTTCAACAAATGAACGAATGCACTTCTTTACAAAAATATAAATCTCTCACACTTTATTTTCGAAAGGGTGATGTACTGTTGTGTGTGAGAGATGGATGGAGACAGGGACAGACTGCTATATTGACCCAAGTTCCTCTCTTGACCATAGCAGCACTTCTTTCGCATCTTGGCTGGGATTGTTCAACCGTGGGTCAGTGAAGGCCCAGCCCTCTACAAGCTGGTTCTCACTTTGGCATTCCTGTCTAGGCTGACTGACTGCTGCGGGCACTCTGACTATATTCTTTCTTAACGACCACCTGCTTCCGCTCTTCTTCAGCTTATTTACACAGGTGCATCTCTTGGTTGGCGGCTTGGTTGAGGTTCAATATATAACATAAGTACGGTTTGATTGTCAAAAACATTTCTATTTTAAGTATTCAGTTCAGTCAAACAATTCAGATTAGCATAAGTATGTCATTAATTTTATTTAACCCACAGATAGGGCCCTATCAGGTGCTACCACACCGGGCCACAGCGGACCTGGGAGCAATGGCAATGAAGGAGTGCTACGCATTCCCCGAAATCCCAGCATCACTGGAAACTCACCATCAGATTGTTTAGTGTCATATCCAGGACACTCGTTAGGGGGGTACTTACTCCTCTGCAGAAATTCAAGGAAAATAAGAGAAGAAACATCAACTTACAACAACACATTCGTAGAATGCAATATTTGCCCAGAATAAATCGCTGTATCTTTTATTCTTTCTTTCTATCTCCTTTTCTTTCTCTCTCTCTCTCTCTCTCTCTCTCTCTCTTTCTGCTTATCTTTCAACTCAATATCTCTACCTTTCACCCCTTTTTCTCTCTATCCTTCTCCATAATTTCTTTATTTACATTTCATCTTTACCCCCCCCCCCCCTCTCTCTCTCTCTCTCTTTCTCTCTCTCTCTCTCTCTCTCTTAATCAGAGTTCTATTACCCTATCTATCTTTATATTTTCTCCCCACTCTCTCTCTCTCAGTTTAACTTAAGATTCTTAATCTTTCTTTTTCACCTTTTCTCCTCTTTATTACCTTTTCTCCTCTCTATTAACATCTGTCTTCTCTTCCTCTCTTGGTTTCCCGCCATCTTTGTTCTTCTTTTTCTGTCTTGGAATTATCCCTTTCAAATCTGTTTATATGCCACTGTTCATCCTCTAAATTCTTATTTATGTTTTACTTACGTTTCCTTCACTTTATTTTCCACTGCCAATTTCCAGGTCAGTCGGCTGGTGCTGTAGAATACACCGACTGCATCTCTGCAAAAGGCTAAGACCTCCCCTCAACGAGGGTCCTAGATATGACATTAAACCATCTGATGGCGAGGCTTCAGCTTTGGAGATTTGGGGAATCTGGCATACTCCTTCATAGTCATTGCTCCCAGCCAGGTCCACTCTGACACAGAGTTGTAGCACCTGATAGGTTCCTATCTATGGGTCAAATAAAACACTTATGTGAAAACAAAGGACTGATGTAAAATTGTGACTGTTTATAGCAATATTTGAGACCCTTTAACTATGTGCCAAAAAAAGTGCTCTGGCTCATTTAAGAATATTATCAGCAAAATGTGTTTACGAATCATAAATATATTTGATATATTTGTATAAAAAGAATTTGGCATTAAATAACCTGCAATTGTTGATATGCCATAAAACTCAACGAAACCAAACCATATATGAATTTTGTATATATATATATATATATATATATATATATATATATATATATATATATATAAACAGAATTTGGAATTAAAATTAAATAACCTGCAATGGTTGATATGCCCAAACTCCCTACCCTACCAAATCAAATCATACATATAGAATATATAAGTATCAATAGGATTTGTCATTAAATAACTCACAAAGGTTGATATGTCGTAAAAGTCAACAAAATCAAACACCTAGCTTCTTACTTTCAATTTTGCTTTTATAATTGTTTTTTTTTTACCTGCTTGGTTTGGTTTCTTGTTTAATGGCATATCAACTCTTTTTAGGTTATTTAATGCCAAAGCCATTCTCCTAGAAGAACAGTAGTGGTACTATTTAACCCATAATTGGGAGGGTAAGGGGGTTCATACCTTTCCCAAGGGTATTTGCCCGAAAGTGAACGTAATAGCGCGACTGGAGTACGAACTCACTTACTACGATTCCGCAGTCCATCGCTTTAACCA
>OY757915.1:92570835-92578335 GCA_963585895.1 Sepioteuthis lessoniana | reverse complement strand
ATTTGCCGGAAGTTTAAGAGTGAGACAATTTTGTCTGCGTGGTTTAGTGCTATTTTTATTCTTTGATTTAATGATCAGTTCTTAAACAAAGTCAATAAAATTTTGTAAACTTCTGATTGAGTGTCTGATTGATTTTAATGGCCTGTCAACTTGTCCAGGCTTATTTTATGCCTGGAGGTTAAAGCATCACTTACATTGGATTTTTATTGTAATTTTTTTATGTAATCGTTTCCTACGGTTTTTTATATAGCATAATCGAGTACATTTAATCTTTAAAGAAATCTAACCTATAGACCAGTGGTTCCCAATAGATTTTGGACCATGTCCCTCTTTTATATTTCTAAAATTCTGATGCACCCTTGATATATTTAATTCTTACATATTCAAAAACTTTACTGCAAATCACGTGACGGAAGCTTAAAAAGCCATTAACTTAGTTTCTGAAACAAGCCCCACCGGTGCGCCATGCCCCCGACGTTGGGAATCACTGCTATAGATAGAATGCGCTGCAGAAGGATAGGACACCCTCCTAAAAAAGGATACCCAAGAAAGGATACTAAACTGCATCTAATGGTGAGGCTCAAATTCTGAGTGTCTGGCGAGTATGCAGTAAACATTCATGGCCATTACTTCCAGATCCACCCTGACTAGGATTCGCATCTCTGCATCAAATAGATCTATTTAAAAATTATGTGCTTTCAATGGAACTGTGTGCAAAAAGAACTCTAAAGAGACAAGTACACAAAATATGTAATTATGAATGCACAATGAACGTGATTCTCTGACCTCTATGCAGAAAATAACCTGAGATGGGTTGACATACCATTAAAATCAATCAGTCAATCAATCATTTGAAATCAGATTTTCTTTTAACCAAAGTAGAAATGTAACCACATATTCCAATTAAAGTTTTAAATGAATTTCGAATTAATTTGACTTTCTGCTTTAGGGAATTACTTTAGTCTGTTTTTTAAACTTTTATTAAAAATTCCTTTTTTCTTTCCGCTCGGAAGCCCTCCTTCCCTCCGGGCCCAGAAAATCTGATGTCTCTTCCCTGAAACCAACCTTCGCTTCTTCACACCTGTTTAATGGATTTCTGATTAGCTCAATTGTGTAGCGTTAGAAATCTTATCTTTAGTCACGTGATGCATTCAGTATATGTTATCGGTATCTATATACGAAGGTCTGCAACTAGTTTGGTAATAGTGATAGTTACATGGAACCAGATGGTAGAACTGTCTCCTGGGTTGGATCTGAATGTACTGGTGTATAATGCGCATTTCATGACGGCTCAAACACAGGAAAGATTGAGACAACAAAGTATAGAAGATGATTCTGTCATTTATTGGCAAGCATAATAAACATGATTTTGACATCTTTATAAACAATTCTTTATATTTTCAGGGTTCATTTTACTTTCAAAGGAAAACCTTATCTTTCTGTTTTGGCAATGGTTGTAAGTTTAGACGAGTTTCGCATAATGAAGACAGTTTCTTTTGGAAGTCCTCGAATTATTGATTTCAAAATGCTCAACTATTGCACAAAGAGTATAAAACACACGCACACACGCACACACACACACACACACATGTACATACACATATAGTTAGGTGGTTTGCTCTATTTATAAATGAAAAGTACTCAATATCGATCATTGAGCATATGTAGATTTAAGTTTCATTGGCGCTTGGTGATTGTCCGTTTTTCTCCAATGTTCTTATGATCATATAAACGAGAAACTGACTGTTATCAAACACCACTGACTCTGTTTCTACGTTATTAAATTATATATATATATATATATATATATATATATATATATATATATATATATAAAGCTTGTGGTTTCAAAAATGATATTGAATTCAAATATGCAAAATGCTTTTTCGGTTTTTGAATACAGTTATATTTTAATGCAGTCTAATTCACCGCCATCTATTAAAAGAAAAAGAAAAAAGCTTATACAATGAATAAAAATGAATTTCTACAAATTATCGTACATTGAATTAGTGTCCTCATTTTTGCGTGCAACGATCAACTCCAGACATAAAAAGCCTACTTGTAGCAGAAAACCGCATCCCAACTGCTAGTGAGGTTTGACCTCAGCCTTATGCCCTCACTATGTTTCTACCCGTCTTCATGTATTTCTTAAAAGTTCTGCGAATTTTAAATCGTACAACCTATTTAATCCCAAAGGATGGCTAGTTCTTTGTCCATGTTAGAATAGGTATCTCGAAGCTGTGTAATTTTCAGATACCTTGTGTAGTAGGCCATTATTGTTCCACATTGATCTTTGACAACATGGTAATTGTGGATTTCAAAACAGGATGTTGTACCTGTGTCTTATGGTAAACAAAGGAAAGCGGAAATGAATCCGACAAATTGCACCAGAAAGGAAAATATGTGGGTGGCCAGAAAATATATGATGCAGAATTTTTTCCATTCCAAGTAATCAGGTAGCTAGTCAATCAGAGATCAGTCAGCGCGTAGACACGTTAGCCTGGAAGAAGGGAGGGCAAGGCGGCCCTCGAGCTGAGGACCGGCCATATATCAAAGCTCCCGTCAAAAAAGCAGGGCTCTGAATATGCGTATCACAACGTGGTGTCAATGATAGCAGTCCGGCTTTGTCTGTCTGTCTATCTCATGCAAAACCAACACAACGTTTCGAATAAAGGAGTTTATATTTTTATAAACAAGCGTCATGGTCTCTTTATTGGATATGCAACATTGTTACTGAGTGGTGAGTTAGATCCTGATTAAATACCACATGCTTGCGTAGGTGTACTTTGTGTAAAGGACAAATTGGAGTCAGTGAGTTGAGTTCAAATCAGGGACGAGACTGTGTTCACTTTGCATTAATGCCCTTAGGAAAAGCATAATTCTTTCTTGCAACCGAAATATTTGACCTTGTGCCAAACTGAACTAAGCAAAGTTAAATTTTATTATCCATGTTAAAGGATATCTCGAATTTTTTTTACTGAATCATTATTGTAATGTTGCTTTTTTCCCCGCAAAAAACAGGGTATATAAATATTCTCTGTCTGAAGCAGAGGTTGAACTCACGAATATCACTTTGCTACATATAGTTAATCCACGCTTGTGTCCACCGCACCGTTGTCTACTTCCCGTATATTGAAGAAAGGTTTTGGTTTGAAATTTCAAGAAGACTACCTATAAGTAAGTAAAGTTGACGACCATATTCGAGAGTGACCGGAAGGTTCCCTTTTCAATCGCTGATACACCGAGGTGTAGGGAAGGGCACTACTCCTTTCCCTGGATTGTCCCATACCTTATGATGCTGAGTGTTAAGCAAGGAGGCATCAAGTACCATTTTTTGAATCTTTGGTATGACTCGACCAGGGATTGAACCCCAATCTGCTTGGTCTTTGGCTAACACTCTAACGACCGAAAGCTTGTGACCGTAACAAAAATGTCGGAGGTGTGTGGTTAACATCTTAGGAAATGGACACAGTGAACCAAGTTCGAATCGTGGACGAGGTTGTTTGCGTTGGCTCTTTTGGGAAAGGCATGAATCCATCTCGTCTCTGCTCCTTTATAGGCAGAGAGCAGCGAAGACTGGAATCTTTAGCCTTTGTAAGGCAACCGGTCTTGGAGAAGAGGTAAAAAAAACTCCGAATTCAGAACTAGGGTTTTTGGGGCTAACAAATATATCCCATAAAAATGAATTTGCTCCGAAACCAGAGCTTTATCAGAGACAAGACATGGACCATTTACGCGTTCATAACAATAACAATAGGTGTAGCAATTTGACGAATCCATATATACTAAAAACAAAACAAAAAAAAGAAAAGATGCAAGCGACAATCAAACTATTAACAGGGAGGGTGTCCTCGTGGTGTTATGGTTAAAGTGCTGGACTGCGAAATCGTAGTAAACGAGTTCGAACTCCAGTCGCGCTATTACGTTCACTTTCGGACAAATATCCTTTGGAAAGGTATGAACTCCCTTATCCTCCTAGCTATGGGTTAATACCCAAAAAGGATGGATTCAGCATTAAATAACTCTTGAAGGTTGGTATGCAATTACAAAACAAAACATATTAACATGGAATTGTCATCAACTAATAATTAAAAAATAATTTTTAGAAATAAATGAATAATGCAATTGTCATCAATTGTCATCAACTAATAATTAAAAAATAATTTTAAGAAATAAATGAATAATCCAATATGTATATATAAAAACATTTAATGAAACTCATTTTATAATCGTATTTATTTTATAATCGTATTTAAATGTATAAATCAAACATGATATAAACAAAATATGATAAATAAAATAAATCTATAAAAACATTATAATAAAATGTAAATAAAGGAATTAAAATGTATGAATACAATATCCATAAAAATATTAACATGTAGGGATATAATATTGATTAATATTCTCGATATGAATTAACAACAAGTAAATATATCAAATTTATAAAAGAACGTACAAATTAATGAAATATCACCGTCAATGTTTTAGCATTTTATCTATCAATCTATCTCAGTTCATATCTATCTATTCTGGCGATAGCTATCTCACTCTGTTCATATCTATCTATCTATCTATCTATCTATCTATCTCATTCTATTCCTATCTATCTCACTCTGTTCATTATCTATCTATCTATCTATCTATCTATCTATCTATCTCATTCTATTCCTATCTATTTCACTCTGTTCATATCTATCTATCTATCTATCTATCTATCTATCTATCTATCTATCTATCTATCTATCTCATTCTATTCCTATCTATTTCACTCTGTTCATATCTATCTATCTATCTATCTATCTATCTATCTATCTATCTATCTATCTCATTCTATTCCTATCTATTTCATTCTGTTCATATCTATCTATCTATCTATCTATCTATCTATCTATCTATCTATCTATCTATCTATCTTGTTAGAAGCCATTGATTGCTTTATATATATTACACGCATATCTACATATTCTCTTTTGCAATTCTTTTATTCACTAACGACGGCTTTTTTGACTGAATAAACATAACTATATTCAAAGAGGAAACATCATGCACCTGCAGATTTTTTTTCATTTTAATTTTAGATTACTTAATATTTATTATATTTGAATTAAGAAATAGCTCTCTTCATTATTCAGTCTCTCTCTGTCTCTCTCTCTGTCTATCTTTCTTTCTCTCTGCCTTTCTTTCTCTCTGTCTCGCACTTTCAGCATTAAATAAATAACTAAATAAAGCATAAATACTCCAAAGAAACAAAAACAGAACAAACAAATAATACGATATCGATTTCAGATGATCAATACCCAAAACACAAAAATATACAATTTTCTTTTCTCCTTTCATTAACATATGCATAAACTAAACAACATATTAGCAAGATGGAATCAGAATGAATTATTTCCCCTCGCTGAATTTAATATGGCTTTCTGATATATAAAAAAAAGTTGTCTTTTTTCCTATAAGATTAAATACATGATAGACAATACAAAATTAAATTGCGATGAACTGGATCAGTCTAACAGCATAATTTTTAGTCTTTTTTCCCCGTTGGTGGAGTTTATCCCTTCTTCTACGAATTTCCAAGGATTAGAGGAAAAAAAAAGATTTTTACGTGATGTTTTACGAAATAGTTTACAAACGACAAAGTGTGTTAGATTAGATCTAAAAAAAAAATCTCTCAAATATTTTCATTTACAAAGAAAATTTTAAAAAATGGATTATCTCTTGCATGTAACCGTTTAAGAAATTACCCCAATAATTAATTATTAACTGGATTACCTCAAGTATTTCGTACATCATTGATTTAACCCGGGTATTTAATCTCAAAATGGATTATCTCGATTATTTAACCATTTAGTAAATTGCACCAAGTATTTAATCACTTTAAGGATTGCTTAACAGCTTAATGGATTATCTTCAGTATTTAACATCTGAATGGATAAACTAGACTATTTAGCCTCTTGATAAATGCTTCCAAGTATTGAGCCTCTTGATGGATTATTCAAACTATTTAGTATCTTAATGCATGATCTGAATTAAAACCTGTTAAACTCCGCTTAAAAATTGACCTTGTGTCATATCCTGCCTGAGCGGAGGGGTTGGTAAATAGTACCTTTTAATGGATTATCTTCGGTATTTCGCCATTTTATGAATTATTCTTTGAATTTAACTACTAGATGAATCAATTAATATTTAAACTTTTATTGGTTTGTCCCGCGTATAAAACCTCTGATTGGATTACCCCAATATTTAATCCCTTAATAGATAGCCCCAATATTGAATCTTAAAAGATTACCCGAATATTTAATCTCTTAATAGATAGCTCCAGTATTGAATCTTCATTGATTACCCTAATATCTTATCTCTTATTAGATAATCCCAATATTGAACCTCAATGGATTACTCTAATATTTTATCCCTTAATAGATAGCCCCAATATTGAATCTTAATGGATTAGCCTGGGTATTTGATATTTTCATGGATCATTCTAATATCCATTCTCTTAATAGATTCTTGCAATATTTAACCGCCTCATAGATTATGATTAAATATAGGCATTTTTTTACTTTATTCTTTTCAGAATATAAGGCCTTAACAGGTTTAGAAAATAACTTGTGATCAGTACCTCAGGTGGTTAAATTGTAAAACAGCTGAGCTTACAGTCTATTTATGGTGATTTCGATCCACACTGGGTGCTCCATAGTTCTGGCCTAAGACCAATTTAAGGTAGGCTTGTTTGTTTAACAATGGGTTTATTTATTGAATTTGTTCTTTTGTTCCAGGCAACGCTGGAATTAACGAGCTTATCTCACTAGCAATTGATTGTAGTTTCGGATCTCAACAAATGTACTGACTTTTTAAGTCGAGTCCCCCCCCCCCCAAAAAAAAATTATAAGATTTTGCCTGAGGTATTGTAGATTCTAAATTAAAATCGTGCTGAATGTAAATGAATAGTTTAAAAAGATTACGAGCTAGGGGTTTAATCATGGAACAATTGTTAAAAGATGTATCTAGCCGACTTTTATGATTGTTGGGAGTCTGACCCTCAATATGTGATTCTCTCTCCAGGCCTTTTGCCAGACGAAGTCATATTGAGATAATACTTATAAAGCATCTCCATTTAGTGGTGGATAGAAAGCTAGCCGAGTATAAAGTTACTACAGTAGAGAGGTCAATCCTCACTGCTTATTCAACATAAGTTGTTTTTTGTCAGCAATTATCAATAAATATTTATATAGGGTTACTCAGCGGGGTAACAGTGGTTCACAAGCGAGCTTTATAGACTATTACTACAGTAGGGGTTTGATCCTCACTCGGTGACTTAGCCAGAGCACGGGGGAAAGACTTCATAGGGCATAGCAAAGGGGTCGAGAAAGCAAGCGATTTTGGGAAGGATCGAGACCATACAAACCCCTACACTAATTAGTCGAGGGTGACCAGAGGGCTCCCTTTTCAATAGCTACTGCACCGAGGTGTAGAGGAGGGCGCTACTCCTTTCCCTAG
>OY757915.1:92540835-92565835 GCA_963585895.1 Sepioteuthis lessoniana | reverse complement strand
GGACTCTTAAGTATTTTAGTATTTTTTACAGTGCTGTGGTCAAGATGGCCTTGGTTCTTTTTCTGATGTCCAATACTCTTCTAAGGATTCTAGTTGATCTTAACAGTGCTGTGGTCTAGATAGTCTCGATTCATCCTCTGATCTCGAAGACTCTTCTAAGAATTCTAGATGATCTTAACTGTGCTGTGGTCTAGATAGTCTCGATTCTTCCGTTAATCTCTTGGACTCTTCAAGTATTCAAGCTGATCTTTACAGTGCTGTGGTCTAAATGGTCTCAATTTTTCTTCTGATATCTAATACTCTGTTTCTTTTCCAAGTCTTTGACTTTTCCAAAGGGAGTTTTTGACAGCAACGTTTACATGATGATCTGGAGTCTAAGTAAGATCAAATCTCCTCAAATCTCCAGGTCTCTTCTCTGAATTCTGACCGATCTTATCAATGTCGTAGTTTGGATGGTCTTGGCTCGACATCCGGTTTCCAACTTTTCCAGCCCCTTTAAGAAGCCTTTTGTGACGGTTCCAAGTGCATCGATTACAGTAGGTATCACCGTTACCTTCATATTCTCTAGGCTTTTTAGTTCTTTGGCAAGGTCTAAGTTCTTTTCTCTCTTTTCGTTTTCTTTGATTTTCAGTTTGAGTTCGGTCTGGACAGCATTCGACAGGTTCTCTTTTTTTTTTATTAATAACCCTTTCAAGTTTGATGATGGTCTTTCACTGGAGTCTGGGTGACAGCAAGTCTCCTCACGTCTCCAGGACTCTACTCAGGATTCTTGCCGATCTTAAGTCTGCTGTAGTTTGTATGGTCTCTATTCGTCCTTCGATTTCCAACTCTCCAAGCCCCATTCGCTATGTTTTTGAGGATCGTTCCGAGCTCACAAATTACTATTGGCATCACCGTCATTTTCATGTTCCATAGATTTTTAATTATTGTTATTATCATTATTTTTATTATCAGTAATTTCGCAAGTTTTCACTCTAGTAATAACTGATGGGTTTCACTGGAGATCAATTAACATTAGGTCTTTATTCTCCGGGACGCTTCTCTGAATTCTAGCAGATCTCAACTGTGCTGCGGTCTTGAGATCTTCAATCTTTCCACGGATCTCCAGCTCTCCCAATCTCTTTTAAATGTTCTTTGTGATTACTCCGGATTATCCGGCTATGATTGGCA
Organism: Sepioteuthis lessoniana; assembly: GCA_963585895.1. Classification (NCBI taxonomy): domain Eukaryota; kingdom Metazoa; phylum Mollusca; class Cephalopoda; order Myopsida; family Loliginidae; genus Sepioteuthis; species Sepioteuthis lessoniana. The sequence goes on along the minus strand of OY757915.1, from coordinate 92,564,665 downwards.
TCACAGTCATATTCTAGCATGGTGTAATGTTGATCACAAGTAGTGGTCTTGTGCTTGTAACTCAAAGCACCTTTTGTGAATGAATTAATGAATCAATCAATTTATTCTACTTTATATCTGTTGCTTGGTGTCAGCGTACAATGACTCCAATGATTCAGTCATAGAAAGGTTTCTGACGGCTTCGTCCGATAAGGTTTCTACCAATCCTGTCTGGATCTGGTTTAGGTTGGTTTCTTTATTTAATGGCACATCAACCTTCGTGATTTATTCAATGTCATAGCTATCCTCGTAGAAAAACAGTAGTGGTATAATTTTAATTATAGCTGGTGAAGTGGATAAGGAAGTCCATACCTTTCCTAAGAGTGTTTATCCGAAAGTGTACATAATAGCACGACTAAAATTCGAACTCGTTTACTCTGATGTTGCAGTCCAGCAGGATAACCACTACACCAAGGAAACTTACTCTTCTGGTTGTGTGACGTTTACATAAATACAACTGTTAGTAATCGGTAATAACAAATGACTGGGATGTACATTTTATTCATGCTTTTGCTCCACAAAACGTATTCGAAGAAAGGGTCAAAACTGATTAGGTAAATCTTAGATTTGATATCTACATTATACGGTTAACTAAAAAAGATGAAGCTTCGGTTTAGTAATCTTGACGGAAATAAACTCCAATTTAGTATGAAAAAGAAATTATGAATCGAAACCTGTTAAAAAACTTTTAGTTTTTGGTAAGTGATAGACGGACAAAAGGAACATTTAATGGATCATTATGAAATAAAAATATATGAGGCGTTTATTTAGATATAAGTAGGAGTTTTTTTAATGAATTTTTAAAAGTGATTATTTATGATTATAAGATTAATAAAATCGGATGGAATATTTTTGGAAGTAAAGAATTTTGGATGGATTGAAAATCTCTGTAGGATTATTTATTCAGCTTATCCACTGGATGGAAACTAAGACACAATGTCTTTTTTTAAAGTTTACAAAAATGTATTCCTTGAGTGATGCCACAGACATCAGGCTATGCCTGCCCACACTCTTCTATGTTTTATAGGGAATTTCTGTTTGAGGGACGGATCCTCGGTCATAAAACGAGATGGCTATTATTTCATTACATGTCATCGTTATTAATATATTAATAGTTTTGTACTTATTATTGTTGACAAACACAGTGACAATGATAAGAATAAATAAAGCTAAAATCATAAGTGGGAAATGTTTTCGTTAACAAATCTAAAATCTATATAGATGTATATCTACTGTTAATCCGTAGAAAACAGAAATTTTGTTGAGAACTTGGGAAAAAACGGTATCAGAATCAGATATGTGTTTCCATGGTTAAAATAGTTAAAGCGACGTTCATTATAAACTTTGTGAGAATTCAAGTAAAGTCAGAAATTTATTCTTTATTTCCGATTTCAAGCTGTTTTCTCTAATGGTCGACGGTCCATTCGGCTGGGGCTGTAGAATACACTGCCCCGACCAGTGAGTGTCATGAGGATGGTACAAAACCATCTCATAATGAGGTTCCAGTCCTGAAGCTTTAGAGATAGTGAAGTACCCTTTCATTGCCATGACTCCCAGGTCCACTTTGACTTAGAGGGTTATGAACTGTTTAATCATTTACTATACTTGAAAATATTTAACGGTGTGTAGATAAATGATTGATATTAAGTTGAATTATTAGTATAATATGGGATTACTTGAAACTGTATAACAGTGTGCAAATAGAACTTGGTAGGGAGCAATACTTTAAGCTATTTAACTGTGTGCAAATAATAAAAAACAATGCGTGAAACTATTTAACTGTGAAAGCAACAAATAGAAAGACTGGAAACCAGCTGAGAGAAAAACCAATAAGCTTTAGTTTGTTCAAAAATAATGTTACGGACAAACTATTTGCTTAAAAGTCATGTATATATATATATATATATATATATATATGATATAAGAATAAATTGGATTTGGTATTAACACCCAATGGTTCATATGCCATCAAACAAAACCAAATCAAACCAACCAAACCGACTAAACCAAACCAACCAAAACCAGGTCAAAACAAACAAAACCAACCCAACCAAAATTAAACCAAACCAAACCAACCAAAATCAAGTCAAACCAAGTCAAACCAAACCAACCAAAACCCAACCAACCAAAACCAAAACAAACCAACCAAAACCAAGTCAAACTAACGGAAACCAAACCAACCAAAATCTAACTAATTAAAATCAAACCAAACCAAACCAAACCAAGTCAAACCAACCAAAACCAAATCAATTAAACCTAGCTAACCAAAATTAAACCAAACCAAACCAAACCAACCAAAACCAAGTCAAACCAACGAAAACTAAACCAACGAAAACCTAACCAACCAAAATCAAACCAAACCAAATCAAACCAACCAAAACCAAGTCAAACCAACGAAAACCAAGAAAACCAAAATCTAACCAACCAAAATCAAACCAAACTAAACCAATCTTATGTCGAAGGATTTGCAAACCGAGTGTGTCATGATGAAAAAGTAGCAATAAGATAAAAATATATATTACTAATACAACAATTACTCCGATAAAACGTGTATTGACTTGGATTGTTATCTTTCCTTGTTAGCAGGGTTTTGAATACGCTGACTGTGTGGCCCCTGCAGAGGGATAAGTTCCTCCCCTCCAACAGCGCATGTTCATGGTATGACACTAAACTGCATCTGATGGTGGAAAATAAGAAGTGTGAAGCATTCCTTCATTTCCATTATTCCAGTTTCACTCAGACTCACTGACCTGAAATGCTAGTCCCTCTGTACTATTTGATTTATGGGTCAGATAAATCACTTTGAAAAATATTCGTATTCAATATGGCCATATGCAAAAAAAAAACTCTTAAGAAACTGTAATACAAAAATGTCAATATGAACGTACATTAAAAGTGATTGCCTAACAATAGCCTAGCGTCTCCTCGTCTGGCATTGCTGCTTGACCAAGATCAATGTCAGATTCGAGGCGGTCTTGGTAAGAAATTAGCTGTGTGCTCTGCGGTATTCAGTCGGTCGAGACTGCTTGACGCGACTGCCGCAAAAGCCCACCAGTCGCAGCTCGCAGACGCGACTCATTCTTCGAGCATCAAGGAGCCGTCCCTCCAGGCTCTAAATCACCTCGGTGGGGTTAGATTTATCGGCTGGCGCCTGAGGCACTCCTTCGGGGAATGCCGACGGGGTTAGCGGTATTTGTGTACCCGCCAGGGGTGTGTAGAATATAGACCTGCGCTTGAACCCACTTAAAAACGGCCATGGGCCATACTCATGTGTTAGTGGGGCGACTGATAGATTCTTATACCCAAAACTCGTCCAACAATTTTTTTAATATAAAAAACTGAAAATTTCACGACATATGTTTTGATGATAAAAAGCAAAAACATGATTGTTTCGTTTCGTTTCGTTCTCTGGCATATCAGCCTTTGTAGATTATTTAATGCCAAATTGTTATGCATATTAAATATATGATTTCATAACACATCTGGTAGAAAACATGTTTAAACGAGCCTGAGCTCATTTTTTTTTGGCACACATTTGAATGGTTGAATTTATTTTTAATATGAATAATTCTTTTGGCTATTAATAATTTGTTTACACACAGTTTAATGTTTTCAAATATTACTATTTATCAGTAAAAATCAATTAAACATCAGTCATTTGTTTACACACAGTTAAATGATCAAACGGATCTATTTCAAACAATCCAGTTTAGCATGTCAACAAAGTTAAATGGTTCCTTGACCCATAGATAGAACCCTATCAGGTGCTACCACTCCGGGTCAGAGTGGACCTGGGAGCGATGGCAGTGAAGGAGTACTCCGCATTCTCCTATAACCCAGCATTATTGGAGCCTCACCATCAGATTGTTTAGTATCATATACAGTAGATTCGTTGGAGGGGGAGTCTTTCCCCTCTCTAGATATGCAGTCTGTGTATTCTTCATCTCCAGCCAACTGGGCAAAACATGATTGTTGTGATATAAAAGGTAAAAAAAACCCTTGACGGCAATTACACAAGAATGCTGCGAGCAATATTGAACAAGTCCTGGAGACAGCACCCCACAAAACAGCAACTGTACGGCCACCAACCACCCGTCACGAAAACTATCAAAATTAGACGAACCAGACATGCGGACACTGCTGGAGAAGTTGGGACGAGCTTGTAAGTGAAGAACTCCCGTCGACCCCTTCACAGATACGAGCAAAGGCAGGACATCCAGCTCGAACCTACATAGAGCAGCTCTGTGCCGATACTGGATGTAACCCAGAAGACCTGCCAAAAGCAATGGACAATAGCGAGGGATGGCGAGAGAGGGTCAGAAATAACGGTGCTGATAGCGCGACATGATATGGATTAGTTTGGCAAGTGTGACAGTTGAAAAAAAAAAAAAGCAATGAAAAGATACGAAAATAAACACACGCAGTGTTTCCATCATGATTGAATATTTATTGCTTGATAGCAATACGTTGGTATTTATGTATTATTCCTAAAAGATTTAAATCTATTTTTGTCATAAAGATGAAAATAATTCTTTAAAAACAGAACTCCTCTGTTTTACAAGAACACCAGCAGATTATTTATTTGGCGGGATATATAAAATGCCGGTATTTTTTAGAAAGAATATCTAAAATGCCACGAGACAAAGAAAACATAACGAACCAATGAATCACGAAGGGAATACAACAAACTAGCACAAAAGGAATGAATTACTATGCATGCAGTGGGGAGGATGGGGGGATCCACAAGGAATTCTGGAAGAGATTAAAATTTGATCACGCTGACCAATAATATATGCACAAACCAGAATCTGTCACTTGAAAATGAGACCCATTCAATTCACTGTGACTGAGAGACAAACGGATCGCCCAACTCAGACAAAAAACCCAGAATTATTAGTAATTATCAAGAAGAAAAAAAACTTTTAACCACGTGAATTTTGTAATTACGGCATTCCATAGTGTGAAATACTTGGAACTTGCGTAAGGGAAAATATGTCTCTCCAAAATAAAAACAAACTTGTTATACACATTCTTAACCAAACAAAACAACGTATATTCTGACTTCAGTATTATCTCAATCATTTGGAAGCCTTAAATATCATCTTGCCATCCATAGAGATCCCGCCTCTGGCTATTGATTATTCTGTAACAGCTTTTTAACTGTTTCTGTGGATTTAAAAGTCATTTTCGTGCACGAACTTGAACTATAGGTAAGATTTTTCATAATATTGTCTACAGATTAACCTTTCCTGGTATCCTGCAGATTCTTGATTTGGTCTGACTCAAACGCTTTTAATAACTCGTACTATATATATATATATATATATATAGCATTTTCTTTTTTAAATGTTTGTTTTACGACTCAAGCGAAAACTTGAACAGATGAAACTTCAGAAAAAGTTCCCTGTTATTAATTGTCCTCGTTTAGTTTCTGTGATTTCTTCGTTAAATGGCATATCAATCTTCATGGGTTATTTAAAGCTAGAGCCACCCTTGTTAAAGAACAAAAGTGGTACTTATTAACTCATATATATCGGATAAGAAGCTTCATACTTTTCCCAATTGTGTTTGTCTGAAAGTGAGCGTCGCGGCGTGATTGGGGCTTGAACTCGCTAACTTCAAGGCTGCAGTCCAGCAGTTTACCCATAACACCCCTCTAACTATTCCCATATTCTTCTTTTGGACATAAGTAAAGTAAAGTTAGCGACCATAGTCGAGGGTGACCCGAAGGCTCCCTTTTCGATAGCTACTACACCAAGGTGTAGTAATTTACAAAGCTCTTTGTTTCGATGTGGCACAAGGCCGAATGAATTGGGCGCCCAATGAGACTCGAACTCACTCGTGTAGGTTTGCTAGTCTAGCTTGCTAACCGTTACACCACCAGAGGTGCCCTACTACACCAAGGTGTAGGGGAGGGCGCTACTCCATTCCCTGGATTGCTCCACTTTACCCTTGAACCGTACCTTATAATGCTGAGTGTTAAGCAAGGCGGTATCAAGTTCCATTTTTAAAGTCTTTGGTATGACTCGACCTGGGATTGAACCCAGGTCTCCCGGGCCATTGGCGAACACTCTAACCGCTGGGCAAGGCTTTGTGCGAGCTTTTTTGCGGGTGTATTAGTTTGATATGCCATGGATAAAAAGCTAACAACAGCAGTTTAATTCCCTAAATTTAGATTAGAATTGTGCTACCAGTCGCTTTTATTTATTCACAGTGATAGTGCAAATCTACACCCGGTGAGGATCGAACTCGATACATGACACATAAGCTTTCTCACCATCACACTACAGTGAACAATCATACGTATATACGGATAGGTTAATATCTAATTATATCATATTTACAAAAGAAAAGTCGAGTGATGTCTACTTTATTTTAGTCAGGAAAAAGATAAAAATTTGTAGGGGCGTCCAAATCTGATCACTATTTACTTGGAAATAATAGTTGGTAAAACTTGACGTTCTTGTTCAGACCAATTCCCCGATGGGCAGTGAGGATTATTCATTAAATATAACTTGGTTTGGCTCATGGTTGTAAATGGGAGAGTACTCATTCCTATATTAATGGTCCTATTTACCCAACCCCTCCGCTCGGGCTGGATATGACACAAGGTCAATTTTTTTAAGCGGAGTTTAAGAGGTTTGAATTCAGAGTTTTCCTTCTCCTACACTAGTTGCCTCGCCAAGGCTGAGGAACCTAGTCTGCCTTACTATTTATCCATAGCTGGAGGGAGAATAATTGGATTCATACCTTTCCCAAGGGTATTAGTGCTATGTGAAATGCAATTAGTCTTCTCCAGGAATTGAACTCGTATCGCCGTGTCCATATCCTATGACGATAACCATTACACCACGGGCACCTCCAAATTCCTATATTAATGGTACTGAAAGAAAGTATTTCTTCCTATAGTAATGGATCTGAAAAGAAGTATTCATTCTAATGTTAAGGGAACTGAAACTGAGGATCAATTCCCGTACTAATGGAGATGAAAGAGAGTTTGTATTCCTTTAGTAATGGGACTGAAAAAGAGAATTTATTCCTATTGTCATGGAAATGGAAGAGAATATTCATTTATATAGTAAATGGGGAGGAAAAATTTTATGAATTCCTATAGAAATGGGGATAAAAGACATAATTAATTCTGATTGTATTGGGGATGAAAAAGAGTATTCTTATTGAAAGGGAATTGAAAGAGAGTATCAATTCCGGTGCTTTTGATTGGCCATATGCGGGGGTCCACAAGAGTACATCGCGTACGAGCTCGTCCTTGCTTCTCCAGCGGTGTCCGGCATGTCTGGTTCGTCTAGCTTGTATAGTTTTCGTGATTGGAGGTGCCCGTGGTGTAATGGTTATCGTCGTAGGAAATGGACACGGCGACACGAGTTCAAATCCTGGACGAGACTGATTGCATTTCACATAGCACTAATACCCTTGGGAAAGGTATGAATCCAATAATTCTCCCTCCAGCTATGGATAAATAGTAGGGCAGACTAGGTTCTTCAGCCTTGGTGAGGCAACTAGCCTAGGAGAAGGAAAACTCTGAATTCAAACTCCGCTTAAAAATGACCTTGTGTCATATCCTGCCCGAACGGAGGGGTTGGTAAATATGATAGTTTTCGTGATAGGTGGTATATGACCGATAGTTGGCGCCTTGTGGGGTGTTGCTGCCAGGACTTGCTCAATATTGCTCGCAACAGGACGGCCAGCTCGAACATACATACAGCAGCTATGTGATGATACGGGTTGCAACCCTGAAGACCTGCCTGAGGCGATGAATGATAGGGAGACGTGGAGAGAGAGGGTCAGGGATATCCGTGCTAGCCACATGACATGATGATGATGATCAATTCCGGTAGTAATGAGGATGAGAGAGAGAGAGAGAGAGAGAGAGAGAGAGAGAGAGTGAAAGAGAGAGAGAGGGGTGAGAGAGAGTATTTATTACTTTAGTAATAAGAATGAAAAAGAGTATTAATTCCTACAGTAATGGGGAGGAAAAACTGTATTAATTCCGATAGAAACGGGGATAAAAGATATAATTAATTCTGATGGCTGCACTACATGGACGCTTAGAAAACGGCTGGAGAAGAAGCTAGACGGCAATTACACAAGAATGCTACGTGCAATCTTAAACAAGTCCTGGCGGCAACACCCCACGAGACACCAACTGTACGGCCACCTGCCCCCTATCACGAAAACTATTCAAGTTAGACGAACCAGACATGCAGGACACTGCTGGAGAAGCAGGGACGAACTCATAAGAGATGTACTCTTATGGACCCCCACACATGGCCGTGCAAAAGCAGGACGACCAGCACGAACATACATTCAGCAGCTATGTGAGGATACGGGATGCTGTCCTGAAGACCTACCTAGGGCGATGAACGATAGGGAGGAGTGGCGAGAGAGGGTCAGGGATATCCGTGCTACCAGCGCGATATGATGATGATGATGATTTATTCATATTGTAGGGGAACTGAAAGAGAGCATCACTTCCGGTAGTAATGAGGATGAGAGAGAGAGAGGGAAAGAGAGAAAGAGAATATTAATTACTTTAATAATAAGAATGAAAGAGTACTCATTTCTACTGTAATAGAATTGAAAGCGTGCACTAACTCCTGTGTTAATGCACGTGAAACCTTTGTTTGTTATTCAATACTTCCTCTGCAAAAACGCCAGTCTATTTATTGATTGGTTTGTTTTATGAGACCGTATGTTTCCTTCCTTCTACGAAATTGAGAAAATGCTAATCAACTTATATATATATATATATATATATATATATATATATATATATATATATATATATATATCGTATTAAGAAGGAGGCGGATAGAAATTCTTTCTTTATATAAATACTGTTGGGGGTCAGGATATTTGGTCGATTTTAATTTCATCTTACATTTGATATTTTTCCGTGTTTATCAATTCACGTGAAAAAAAAAGTTTTGAATTTTCTTAATTTTGAGAAAAGAAACTGATTGTCTTTGGAAATTTCTCTACGGTTGAAGCTGACAAACAATAACACCAAGTTTTCCATATTAATTATAGAAAAATCTAGATATTTTGTCTACAATCAGAAATTTTCTGTGGATGTATTCACTTGTGATTAGTAATTTTTAATGATTTATATCTTTTTTGAATAATTAATTAATCAATCATGATAAAAATGTTCTCTGCTTAATGATATAAAAGGTATCTTCTTCTTGGTTTCATTAATTTTCTTTCTCTCATACTTTCATACGTTTTTAGTCTCTGATTACGCATGTCTCTGATTCTATCTCTTTTAGTCTTTCTTCCTTCATTTCTTCCTCTTTTTCTTTCTTTCTTTCTTTCTTTCTTTCTTTCTTTTCTCTCCGTTCACTTGTTTATCTCTTTCATCCTTTCTCCCTTTTTGTTTCTTCCGTTGCTTCTTTCTTCCTTTCTATCTATTTTTCTTCTTTGCTTTTTCTTCGCATTAATTATTTCTCTACTATCTTTCCTTCTTTGCTCTTTACTGTGATTATTTCTTTCACTCTTTTCTTCTTTCATTCTTCTTCCTTCTCTCTTTTTTCTTTTTTTTCGTTTCAGTTTTTCTTTTTGCTTCCATTTCTCTCGGTTCCTTTCTTCCCATATTTTTCATTCATTCTTTCTTTCTTTCCTTCCTTGCTTCTTTCACTCTTTGTTTCTTTCATGACTTGCTTCATTTACACTTTGCTTTTTTCACCCTTTGCTTTCCCACTCTTTGCTTTTCCCACTCTTTGCTTTTTTTATCCTTTGCTTTTCCCACTCTTTGCTTTTTAAATCTTTTGCTTTTCCCACTCTTTGCTTTTTGCTTTTTTAATCCTTTGCTTTTCTCACTCTTTGCTTTTCCCACTCTTTGCTTTTTTTTATCCTTTGTTTTTCCCACTCTTTGCTTTTTCTACTCTTTGCTTTATTCACTCTTTGCTTCTTTCATTCTTTGCTTCTTTGACTCTTAGTTTCTTTGCCTCTTTGCTTCTTTCTCTCTTTGCTTAACCCAGTCTTTGCTTCAATCACTCAAATGCTTCTTGGCTTCCTTCACTCTTTGTTTTTTTCACTATTTGCTTCATTCACTCTTTTTTTTTACTCTTTTCTTTATTCACTCTTTTTGTCTTTCATTCTTTGCTTCATTCATTCATTCCTTCTTTGACTGCTGGTTTCATTCAGTCTTTGCTTCATTCAGTCTTTGCTTCTTTCAGTCTTTGCTTTTTTGACTCTTGGATTCATTATTCTTTTCTTTTTTCACTTTTTGCTTCTTTCACTCTTTGCTTCATTATCGTCTTTGCTTATTTTACTTTTTGCTTCATTCTCTCTTTGCTTCTTATACTCTTTGCTTCATTTCCGCTTTGCTTCTTTCACTTTTTGCTTCATTCCCTCTTTGCTTCTAAAACTCTATGCTCTTTTCTTTGTTTATTTATATTTTAGTTTTTTCTCTCTTTCCTTCACTTTTATCTTTACTTTATTCTCACTTCTTTCACAATTTCCTTCGTTCTTTGCTTCTTTTTATCTTCCTTTCTTTCTCTTTTCTTTTCTTTCCTCTACATTCATCTCAACCCCATCAATTTTTCTCTTTCTCTATTGTTCGTCTACATCTCTCTTCCCCCCTCTCTATATGTGTCTTTTCTTACAATCTATCAATCATGTAGCTCTTTATCACTCTCATTCTCACTTTCTTTCTCTCACCCCTTTCTTTCCCTATCAATTATCTTTCTTTCTTTCTTTCTTTCTTCCTTTCTTTCTTTCTTTCTTTTCATAAAATGATATCAAGTACTTAGCTTTCTATTCCTATTATTATCACTCTCTTTCTGTCTCTTCTTTTTTCTCTAAAAATCTTTCTTTCTTTCGATAAATCGATATTGAGTATTCAACCTTTTCTCTTATTCTCAATCTCTTTTGCTCATAGCTTCTCTCTCTCTCTCTCTCTCTCTCTCTCTCTCTCTCTCTGTGTGTTTTTTAAAAATCTGAATTACACAATATCACAAAATATAGTTGCATCTCAAACGTTTTAAAGTCCAGATTAAATGAGTTATTACTCTTCAACACGTTAGAAGAAGTATGAAACATTTTTTTCTTTTATAAATTGACTTCCTTGTCATTTACTTTATGAAGCAATGTATCTGTGAGCTTTCTCCTCAAATTATTTTCAAAATAAGCCATTAACATAAAAGAAATAAAGAAAACAAAAAAGCTTAGCCTTCAAAGCATTTCAATCCTTCCCTCTTCAACCAAAAAAAAAAAAAAAAAAAAAAAGCAAAAGCAAGGACAAAAAATAAATTTTAAAAAGCTGTCTCAAAAAGCTGCGGAATCAATATTTTCTCGTTTGTAAGTCTGGTGGAATGAATTTCAGTCTGTGACGTCTGTTCAAGATCGGAGAATCTGCCGATCAAAATATTGCTGTAATAATAATAATAATAATAATAATAATAATATGTACATACTCATGCATAAACAAATGCATACACAAGTAGATACTCATTCTCGCACAAACAAAAGCAAAATAAAAATTAAAAGTAATGTTCAGTTCTTCATTTTGTCACGAAAGATATCAGCCTCCGTTAAAACATTTTTCGTTCAGTCAAGAGCAAGACAATTGCGTTTGATAAAACTTTGTCCGGAATTTCTTTTTAGAAAACCTTAATACAGTCGAATTCACATATATTGCTACAGGCGTTCCCCGGATTGCACTCAATCGCTAGACCATAAGTAGCCTCTGCTTTAAAGGCAATCCCTATTTTACAAAAACGTTTTCAATAACAGGCAATGCTTGGTTACAATCAAACACCAGATTATATACAGTTGCTAGGATACAAGCAGTCCTCAGACTAAAAGCAGTTCCCGTGTTACCGATAGTTGTATAATGGCAGTCTCAAAGTTACAAACAGTCTTTGGGTTGCAAGCAATACTCAGTTTGCAAGCAGTCCCCGAGTTACAAGTAGTTGTTGGATTATAGGGAGTCACCAATTTACAAATAATCTTCAGGTTACAAACATTCCCGGGTTACAAGCAGTCCTCAGCCGAAAAGCAGTCACTGGGTTACCGATAGTTGTTGGATCATTGGAAGTCTCCAGGTTACAAACAGTCTCCCGGTTACAAGCCGTTTCCGGATTGCAAGCAGTCCCCAGTTACCAGCTGTTGTTGGATTAGAGTCAGTTTCCAAGTTATAAGTAGCGTCCAAGTTACAAGCAGTGTCCAGGTTGCAATTAGTCTCCGGTTTTCAAGCAATGATTTACAGAAAAGCCTTAGAACTCGTGGTGTAACCGTTAGTGTAGAACGATATAAATTCACCGACGTGGGATCAAACCCTGTATGAAGCAGTTAGGGTTTCATTTTGCGCTTATGTCCTTGAGAACGATGAAAATCCATCTCTTCTTCTCGTAGAGATGGGAAAATAGAAAAGCACACTTAGCCCTTTAGCCTTTGTAAAGTAACCATTCTAGGAGACAGAAAGTGAGTTTAAACCAGCTGTACTCTGCGGTAGAGTGGAAAAGTGCCAGATCGCTGTCTTTCTTCTTTCGCTTTTCAGCCGATTCGCTAAAATAAATTAGATCGATTAATTTCTCGGGACCAAATGAGCCTATTTTCACTTACTTTCAGTTTGCTTATTTTCAGCTTGAAAATTTAGCCAGGGACATTGTATTTTTTTCTTTTTTTTATATATCTTTTGTTGATGATCTTTTCGACATTCAAGGGTGTTTTAAACAAAACACTTGAATGTCTGGTCAGGGATAATAGCACATTTTGTGACTTAGAGAGGAGATGAGCGCCGTCTGTTAACCCCTAGTAACCATCACTATTTCGACATTGCACGTCGACTATCTAATTGGCAATATGGAACATCAAATCGTTTTAACCCTTTATTTTCTCAATGTTGTTATAGACGAATTATTTCACCATTAAAAAAAAGTATTTAATAATAAAAAAAGGATTACAAATTACATTTTCATGAGATATTTTTATGTATGTAGACTGTGTACAAACGTAGCAGAAATAAAGTTGAGTTGTACAGAGTGATAGTTTGGTTTGGTTTCTGAGTTTAATGACATATCAACTTTCGTGGGTTATTTAATGCTAAAGTCATCATGGTAAAAGAACAATACGGGTCCTATTCAATCCATAGCCGGGAAGATAAGCGGGTTCCTACCTTTCCCGAGGGTATACAAAAATGAACGTAATAGCACAACTAAAGTTCAAACTCGTTTACTACGATGTCGTAGTCCAGTACGTTAGCCACTACGCCACGGGGACTCCCCGGATGTTACCTTTACGACTCACGTAAAAATCCCGGCTTGTCTCCGGTCTGTCGTCATAGAGATTAAATTATCATATCTAAATTATAGAATCAAAATAGAGATCTTGTACGCTGGCGTTACGCGTGAATTTCACGGAAATTCTGTTATCATTCACGTTCAGTGTAATGATGAGTCATCTAGATGATACAAATATTCTATTTCAAGTTGTGAATGCTGCAAAGCAATATAGGGCTTCCGAAGCACTAAGTCTATTGCTAGTGAGAAGCGTATCCTTGCCAAAGTTTCTTTCGTTAACAGGAAACAACTTCTTTCATTTATTGATAATATAGATTTGGTTAATGACTATTATTTAAGATGTTAGTATTCAATCTATAAGTTATGAGTTCGATCCCAACCGGTTACTCAATATCCGGTTTTTGTCAATTTATGCAATATTTAGTAAATATCCCATGAATTATGCAGACAAACATCAACATAGGTCATTTATTTCAAGTACTGACTGCCGCAAAGCAATTGTGGGCTTAATAGCTGCTATAGTGTTTGAAACTCGCTATTGACACTAGTATTTAATCATATAATTTTATATTATATTCTAGAATCAAAAACTATATTTAGTAATGTAAATTTGATATTTTTGTCAACTTGAATGCTTATTATATACAAAAGCTCTCCTTCCGTTAAATCATGGTTTGTCTTTGCTAATGATTGCTCGTCTTATTTGGTACACCTGTTTTTGTTTTTACTGTAAAGTTTGCATAGCTAGTCAAATGATAATTTCGTATAATCTATCGATATAATTATCATATCCCACCTTATCATTTATTGATTTCTAAAAGCCATAACAATGATATTTTTTTTGAAATTACTTGACTGAGAATTGTCTGCTACAGCCAGTCATCACAGACATCAAAGTTAACATAATTTCGATTCAGTTTTCCTACTTATGTGAATGGGGATTTTATTCCCTCATTAACGATAAATGCGAAAAAGGAAAGACTTGGGTATTAAAGATTAAATAAAAGTCTGATTGTCTCATTTTTATCCTAACAAAGATAACGTCTCTAAAAAAAAAACACATCAGTTTGAAGTTTCTCATTGGTATCTACAACCCCTGGCAACAGATATGGACTAACCGCTCTTAGAAAACGTTTCTTTTGTTATTTTTAATCTATGAAAAAATAAAACAAAAACAAAAAAAAATGTATGCACAAATGTGGGACAAAACCCATTTTATTTAACAGCCAAACTTTCTGGCTCCGTGCATCATACCTCGAATAAATGAAAATAATTTAACTTGATTAATAATCGAGATTTTTTAAGATAAGGTAGTGTAACAAATTTTTGCATAAAATTTGGAAGAAACAATTATGGAACCACCAACAAAAAGCCTCTTCACTATTTTGTTGCTCCCTCCACGGGTTCTTATGAGAGGGTCAATTCTTCGATGCATGGACTTAAATTGTGAAAAGCAATATTTTCCATGTAGCTGCTCCCGGCTTTCTCGAATAGCGCTTGACAAATCAGTCTAACAGTTTTGAGCCTGATCTCGGAGCAACTTTGAAAATTCCCACCATAAATTTTCGATAGAATTATCTTTTTGGAAATGGACACAGCCAGCCAAGTTCGAACACTAGTCGAAGTTGTTTGCTTGCCATTTTATTGAAATGATATGAATTCCCTGAAAAAAAAAATTCTTTAATTCACTTCGCTCTGATTTGTGCTTTTTCATGGATTAAAAATGAACTAGATGAACTTTTTCTTAGAGTGATGAGTCCATTTTACATAATTTGAGGAAAAACAATGTGATTACTAATAACAAGATTTGTGATTATTGTCGTAGGAAAGGGACTTAGCGAGCTCAGTTGAAACACTCTGATAAAGCAGTTTGCGTTTTACTTGTCGCTAGTGCTCCGAGGAAAGGATGGAATCTATTTCTTTTCCAAGCTATAAGAAAATATTAGAACAGAGTGTACTCTTCAGCCTAAGTAGGCAACCGAACTTGGTGAAGAGAAACCTTGAAATATAAGTCAACTGTATTCGTTTAAAATATTGAGCTTGTGACGCATTCTAACTGTGACGAATGGGTTGGCTAAATACACGCAAATAATATCCTTCAATTGAAATTAAATTTATGAATACTTAAGTACAAAATGTGACAAGGTATTTTTGCGGCTTTTCAAGCGCGCTCAGAATAAGAAACATTTTGGAAGGATTGATAAAGTGTATAATGTTTAATATACAAATGTATTAAATTTTATGAAACTGAAGAACTTTTTAATGTTTGTTGATAATTAATGCACTAGTTGGCTTAATGATGTGAGTTATTCATCAGTTTAAAATAATTTTTAAAATAATTGCTATCGAAAATCCTGGATTTAGCTGTGTTATCCTTATCATCATCATCGTCATCATCATCATCATCATCATCATCATCAAGTTGTGCTGCTTGCATGGATTTCCAACACACTCTCTCTCCATCCGTCCTTATCGTCCATCGCTTGCGGCAGGTTTTCCAAACTGCATCCTATGCCTGGACAGAGGAGATATAGATAAGTTCTTTATGGTCGACCAACACTGGCACGTCCATGTGTCGTGGTCCATAGAAGAACGTCACTTATGAGTTTGTCTTCGCTCTTCCAGCAATGCCCCGCATCTTTACATTTCCAAAAAAGGCGCTGAGAAATTTTGCACCCATCTAATACTAAATAGCAAAACAAAGATGGCAAGGAGAATCGGGAAAATGTATGGTAGAAGAATGACAGGAGGATTTTGTAGCCGAATTAGTTTAGGCGGCGTCCATAAAAGATGTGTGAGATGTAAATTCATGTCACCTCAGATGCCAATTTTAAAAATTGTTTCTGATTTCATGCTGCTTGTTCCAGTGGTCGAAGAGTGTATCGAACCAGAGCGTTTTGAAAGAAAAAGTTAAATGATAAAAGAGAAAAAACAATGGAATAATAATAATAAATTTTGTTGATATTTCGACACATTTGATCTGTTAAGTAATCAAAATAATTGCAGCAGTGGGATCGGATATTGATTCGTTTAATAAATGTTCTCTTGTTTAATAAATGTTCTCTTGTTTAATAAATGTTCTAAAGTTGATCATCATTCGGAAAAAAAAGGTCAAAGGACATACATAAAGTAAAATCATGGGTTATGTTAGTTTCAACTTCTACTGCCATACCATTAACACTGGCTTCAGTTATAATGCGATATTAAAATAATAAAAAAAGAAACTTTTAATCATAGCTGGAAAAAATACACTGCCAATAATATCAACTATGCTGAAAAATATTATTAGTAACTGAAAACTCGCTCTATAAAACAGGGTTATTTCGATCCTTGTATCAGTTGTAGTCATTTTTTATCTGAAAATAAATTAAGGGCATCACTTTAAGAACATGTTTCATACTCTGCCCAACAATGTTGTCTATTGTTCACTTGGGATTCAAGATTTTAAAATTGATGTTTGTGATATTTTCACCGTAGATCAGATAAGTATATATTCAATTAAATCGAGTTGATCGTTCACTTGTTGAAATGGTTTCATAAAATAACATTAGTCTGACTCAAATTAAACCTTAAAGACATTGGATTTAACATATATACATGCATATAATTACATTTGAGATGATCTGATATAACACCTGTTAAATTATTGCACCTTGTGAAAAGGAAACCCCAGTTTTTTAAACTGAGATCAACTCAAAATATATCCTCAACTATATGATTTGGCGACAGTGACATCTGAAAAATCAAATTCCTTCAAAGTTCCATTTTTCAATCACACTTGATTCATAGACAAATAAAATGCATTCAGTGTTGATGTATCAAGCGAAGATATTAAGGGTATTTGAATGGTTGAATGTATTTGTGTCTTTTCCCGTTATATATATATATATATATATACATGGAAGTAGATAATAGAGTGTAACCTGACAATATATATATATATATATATATATATATATATATATATATATTGGATTAACTTGTTATCAAATGTTTTCTCTCTCCTTCTATATTTATATAAATGTATGTGTGTGCTATGTATGAACGTATGTATATATGTATGTGAGTATTCATATATATATATGCATATATATATATGTGTGTGTGTGTGTGTAAGCATGAATGTATTTATATATGTATGTATATTCGTGTATGTATATGTGAACTCATATATATATATATATATATGTACGTGTGTGTGTGTGTGTACAAGGTATTTTATAAAGAATGCGATCGTTTGGGTAAAAAGTGGAATTTATATATAAGTAGATGCTATAATATAATATGAGTACTGTGGCAAAGATGTATTAAAAAAAACAACAGTATTTCTCAGTTCAAACAGCTGTGTCATACGCTAACCCCATTTGACAGTCCGTTTATTTGCATTGTGTCAGTTATGACAACTGTATAGTAATTCCTGTCATTACTTTTGCGTGTAAATGTGACCGTAAAACAACAGCACATGCTACGAACAATAAGCGGATCCAAGAAAAATTTTAGGGTTGAAATAGGCGAAAAGACAGTTGCATCCATTTGGAAATAACTTCTGTATATGTGTATGTACTGGTGGAAAATGAATGATATTTTAACATTCAGGGCGACGATTCAGATTTAGAATTTGTTATGCGCATGATGTCGGACAGTAGATCTTCTGCTTGAATTTTCAAAGTCTTCGGTTGTCTCGTGACATAGAAAAACTTACGCCAGAGCGCTATCTGTGTATTCATGTGAGACGGTTATCCTGTGTGAACACTCATGGAGAATATAAAATGTACTGTTGATAGCCGTATTTTTTTAAAAACTTGGACAAGTATTGATATATTTTCTGTAATATATCTATATAAGCAGTACGTTTGATCTTGACTAAATTGAAACACATATTCATAATATTGCCATCTAATTTTCCGTCAGCGAGTGTGTTTATGAATATCTATCTATCTATCTATGTGTACATATATATATATATATATATATATATATATATATATATATATATATATAGTATAATTTATTTTATGGTCTTGCTTGTTAAAGACTTTTTCATGTTGTTTTTGTTTAATTTTAAAACAAAATGATCGTTTTTAGTCCTTGAACGTCTGTTTTAATTTTTTTTTTTTATATCATGTCTCGTTTACAACATTTTCGTTTGTTCTCTTTCTCTCAATGAGTTGTTTTGATGTCATTTTTTGTTACTGTCTAAAGTAACCCAACATATATATATATATATATATATATATATATATATATGAGTGTGTGTGTGTGTGTGTGTGTGAGTTTTACGATAAATGTTTAACTTCCTAAAAACCTTTGTCACGGTCTTTTTTGTATATACACATTACTTTCTCATAATGAAAACCTCATTTCGTGATTGAACCAAATTTGTGTTGTATTTCTTTTTTTTTTTACAGCAACTTTTCCTTTTTTTTTACGTTTTTGATTTAAGTTAAATGTATTGAAAACGAGTAAATGTTTTTTTTTTTCCTATCACTTATGCACAGGTGAATTTTAAATGAAAATAAAATGAATCTGTGATGCGAATAGAGGAAAAAAAAAAACGGCTGAAAAGAATAGTTTCTTGAGTACCTTAAGATTTGACCAAATATTCTTCATAAAGATATTTCAATTATCCACCGTTTATCTGCCTGCACATGTTATCAATGTTCCTCCGTAAAATATATTTCTAGTTGCTCATCATTCGAATAGGGAAGATTTTTGCCCACTTCCACGTATCTTCCATTATATATATATATATATATTCGTCAATCCAGTAAATCCGGAGTAGGAAACAATTCCAATTCCGTCAGGGTAAGTAAATTATTCCAATTTCGAATATCTAAATATTCCTGGTAAAGAGCTCAATGTAAATAAATTCACAGAGCGAATATTATTTCAAGAAAAAACAAATATTCGGTCACATTAAGATGATAAATTTATTTCCATCCTGTTAAGAGCATTGATATGAATCAAAGAGTTCAAAATAATTTTTAACTGAACTTCATCAGATCCAACGAGAAAATTTTCTAAAGAGGTTTTCTTGTTGGATCCGATAAAGTTCTGTTAAGAATTATTTTGAAGTCTTTGATTCATATCAATACTCTTACCGGGATTGAAATAAATCTATTATCCTAATGTGACCGAATATATTTTTTTCTTGAAATAACATATATATTCCTAACAATGCAATGAATTTGGGCAGTAATGAAGAAGAAACAGAAGCAGTAATCATGGTAGCATTTTAGCAGTAACTGCATTTAAACAAATAGGTAAACGTTACAAACTGTCTCGCCTACTACTTCTTTACTCTCCGGTATCGTGATGAGAATGTTCTGTAACAATTAGCTATATGCAAACTGTTTTTTTTAAATTGATATCATTTGAGATGTACAGGGTGTTTCAGAAAAAGTGACTAGTTCTCTTTAAAATTATCTCAAATTTTAACAGCATGTGTAGGAACCACACAAACACTATGTTTAAGTTTTTTCATTTATTGCGGACTTTTTTTGTCCTCATCTTGGTAGGTTTTTTTGTGTTGTTTCTTCTTTCACTACGTTTCGGCCAAATTTCACCTCTGGCCTTCTTCGGGTGATTTACCGCGACCTCGGATAGGAATGCTGAGTCTTGTAACCGTATCCCCAGTAATTACTGCCTTCCATAGTTGTTGTCTATTGCACTACGTTTTTGACCAAGTAAACCTCTGGCCGGCTTGGGTAGGATTTGAAACCGCTATCTTCTGACAATGCTCATCTGAAACCGTAGAGACTCAACGCCTCTATCCCGTGGCAGAGCGGATAGAGGCGTTGAGTCTCTACGGTTTCAGGTGAGCATTTGGCCGAAACGTAGTGAAAGAAGAAACAACGCAAAAAAAACAAAAAACTACCAAGATGAGGACAAAAAAAGTCTGCAATAAATAAAAAAATTAATTCTCAGATTAAGAAGCCTCATCTCAAAATGATTCCAATTAAAGACAACTATGTTTAAGGTTTAAACACTTTTTTCTATGTTTGAAAAGAAAAAAACCCTATAAAACATTACATATACTATTTCAAGTCATTTCTTCACAAGCTGTTAAGATTTGAGATCATTTAGATAATAATTAGTGAAGCTATTCGGTTTCCTTTGTGGGTTATTTAATGCCAAAGCCATCCTTGTAGAAGGACAGTGGTTGTACGATTTAACCCATAGGATTCAAGGGGTTCGTACCTTTCCCAAGAGTATTAGTTCGAAAGTGAACTTAATAACACGACTGGAGTTCGATCTCGCTTTCATCGATGTCACAGTCCATCACATTAGCCACTACGTTACAGCGACTCATCCCGTCACTTTTTTAAATTCGAAATGATATTAATTTTTCTGAAACACTGTTTATTTTTTATGGTAAATAAATCAAGAAATGATACTTTAAAAATATTTTGAGCAAATTTCGGTACTCGATCTGAGAGTAATTTAGCAAATTAAGACGTCAGTTGTTAAGATTTAAGGCAAGCGCTACTGACAGAATGGGATCTATTATTATAGAATGCATATACATTACAAACTGTTTTAAGATATAATGGGTTGTAAAGGATATTGCTATAGAATTGCATGGAAATGATTTTACAATAGATATGCATTATAAATCCTTTTTTAGGGAAAGGAATAGTGGGGAATTTATGATAGAAATGTATGGTAGTTATTGATATTATCGAAAGCATTGTAAATGATTTTACTAAAGGAATACATTGTAACTGATTATTCTCGTGTAATGCAATTGAAATGATTTTATCCTAGAAATGCACTGTAAATAGTTTTACTATAAAATACACGGCAGATGATTTTACTATAAAAATGCATTGACAGAATTTTTTTACAGTTATAGATTGTAAATGATTTGACTATAAAATGCATTGCAGATAGATTCACTATAAAAATGCATAGATACGATTTTGTTATAGAAATGCATCGTAAATGATTTTACTATAAAATTCTTTGCATATGATTTTACCACAAAAATGCGATGGGAATAATTTTGCTATAGAAAGGCATTGTAAATCTTTTCTTTTTTTTATCAGATACAGTGGAATTGATTTTACTATAAAAATGAATTATGAATTATTTTTGTTATAGAAATGGATTGAGAATTAGGAAGAAAAATGAAAGCATTGTCAGTGGTCATGAATCAACGCAAGCGTTACTGACAAACGGAATGATGAATAATATTTATAAATGAATATCAAAATATATTTGGAAAAAAAAAGAACCAACGACTCTTGTTTGTTGATCAAATATCGATTGCTTCAAAACATCTTTTTCAGAGTTTTTTTTTCTTTTAAGTTGCGCATGTGTATGTATATATGTATGTGTGTGTGTGTGTGTATGTATGTATGTTTGTGTGTGTGTGTGTATGTATGTATGTGTGTGTATGTATGTATGTGTGTATGTGTGTGTCGTATGTATGTGTTTGTATGTATGTATGTGTGTGTATGTATGTATGTGTGTATGTGTGTGTATGTATGTGTGTGTGTATGTATGTATGTATGTATGTGTGTGTGTGTGTGTGTGTGTGTGTGTGTACACGTTTGTTACTAATATTGCAATGGATGGTGGTTGCTATACACGTGTGCATCATCGTAAGTGAATATCTATGCCAATGTATGCGTGCTTATGTTAGACTCATTCACGTTTCTTTACCTGCATTTTTTGAATTGCATGTATATTTACTTATTTTTTTCAAAGGTCGCACTTCTGATGGTTGAAGAGCCTAGTCATTTGTATCTAATGTTTCTTTCAGTAGCTTTTCCTTTATATATATATATATATATATATATATATATATATATATATATATATATATATTGCCGTATGAAATGTTGTTTTCGTCGTGGTGAATTCCAGTGAATATTATTGCCTGTCGTTCCTTCTGCATTTCGTTCACCATAAAGTCTGTTCTTTTTTAATCTTTAAAAAATGTTCCTGGAAACGTCAGTTTGGTAATTCTGGCGATTTTCCAATCGTCTCCTAATCAGAAATTCTGTTTAAAACCTGCAAAATAAAACAAAAAAGGACGGATTATTAAAATAGAACATTACAGTCACTTTCTTAATTCCCCACCCCCACTTACTTTTATAAAGTTATTTTCTGGCCTTTTCAAATTTTACCATATCTGTTTTTCCCTGCCATCTGTCTTGAATGTATAACAACTGATTTTGTAATAATTTTCAGGTTGGCAACCCAGACTGATAATTAGCTGATGGTTCCTGGACACGTGTGAAAACATTGCGTTTATGTTGGACTTTCTGAAATGACGTTTAGCTGAGTAATCTTGAATCATTACTGGTCCCATTTATGGAGCACTGAGGGAATGTGGGACACCTTCTTTTTACCAATATAACTATGTCCACTCTGACAAGGAATGTTAGCTCTTGTCGGGGCCCCATTTATGATTCAAATTGATCTATTTGAAAATTATTTATAGGGACACGGGAAACATTTCAACTGTACTCCAATTATGCTTATTAGTTTGTTTGATTTCTTTTTTAATGGCGTATCAACCATCTGGGGTTATTTAAAGCTAAATCGATACTTGTAGTAGACCTATATAACCCATTACTGAGGAGAAATAAAGGGTGTATACCTTTCCTTAAGGGATTCGTTCAAAAGTTAACGTAATGTCGCTTGCTACGATGTCACAGCCTGTCACTTTACGTATTGCACTACGGAAAGTCTCTCTATTTTTATTTGACAGGAATAAGTGATATTGATTAAAAGTGCAGTTACAAATAATTTGAGAGACGTAGAAGCGTATTAAAAATGCTATACAAAATTGAAAATATTGGAAGTATTAGTCAAACATTTACCAATGATACAAATTTTGGCAAACAATAGCCCATCAGGAGTTGATATTCCGTTAAACAATTTAGCCAAACGATTGTATAATCTTAACGGTGTTTGGATAAGCGTATTACGAAAATGAAAGAAGAGTATAGACTACAGTTATATAATCTGAAGCTTTTTGACCTCAAAGAATATTTATTAGATTACACCGAGGTTCCCATAGTGTAATGGTTATCGTCGTAGGAAATGGACACGGCGACACGAGTTCAAATCCTGGACGAGACTGATTGCATTTCACACAGCACTACTACCCTTGGGAAAGGTATGAATCCAATTTTTCTCCCTTCAGCCATGGGTAAATAGTAGGGTAGACTGATTTCCTCAGGCTTGGTGAGGCAACTAGTCTAAGAGAAAGAAAACTCTGAATTCAAACCTGTTAAACTCCGCTTAAAAATTGACCTTGAGTCATATCCTGCTCAAGCAGAGGGGCTGGTAAATATGGATTACACAGACTCTTTATTTCCATGTTATAATCACAAGGAAGGCATGAAGCCTTAAAATTTTGTGGGGGAGGGGAAGGGAGCTGTCATACTTTAACTATATATTTTAAGGGGACCTAACTAGCCACATTCACCGACCCATTCAACAGTACAATATATTACAGCCATTATTCACATACCACGTTACAATCACCACCATACCACATTTGCTCTGTGAAA
>OY757915.1:92518335-92535835 GCA_963585895.1 Sepioteuthis lessoniana | reverse complement strand
CACGGTAACTAAAGGATAATTAAAGGGCCTAGAGGATTTGGAAGTTGGCGGCCGAGTGGAGACCATCCAAACAACAGCATTATTCAAAAAGGCCAGAATACTGAGAAGAGTCCTGGAGACTTGAGGAGACTTCAATCTCCAGTTACGCTGATGTGAAAAATTCTCATGAGTAAAAATAATAATAATAATTCCTAGACGTTGCTAGCGAACTGGAAAAACTGTGCAACATAAAAGTAGCAGCGATACCAGTTGTAATTGGCCCGCTCGGTACAGTCACCAAAAGTTTTGTGCAGGGACAAAAGGTCTTGGAAATTAACTGACGAGTGGAGGCCATCCCAATTATAGATGTTGAGATCGTCCAGAATACTGAGAAGAGTCCTTGAGACTTGAGGAGACTTATTGTCATTCAGACTCTTGTGGAAAACCATCAGCTAACTAAAATTTGACCATACGAACAAATGGTATATGCACAACCCAGCATCTCTTCTGGAGAATGAGACTCAGAAACTCCAATGGGATTTCAATATACAAACGGATCCCTTAATCACGGCCAGACGACCAGACCTTATAATAATCAACCAAAAAAAAAAAAAAAAAAGAAAGAGAACTTTCAAAACTGAGGACTTTGTTGTGTCCGGTTGAGTAAAAATTGAAAGAAAATGAAAAGAAGGATAAGTACCTCGACCTTGCTTGGGAATTCAAAAAACTGTGGAACATGAAAGTACCGGTGCAACTAATTGTGATTGGTATTTTTGATAGACACAAAAGAATTATTAAAGGAACTGGAGGACTTGGGAATAAGTGGATGAGTGGAGACCATCCAAACAACGACATTATGTAGAACGGCCAGAATACTGAGAAGAGTCCTTGAAACTTCAGAAGACTTGTTGTCTCTCAAACTCCAGTGATAAACTTTTAGCTAAAGGCTTGAAAAACTCAAAAAGGAGTAAACAATAATAATAATATTAAATAAATAATTAAACAAATAATTAATGATAATAATAATAATCATTATTATTATTATTATTACTAGAAGAAGAAGAAGAAAATTTGATTAAAATAGCAAATAATAATAATAATAATAATAATAATAATAATTGGTCCATTTGTACAGTAACCAGAGGACTGGTACAGGAACTGGAGGACTTGGACGTAAGAGGACGAGTGGAGACCATCCAAACTACGGCATTATTGAGATCGGTCAAAATACAGAGAAGAGTCCTGGAGACTTGAGGAGACTTGCTGTCATTCAGACTCCAGTGGAAAACCATAGAATAACGCTGGTGTGAAGAACTCTCAAATAATAGTTATAATAATAATAATAATAATAATAATAATAACAATCATAATAAATTGATAAAAAAATAATAAACGAAAGTCAGAAAAGCACACAAATCTAACTTTTTCAGGCGCCAATCCATTTTCTGTTTCCTCATTATAAAAAAAAAAAGAAGACAAATTAACGCAAACAGCGTGATAGAAGTCGACTAAGCATATTGGTCGACCTCAACATTTTGATCGCAAAATTCTGTGTCTGACCTCGACTTGCTGTATAGGTTGAACGCAAAACTTACAAAAAGCAACTGTGACGTTCGAGTTAGTGTTTACAGTCAATGCGTAGGGCATCTCTGGTGGTGTAATAGTTAGCAAACTCGACTAGCAAACCTACACAAGTGAGTTCGAGTCTCATTGGGTGCCCCATTCATTTGGCCTTGTGCTACATCGAAGCAAAGGGCTTCGTAAATTACTACAGTCAATGCGTCAACTGTTGGAAACAGCTTGTGATATAGCGTTACTATAACACTTAAATTATATTACAGTTTTATACTAATCTCAATGTTAATTCGTTAAATAAGTTCACTAAACAGGTGTTTAAGTTGAAAGTGTTTGTAGCTGTCTGCTGGAGCCAAGTTAAATGGTATATATCTATTGCAAGGAGTACTGTCCCACATGTTGAGCAGCCTGTGATAAAGGTTTGCATTTTAATTCAGTTGTATTAGACGGTCTCTAGTTTGGTAGGAGATTTTTTTCAGGTTAAAAGGCCGACATGTACGCCCTAATTTACAGTATTCTTTATATGCCAACCTGCTATGTCTACCCTTCTCTTCATGGCTGCGGTGGAAGATAACTCGTTTGTTTTCAGTCAATTTTATCCAATGAACTTTGGTGTGTTTTTTTTTAATGGTATATCAACCTTCGTAAGTTATTTAATGCCAAAGTTATCTCTGTAGAACAGCAGTGGTACTGGTAGAATAAGGAGGCTCGTACTTCTCCCAAGGCCGATAGTAAACCTCATAGCTTGACTGAATTTTGAACCTGCTTACAATGATTTAGCAGTCCAGCACGTTAGCCACTACACCAGAGGTACTTCCCCCTCTATCCTATGAAGAATTAGAAGTCATTATCATCAACAAAATAAAAAAAAAACAATTCAAAAATGTTTTTTGCGTATTATGAATCTATACGATAAAAACAGCCTTTCATGGACTAAAAGATAATTATGAATTATTAAACTTAAATCTGTGAAACGGCATTTTAAAAATTATAATTACGTTTGTGACAATGAGTCCGACACAGCCGGTCCCACTATCTCAACTTCTTAAATCAGCTCATAGCCATTCGATAGTCTAGTGGTTTCTCTCATCTCCGGTCAGGGGCATTTCACATGTTTTAGAAATATAAAACAGATTTAACATATATAACCGAGAGTGGAAGAAAGAAGAACAAACAAGCATGGACTTGGGTTAGCTCTAAGCGTTAGAAGGAAGAAGTTTTGGCACTTTTCTGACATTCTGTGCTTCTATGGCTGTCACGGTCGTATACTCGAACAAAATCCCCTCACGGCTACCAGGAACGCTGACTCATCCTCTCGCGTTGGTTGACTTAGCTTCTGGGTCCACTGGTCCCATCTCCTCCTTCTGCAACCGCTTCTCTCTGACCGTCGCCTTTCTCTGGCTGTCGCTAACTCCTCTCTGTTCACTTCTCTGGGACCTAGTCTTTCCTCATCTTCTTCCGGTCTCGTAGGAAATCTCGGGCGCAGGCTCTTTGTGTGGGCTTTGCACCAAAACAGACAAAGGAATCCTTTGACTGGCGCTCACCCACATCCACAAAACGAATACTCACTATCGTGCCACACGTTTATGCAGAAGGTGGAGCACTTAGAAAAACGGTTATCGTCGTAGAAAATGGAATCTGGGAGCAAGTTCAAATGGTCGACGAGGCTTTTTGCGTTCCACTTCACACTAATGCCCTTTCAAAATTGCTTCACTCTCTTTCACTTTTGGCCTGTTAACTAGTAAAATGGCCGCATCCACTATTTGACTGCTGTTTTTATCTTTACTTAGAATGTATACTACAAAGGGAATGCGATAAAGTTTTCCTGGTTGACGGAAAACAATTGGATTCATGCAGTTCCCAATGATGTTAGAGCAAAAGTAAAAGCCACATCCAGAATTTGAACCCGGCTCGCCGACTCCATTTCTTACCACTGTGACCGTTATTCAAATCGCACCCCCTCTAATGTCAGCCATTTTAACAATATAATAATTCATAGGGTATAAAGTGTCGGATTCACTGATTAGAATCTGATCCTATAAATCATGACTATTAAATTTTACGTCAACTGGTTTTGTCCAGTCGGCTGGGACTGTAGAATACACCGCCTGCGTCCCTGCAGAGAGGTAACACTCCCCTAAACGAGAGTCCAAGATACGACATTAAGCTATGTGATGGTCACGCTCCAGGCTTAGAGATTTACAGAATGTAGAATCCCCCTTCATTTCTCCTAGGCCCATTCCGACCCGGAGTTGTAGCATCAGGGTCAAATAGAACAAACTGTGCAAACGAATGGCTTTAAATAACCTACAATGGTTGTTATGCCATGAAGCCCAACGAAACCAAAGTAGAGTGTTTGTCAATGGTCCGGAAGACCTGCGTTCAATCCCAAGTCACGTCTTACCAAAGACTTTTAAAATGGTACTTGATACCTCCTTGCTTAACACTCAGCAATATAAGGTACGTATCGAGGGTAAAGTGGAGCAATACAGGGAAAAGAGTAGCGACCTCCCCTATATCTCGGTGTAGTAGCTATTGAAAAGGGAGCCTTCTGGTCGCCCTTGACTACGGTTGCCAACTTTATTTTACTTATATATGTATAAAGAGTATTTGGCGTTTAATAACCTACGTAGGTTGATATGCAATAAAACCAAACCAAACCAAACCCTATATACTTAATATATATGTATAAAAATGATGCCATAAGGTCAAACCAAATTAAATCAAACCAAGTCAACTGGTTAAGGGGCCTAGACTTTATTTAGCAGCTTATCAGACATAACTGTATTGCGCATGCCTGAATAGATATTGACCTGTATGATTATACAGTTTTGATGCCATTTAGTTTATTTCGCTTGAAGTTTTGGTAATTATGTCAGCCTCCCATTGAACAGTTTTTGACACAAGCTCTTTTTAACGAGATTCTGTTCTGCAGGAAAAATGCTGATCGGTTGTTGAATGCGAATATGGAAGCCTTCACCAAGTTTCCCGGTACGTATGCTTGGTGACCTTGCTGATCATAGCTTGAACCAGACCCGAAGATTTAGTACTATTCTTGTTATTGATTCTTCGCCTACCCGAAGGTGGCCCGACCGGAACCGGAAATTATTCGGTCTCGATTCTATCGTTGACTTGATACACCATCAGGCACAAATGCTAGACAGTCCAACCAAAAAGCTTAAAGTTTAGATATTCGTAAAGAAACAATCTAAGGATAGAAGATTTTAGGGATGATTAAGTTAGTAAATCCCTCACCTATTTTTTAGTTGCCAGAGTTTAAAACTTGCTCAGGAATCTGATGAAAAAGTTCAATGTTTGTGAATTTATTCTAGATGCAGACCCCAATAAAACATCAGACGTGTCCGGGTTTAACTCAGCCGACTGAGCGGTAGAATGCACCGACTAAATCTCTTTAAAGGGGTAATGTACCCACCCAATGAATGTCCCGGGTATGACATTAAACAATCTGATGGCGAATGCAGAGTACCCCTTCATTGCCATTTCTTCCCGTTCCTCTCTGACCTCATAGGGTCCTATAAATGGGTCAAATCGAACCGTTTTACATCTAAACTGAGAAAACAAATGACTGACACTAAATTGAATTGTTCGAAATAGAACTGTTTTGACACTGAACTATGGGTAAACAACTGAAATGTTACAGTTACATAGCAATACTAGGAACCATTTAACTTTGTTGACTTACGATAAATTGGAATGTTAGAAATAGAGCTATTTGATCATTTAACTGTGCGTATCAATAAAATGTGTTTACAAATGATGTATTAAATATATATGTAAAAACAGGATTTGGCATTGAATAACCATCAATGGTAGGTATGCAATAAAACCAAATCAAACCAAACGTATCCGAGTTGCAATCAAAGCGAATTGGTGATGAATAGTTTGGGAATTAAAAAAAGATCTGGAGATTCTATGGACTGTTTGGAAAGTATTCAGGAATGTTGATTATCTCAGCTGACTATTATTCATATATGTCTCAGGTCTGTTTCTTCTGTTTTTGAGGAAAAAAAGAAACAAAAAACAAAAGAAAAAAATCATTAAAGTCTGTCACGCACATATACCAAACAAATATTCGGCTTATCCATGAAAGATTATCTTTAAAATAAAGGAGATTGTAGACTGTTGATGAGATTTAAGGGGTCGTTATGAGATAGCGGGATGCTATTCTAAAATGTAAACTGTCTTCAAAAGTGAGAGAAATACTGTGATGAGTTTAAATAAGTATTTTAAAAGGAAGTAAGATGTGGGTGGATCTGGGAGTAATGGCTATAAAGAAGTGCTACCCTATCTTCTAAACTCCTGGACTCGGGCCTCATTATCAGATCATTTTGTGTAATATTCAGGACACTCATTAGGGGTTCATACTCCTCTGCAGAGATGTATTCAGTGTATTCAATAGCCCCAGTCAGTCGGGCTAGGAATAAGACCAGGAGTATGCAATGTATTGGTTGGTTGCTGGTTTTATGGTATGTCAACCTTTGTTGGTAATTTGATGCAAATCCTGTTTATATATATATATATATGATTTATTAAAGATTAGTTTGTAGGTAACAAGAATGCTGCGAGCAATATTGAACAAGTCCTGGAGGCAACACTCCACAAAGCACCAACTATATGGCCACCTACCTCCCATCACATAACTATCCAACTTAGACGAACCAGACACGCAGGACGCTGCTGGAGAAGCAGGGACGAGCTCATAAGTGATGTACTCCTATGGACCCCCACATATGGCCGAGCAAATGTAGGACGACCAGCTCGAACATACATAGCCCTGAAGACCAGCCAGAGGCGATGAATGATAGGAAGAAGTGGCGAGTGAGAGTCAGGGAAATCCGTGCTGGCAGCACGACATGATGAGGATGATGATTGTCGGTAACAATTTAAACAAAGCAGAACCCATTTGTTTGGTCACAGATAAATGTTTTCTAATCTTGTTATCTGACTCTAATGATTCTATTCAACGTTGGACATTCGTTTGCACACAGTTAAATGTTTGTAAGTATTGCTATGTCACACTATCAATTCAATTTAGCATCATTGATTTGTTTGCACACAGTTAAATTGTTAAACAGTTCTATTTGACTCAGAGATGAAACCATTACAAGACTCTGGGTCAGAGTGAACCTGGCAGTAATGGCAATGAAGAGGTACTTCACTTTCTTACAGCTCCAGGACTGAAACTTAATCATCAGATCGTTTAATATCATATCCTGGAGACTCTTTAAGAGTAGTCTTACCCCTTTGCACAGATGCACTCGGAGTATTCTACACTTCCAGCTAACTAGCCTGAAGCAGGTTGTTAGGTAGGACATGAAACTTCATCCGGTAATAAAGCTCCAGAGAGAGTGAAGTCAACCTCTCATTGGCATTACTCCCAGGCCCACTTACATCTGGATTGGTGGAACCTGTTAAGTTCTTATTTTATTAATCTATAGGATAATGAATTAGACTGAAATAAAGTAAAGTCGAGGGAGACCATAAGGTTCCCTTTTTGCTAGCTACTGCAACGAGGTGTAGGGAAGGGCGCTACTCCTTTCCCTTGATTGCTCCACTTTACCCTTGATCCCTATCTAATACTGCTGAGTGTTAAGCAAGGAGGCATCAAGTACCATTTTTTGAGTCTTTGGTATGAATCGACCTGCGATTGAACCTAGGTCTCACGGGCCATTGGCGAACACTCTAACCGTCCTGCCAATGTCCGGTGTAGATTGAAATACTTCATACCATATTGTGCAAACAAATTATCATTTCACTTCTCGTGGGTTTCTCACGCTTCTAACTCGTGGTTTTTTACGGAAGTCTTAGTGACAGCAAGTCTCCAGAACTCTTCTAAGAAGTCCCTGCTAATTCTAGCAGTGCTGTGATCAGAAATTGAGGAAGCTTCCTTTGATTCCCAGCACAGCCAGTCCCTTCAAGGTTCTTGAGGACTATTCTAGGGGTCCCAAAAAGGTATCCCTGTTATATTCATATCACAAAACTATTTCAACTCTCAGGCAAAGTTCAGGTATTTGTCGAGTTACTTTTATGCTATTCTCACTCTGTGGTCTTTTGGAACCGCAAAATATGCTTTTCTTGTTAATAACCATTAAATCTGATCTTCTGGCCGGGATTGAATGAACTGTGTTTGTATCCCACACTTCCAGAGAAGTTTATGCCTTTCATTTTGTTGTATAATGGCTCGTACCACGTGACTTCCGGTATCACGGAGGTATGAAAGACGTTGTGTTTCTTAATCATGGGAGTAATGAAAGATCTTGGTCAGTAGTAAGACCAACTTCGGACGTAAAAACCACAGCGCGTGACTTATAATATTTGTT
Source organism: Sepioteuthis lessoniana (assembly GCA_963585895.1). Lineage (NCBI taxonomy): Eukaryota > Metazoa > Mollusca > Cephalopoda > Myopsida > Loliginidae > Sepioteuthis > Sepioteuthis lessoniana. The sequence continues at coordinate 92,527,940 of OY757915.1, read as the reverse complement.
GGACAGTACCACTTCAGTTAATAAATAATTAACTCAATTTCACTGTGTATCTCTTTCTTACCACTTACAGTTTCTGGTTTGTACGTATAACATATATCACTATAATCTAATTTCAGTCTCTTGAACAATTTCCCGTAGATCGTAGTTCCACCCAATCGTGCTACGCCTTGTATTTTGCGGCAGTCACATGTGATTGTTTCTACTTTATCAGCACTTAAGCCCGTCAGCTGAGGCTGTCTAATACACTGATTGCTTCTCTGCAGTGACCTGGATATGACACTAAAAAATCTGATAGTGTGGCTCCAATGATGGTGGAGCTTTGGGGAATGTGGAGTAACCGTTCATTGACATCGCTCCCAGGTCCACTTTGGCCCAGAGTAGTAACACCTGACTGGATCCTATCTATGGGTCAAATAGAACTAAAATATGTACTTATGCAAAATTGAATTGTTTGAAATAGAACTATTTTGTAAGCTAAACTAAATTGTTTGAAATAGAACTGTTTATGAGCACGAAAATGGATTTGGCATTTTTCATCGACAATGGTTGATGTACCATAAAACCAAAGCAAACCAAACTGATGGTGAGGCTCCAATAATGCTGGAGCTTTGGGGAATTTGGAGTACACCTTCATTGCCATCGCTTCCATGTCTACGCTGGCCCTGTGTGGTAGCACCTGATAGTGTCCTCTTTATGGGTTACTGTGAGCAAACAAATGACTGATGCTGAATTAAATTCTAAAAAATAGAACTGTTTGATCATTTAACTGTGATTAAATAAATGACTCTAGTTTAATTGAATTATTAGGGATACATAGCAATACATGGAACTATTTATCTTTGTTGATTTATGTTAAATTGAATTGTAGGTAGTGGAATTTTTTGAAATAAAACTGTTTGATTATTTAGCCGTGTGTATCTACAAAATCTATTAACAAATCATATTTTTAATATATATGTAAAATCAGGATTTGGCATTAAATAACCAACAATGGTTGATATGCAATAAAACTAAACCAAACCAAATCATATATATTTAATATATATGTGTGAAGAGGATTTGGCATTGAATAACCAACAATGGTTGATATGCCATAAACCCTACCAAATCTAATAATACATTTTTATACATATATATTAAATATATATATATTTTTTTTTTTTTTTTAATATATATGTATAAAGACGATTTGGTATTAAATAACCTACAACGGGTGATATGCCATAAAACTAAACCAAACAACTAAAACACATATTCACCAGTTGCTATTCTTCTGTATATAAAAAAATTTTCTTTGATATTAGTCCTTATGAGATTATTTTGAACAGCTATTAATAGACATTTAGTTTCTTTCTTCAGGTTTCCTTCTCATAACCATGTCTTGTCCATCTCATGTGCAGTTTCAATAACTCATTATTATTACTTTTGGACTCATAGTGTATTTTTCCCACCAGATTTAACTGGTGCTTTTCGCTGGAAGTTTGAGAGAGCAATTCTCCTCGGGTCTCCAGGACTTTCCTTAGTATTCTGGCTGACCTCAACAATACTGTCGTTTGGATAGTTTCGGCTCGTTCTCTTATTTCTATCTATTCTGGTCCCTTACCAAGTCTTTGGGGTTTATTACTAGTGCACCAATTACAAGTGGTATCACCGTCTCCTTCATGCTCCATAGCCTTTTTAGTTCTCTGGCAAGATCTGAGTATTCGTTGTGTTCTTTTTTTTTTCTTTCTGTGGTCCGCGGGACGGCAGAGTTCACCATTCTTCACGCGGTCATTTTTTTTTGTTAATTGTCATTGAGTCGGATCTTCTGGCTTGGATCTGTTTCAATCTCAAAATCCCAGAGAATGTTATGTATTTCATTTTCCGGGATGGATTCTTATTTGTGCATACATTATCTGGCAGTATAGACAAATATCAGTCTCTTGCACAATTCCCAGTGGATCAACTTTCCCATTCAGTTCTCGCTCATCTTGTACTCTTTTTGTGCTATTTTGCTGCATTTGTCTAATATGTGATTAATCGTTTCTTCTTCTTCTTCTTCTTCTTCTTCTTCTTCTTCTTCTTCTTCTTCTTCTTCTTCTTCTTCTTCTTATCATGGTTATTATTATTATTTACTCCTTTAAAGTTTTTCACATCAGTGTCAGCTTATGGTTTTTCACTGGAGTTTAAGTGACAGTAAGTCTCCTCAAGTCTCCAGGACTCGTCTCAGGATTCTGGCCGTTCTTAGCAATGCTGTCGATTGGATAGTCTCTACCCGTCCGCCAACTTCCAAATTATTATTATTATTATTATTATTATTTACTGAGTGTTTTTCACATCAGTTTTAGCGGATGGTTTTTCACTAGCAAGGTCAAGGTACTACTCCTTCTTTTCACAGTCTTTCAGTTTTATTCTATGGTCAGCCGTGACAGCAAAGTCGACAATTTTGCAAATTCTCTTTTTTTGTGTGGATTATTATTAGGTCTGGTCTTCTGGCCGAGATTAGGTGATCCGTTTGTTTGTCCAAGTCCCATAGAAGCTTATGTGTGTTATTTTCTAGGTCAGATGCTGGGTTGTGCATATACCATTTGTTTGTAATGTCAAATTTCAATTTCTTGCACATCTCCCAGTGGTTCACCTTGCCGACCCAGTCGTGTCTCGCCTTATACTCCTTCTGTACTAATTTGCTGCATTCGCTTAGAATGTGATTGATCGTTTCGTCTCTATCTCCACATAGCCTACATTTGCTATTTTGTTGCATCTTATCTATTCTGATTTGATATGATTGGTTCTTATGGTATTGTTTTGTGCTACTATTAGGATAAATTCTGTTTTTCTCTTTAAGTTTTCTTTTCTAAGCCATGTTCAGGTTTTGTCGTGTCAGATGTTGTTTATTTGTCATTTAAAACACACATAGAGTTGTTTATCTTCCCATTTTGTTTCCTGGTTATTTCATTCTGTTGTCCATCGTGTTGCCTGTATTGTTTCTGATGGCTGTAATCAGTCCCTTTCGTGTTTCTATGTAGTCCTCGCGTCGTTGTATGGATGCGCCAACGCTGTCTTCAATGCTGGCAAGTGCTCTTTGTCCCTCTTTTCTTGATATATATAATCTGTCAACGTCGTCTCTAGGATGTAATGCCTAATGCATGGTCATTAGTTTTCTTGTTCTTTGGTTCATTTGCTTAATTGCACTTCAAAAAGGGTCCCGAATATCTAACGAGGGGTCATCATCATCATCATATCGTGCTGGCAGCACGGATATCCCTGACCCTCTCTCGCCACTCCTTCCTATCGTTCATCGCCCTAGGTAGGTCTTCAGGACAACAACCTGTATCCTCACATAGCTGCTGAATGTACGTTCGAGCTGGTCGTCCTGGTTTGGCGCGGCCATGTGTGGGGATCCATAAGAGTACATCTCTTATGAGTTCATCTCTGCTTCTCCAGCAGTGTCCTGCATGTCTGGTTCGTCTAACTTGAATAGTTTTCGTGATAGGGGGCAGGTGGCCGTACATTTGGTGTCTTGTGGGGTGTTGCTGCCAGGACTTGTTCAGGATTGCACGCAGCATTCTTGTGTAATTGCCATCTAGTTTCTTCTCCAGCCGTTTTGTTAGCGTCCATGTAGTGCATCCATATAGCAGTATCGATGTGACCGTTGCCTGGAAGAAACTGCGTTTCATTTTATCGGTTAGGTCTGATTTCCATATAATCGATAGCCTATTGATAGCTGTCCATGCTTTCGTTAACCTCGTTTCGATGTCCTTTTCGGTTGATTCGACGCTGCTTCCTAGGTACGTGAATTTGTCTACTAGTTTAAGTGGGGTTCCTTCTAGAGTGGAGATGTCCCCCGTTTGGTTATAGCACATATATTCCGTTTTGTGTGCATTAACATGGAGGCCTATGCTTGCTGCTGCTCGTGTTTCGGCTTGGTCAGGTGTATTTGCCAGTATCGCTATGTCATCGGCGTAGTCGGCGTCGGTAATTGTTGTTGCGGGGTATCTTCTGCTTCTTCTCTTCGTCAGTTCGAAGCCATTCTCTTTGATTTTGTCAATCGATGTTCTAAGTACGTAGTCTAGACAAATGGTAGCTCAGGTATTTATTCCTTTGATAAGGTTTCTGCAAGACTGTTTTGTCTCGAGTAGCGTTCTAGTTCTCCTGAGACATTCTTTCTTAATTTTTTCTCTCATATCTATTTGTTTGATGGTGTCAGCCTCCAAGATGCCCAAGTATTTGTTGGTCTTCTTTTCTCCGAGCGTTCTAATCTTGTCTTGATTTGGTAGTTCCATTCTATCAGTTAGATGTCGCTTGCTACTTTTCATAACTAGCATGGCACATTTTTCTATACCAAATTCCATTCGTATGTCCTGACTATATATTCTAACTGCGTGTATTAGAATTTCCAGTTCTTTTTCATTTTTTACAAATAGTTTGATGTCATCCACATACATAATCATATTTACCAACCTCTCCGCTCGGGCAGGATATGACACAAGGTCAATTTTTAAGCGGAGTTTAACAGGTTTTAATTCAGAGTTTTCCTTCTCCTAGACTAGTTGTCTCACCAAAGCTGAAGAACCTAGTCTGTCCTACTATTTACCCATAGCTGGAGGGAGAATATTTGGATTCATACCTTTCCCAAGGGTATTAGTGCTATGTGAAATGCAATCAGTCAGGTCCAGGATTTGAACTCCTGTCGCTGTGTACATAATAAACGATATAATTGCATGTGTATTATTAGTATTATACCAGTCAATTGGCCTAATAAGTAGAGTGTTCGCTGATAGCCTGGAAGACCGGGGTTCAATCCTAGGTCGAGTCATACCAAAGACTCACAAAATGTTTCTTGATGCCGCCTTGCTTAAACATTCAGAATTAAGGTAAGCATCAAGGGTAAAGTGGCGCAATCCAGGGAAGGACTAGCGCCCTCCCCTACACCTCGGTGTAATAACTATCGAACAGGCAGCCTTTACGTCTCCTTCGACTATGGTCCCCAACTTTTACGCTTAGTACTATATGTTATATCGTCAATAAGTTCTTATAAACGGAGTCAGATTTATAAGAATGAGGTGGGTTTATATTCTGATCCCTCCGTATATATATATATATTGAAGTAAATAATGGATTGTAATCCGACAATTTGTAAGGAAAAAATTGATAACAAGGTAAACCAAGTAGAAGGCGAGATTTATTGTGAAGCAAAGTCGACACTATAGCGTTTCGGTTCTAATGAACCATCATCATGGCTATGAGGGATGATATTAGTGATGTTAAAACTTTCCTTACCAACTATATATAATAGAAAAGAAATCGTACCAACCATCTTGTCCAACTATCTTCGTCCATCCCAATATTTTCCCGGATTACATGCATCTATACATTGAAACTTCTATTCGTGATTAAATATTTTTCGAGACAGATACATTTGAAAAAGCCAGACTTATAGAATGTGAACTTCATCGAAAACTAGGAATAATTCGAAATCTTTCTCGATAAACAAACGGAAGATAAATTTCTACATATTTCTAATAAGTCAAATGACATAATTTAAAACAACAAACGCTGATTCAATAATCAAACGGCCAAATTTTTCTTGTCATGAACGGCCAACTTTTTTTTGTTATACAGATTTCCCTAGGTATTTATATTTTACACTTTTTACACACCCATCGTTGATTTAACATCACTAATATCATTCCTCGTAGCCCTGATGATGGTTCATTAGAACCGAAACGGTATAATGTCGACTTTACTTCCCATATATATATTTATATATATATGCAGTAATTAGGTATTTGAAGAAGAGACATAGAAAGAAATAGATGGATAGATCAAGAGAGTGAGATAGATAGGTTGAGAGAGAGATGGGGGCGGTTGGCAGCGAGACAGTAAAGGAAATCAATGAGACCCACGTCAACAGCAATCAAACCTTTTTTTTTGTCTTAGGCATCCTTTACTGTGATTTGAGTTGCCCACGAATTTTTACCATCAACCCACATGTCTTTCAGAATTACTTTATGCCAATATTCAAAGTTCAACCGTCTCCTCTTTTGTCCTTCATTTCATACGTACGTATTTTTATTAAGAGTCGTTACTTTAAGCTATGATTGTTTACAAATGCTCATTATTAGTTATTTGTGAGAAAACTATATTAATGTTGAAAAATACCATTTTATAGCCGAAAACTTGCAGTCACTCTCTCTCTCTCTCTATCTATCTCTGCCTGTCTGTCTGTCAGTCTGTCTCTCTCTCTCTCCAAGTGTGCTGTTTTGCTTTCTGGATCTGTTGAAGTTTCCGCAGAAATAAACAGAAGGCTGTTTTCGAAGTGCTCTTTTTACCGAAGCGGCATTCAAAATTTTGTTCATCGCTGGCAAATTTCATGACCAGAAGTGGCAAATATAAGGACTAACAGTATTTTCTTGTTGAATATTGTCTTGCCCTAACAGTGCTATTGTGCTCCCTTTTTGGGGTTGTAGTTTCTCTCGATTGAAAAAATATTTGTAATATGAGGGTATCTGTCTACCCAGTTGATGCAATTCAGAAAGGAACGCTGCATTTTGTGATGGATAACTTCAGAACAGACTGATTTCCTCGGCCATTATCGCAGACGTCGGTGCATACCTTTGACAATACCCACTTTGTTCAATGGATGAAGAAATATATTGGCGTTTTAATTTGCCTATTCCAGTAGTGGGAAGATTTTTCATGTATCAAGACCTCATTGAAATTCATTGCCAACTATAGGGCCGCTGAAGGTTAAAAACAAAGCATGTTTGAATTAATTTTTAATAACGTAATTTTACGAACTTTCTTAAATCGTTTTTTTTTTCAAAAAGCATTGTGATATGATATTCTGAAGTAAAAGAGACCGATTTTAATTGATCTTCTGACAAGACTGCGATACTTGGAGTCCTCAGCTTTCCTATGCCTGACTGATTCTAAAAACAGGAGGTAAGGTTTATTTTAGATGGGAATGCTCAAAGACTGTATCCTTATTATTGGAATGGATTGCTCTCAACTTTTTCTCGACTGAATTCATTTCTTGATTAAATGTGCCCTATATACCCATGTATATATATTTACCCAACCCCTCCACTCGGGCAGGATATGACACAAGGTCAATTTTTAAGCAGAGTTTAACAGGTTTGAATTCAGAGTTTTCCTTCTAGTTGCCTTACCAAGGCTGGAGAACCTAGTCTGTACTACTATTTATCGATAGCTGGAGGGAGAATAATTAGATTCATACCTTTCCCAAGGGTATTAGTGCTATGTGAAATGCAATCAGTCTCGTCCAGGATTTGAACTCGTCGTGTCCAATTCCTAAGACGATATACCCATGTATAAGTCTGGGTTGTGTATAGTTCAACCATAGCTTTATAGCAAGGAAATCAATTTTCCTAGTTCTACCTTATATATAAATATATATATTGTCATGCATAGACAGTCTCTTTCGTTGTATCACGACTCTTCAGTGTGGCTAGATATGCGAGATGCTCCAAGCCGGTATCGAAACGCGGGAAACTTTACGTCAGGCTGATGACAAGCCTGTGACTCAGCTTGGGAATCAACGCATGTGTATTAACTTTCGTTTGTTTACATTTTGTGCTATCGGATACCAAAATGCTCAGTTTGTAAGAAGAACTTTGCGTTACGTGCGTGGCAACTGTTAATTCCTTTGCTAAAATATATATTTTACTCATTTATACATTAATTCTTAGCTAAAATATTTGGTCTTCAAAAGGTTGACCTATTGATGCATTGATATGGTCGACGTATTCTTTGTTTTTACTCTAGGGCAACCCGCAAATCTACACAATACAGTATATGACTAAAGGTTTCATTCTCTGTTGATTCACCTAAAAATAACCACATGGACCTATTTTTGGATATATCATATATACTTAAGTCTGTATTTATCCACCTTCTCTGACACGAACAGAATTTGACACAAGATAACATTTATGTGGAATATAATAAGGTTGAATTGAAGTTTTCCTTCTTCCAGACTGGTTGTCTTACCAAGGTTAAAGAACCTAGACTATTTCCTCATAGGTGTAGAGGGGTGAAGAAAAATGCCCATGGCTTTCCCGAGAATATCAATACAAAATAAAACTCAAAGAACCTTGACCAGGATTTGAAATCGAGCCGCCCATTCCATTTCTTACGACGATAACCGTTACGTTAAGAGAATCTGTCATATATACTCATGTATATATCGACTCTTGATTTACAGTGGTGAAATCATTAAATTACGGAATTGATTTTAAGGCCATGGGTTGCTCCGTGTCTTTCACTATGTCTTTAAATTTTAATGGTTGTGGTTTCTTTGTTTTAATGGTATATCAACCTTCGTGGGATATTTAATGCTAAATTCATCCTTGTAGCGGAGGTACTATTTAACGAGTAGCTGGGGGTATAAGGGTTCTCAACCTTTCCCAAGGGCATTAGTCCAAAAGTGAACACAATAGCGCGACTGGAGTTTGAACCAGGTGGACTCCCCACCAGTAACTGCGATGTCACAATCTTGCGCATTAGTCACTACGTGATGGGGACTTACTCCCGCTTTTTAAAAAGTCATAATCTTGCACATTAGCCACTATGCCATGGGGACTTCTCTCTTCACCGTTTATTAAATTCCTGCACATTAATCACTATACCTTGAAGGCTTCCTTCCACCGCTTACTATAAAATCACAATCCAGTACATTAGCAACTATACCATGGAGACTTCCTCCCGTTTTCTACGATATTACTGTCCAGGAGATAATCCTGTATACTATTGGGACTTTCCCCCAATTACTACGACGTTACACACAAGCACATTAGCCACTATACCATATGACTTCTTTCGGCCACTAACAACAATGTGGCAGTCTAGCATATGAAGACTTCCTCCTCACTTGCTACGATTTTGCAGTTATCAAATACGCCATGTAGACTCTTTCTTGAATTTCAAGTTTACAATATTATTTCTTATGTATACATAGATATATAGATGCCAATTTTTGCTTAACGATAATGGTTAAAAAAATATTCTATTCTCGAGTATACATATTAACAAACCCCTCCGCTCGGGCAGGATATGACACCAGGTCAATTTTTAAGCGGAGTTTAACAGGCTTGAATTCAGAGTTTTCCTTCTCGTACACTAGTTGTCTCACCAAGGCTGAAGAACCTAGTCTACCCTACTATTTACCCATAGCTGGAGGGAGAATAATTAGATTCATACCGTTCCCAAGGGCATTAGTGCTATGTGAAATGCAATCACTCTCGTCCAGGATTTGAACTCGTGTTGCCGTGTCCATTTCCTACGACGATAACCATTACACCACGGGCACCTCCGACCATTACACCACGAGTATATACAGTAAGTTAACTTTAAATTTGAAACGAATTTATAACTAAATTTGAAAGAGATTAGAAACTAATTTCATAATTACCTGAATAGCGTTTCTTTTAAATTTGATGAAAAGATTTGGGGTGACATGTAAACCCATAAATCAACAAACCTAGCCATACGGTTAATTTGAAACACATCCCTACTATGCTGAGAATATACTTAAAAAATAGTGAGCCCAGTGCCAAGTGTCCTGACTGTAGAAATATAGCGGTTATTTGCAGACACTTCGATCT
>OY757915.1:92493335-92513335 GCA_963585895.1 Sepioteuthis lessoniana | reverse complement strand
TGATGGTGTGGTTCCAGTGATGCTGGAGCTTTGAGAAATGCAGAGCACCCCTTCATTACCATTGCTCCCCGGTCCACTCTGACCCGGAATGGTAACACTTGATAGGGCCCAATCTATGGGTTAAATAGAACTAAACAGAAGATTTATGCTAAACTGAATTTTTTGAATTAGAAATGTTTGACTAAACTGATTAGTTTCAAATAGAAATATTTTTAACAATTAAACTGTACTTACATTTAAACTGCAGTCTTATGCGAAGTCGAATTGTTTGAAACGGAACTGTTTTTGACATTGAAAATCTACTTACACTCAAATGAATTGTTTAATATAGAACTGTTTTAACATTTAACTGTGTGTAAAGAAAATCTATACTTATACTAAACTGAATTAGCCGAATTAGAACTGTTTGAATAAATTGAATAGCTTGAAATAGAAATATTTTTGACAATTAAACTGTGTACTAATGCTAAACTGAATTGTTTGAAATAGAACTATTTGCATAAAAATAGATTTGGCGTTAAATAACCTACAAAGATTGAGATGCCATAAAATCCAAGCAAGCAAGCAACCAACCATCAATACTTCCAGCACTTTTCTCACGATAGCTTCTCTTCTTTTTCTTTTCCACCAGTCTCTGAGAAAATTAAGAATTCAATTTTTCTCATCATTTTATGTATTAAATAGACCACCCCTCCGTCACGGACAGAGTAGGAATGTAAGGCCACCCTCAAATTCACACAATATGACATACAAATCAGATCTGTATTCTTAAATGGGTCATCTAAAAATAAATAAATTGATTTCTTTTTGAGTATACCATATGTGCCTGCAAATACGATCTTGCTGAGAGTAAGCAGCTGGAAGCATTGGTCTCCATGTGAACGCAAATAAAACCGAGTACTTGTGTTGGAAACGAAAAGGAGCCATCGCCTCTCAAAATAGCAGGCTTCTAAAATAAGTAGACAAGTTCACATACCTCAGAGGCAATATCTCATCTACAGAAAGTTACGACAACATACGCCTAGCAATGAGGAGGACTGCTATCGAAAGGTTATCGATCATATGGAAGTCTGATCTATCTGATAAAATAAAACAGGATTTCTTCCAAGCTGAGACTGTATCAATACTGTTGTATGGATGCACCACATGGACGCTAAAGAAACACATATAGAGAAAAAGCCTGATTGGAATTACACAAGATTGCTAAACGCTGTTTTGAACAAATCCTGAAAGCAAGACCAACGAAACAACAGCTGTACGGCCACTTGCCTCCCATCTAAAAAACCATCGAGTGAAACCAACAAGACACGTGGGATACAGCTGGAGAAGTAAAGGGCGAACTTATGAGTGACGTTCTTCTATGGACGTCTACACGTGGATGTGCCAATGTTGGCCGACCAGCAAGAACTTATTTAAATCAGCGCTCTGGATGTAGTTTGGAAGACCTGTTGGGAGCGATAAATAAAAGGGTTTGATGGAGAGGGCAAATCAGGGAAATTTGTGCTGTCAGCACGATTTGATGATGATGAGGATACAATATGTAACCATGTTATGTCTTTACCCAACCCATCCATCATTAAATCAAAGTTTAAGCAAATAACAACTATTTTGAATTCAAAAGTTTTCCTTCGGTCAGAATTGTTGCCACACTAAAGCTAAAGAACCCATTCAACCCGACTATTTACCTATACCTGGGGAGGCAGGCACAAATAGATCCATGCCTTCCTACCGGCATTAGCACGAAGCGAAAAGCAAACAGCCTAGTCTGGGATTTGTTCTCAGTTCACCGATTCCATTTCCAATGACGATAACTGTTACGCAAAGCGCCCCCCTTTCATTGGGGATATGAGGTGAGAATTAATCTCATTGTGACAACTTTTATCCTTTCTACTTATTGAGTTCTAATATAGATAATAAATGGCAGCTTATATACCAGTAAGTCTTTTCAATAGTCCAACTTTCTCTTCAGTATTCTAATTATCTTTCTTTATAGTTCGGTCGTCTGGATATTTCGATTTTTCCCTAAATTTCCTATTCATTCAATCTTATCAGTATGATTTAAAAGATTGTCCCGGGTGCTCAATGTACAAAAGATGCAACTGTCATCTCAATATTTTTCTGTTTCTTTAATTCTTGAGGAATACTCTGGAATTAACCGGCTTCTGTTTTCTATTAAATTTTACGAGCTGGAACCACAACATTTACAAATGGGTTTTTCTTCTTATTTATGCCAAAGTGAATTGTTAGAAATAGAACTGTTTGATCATTTAAATGTGTGTAAACAAATGACTGATGTTTAATTGAATTATTAGTGATATATGGCAATACTTGGAACCATTTAACTTTGTTGATTTACGCTAAATTGAACTGTTAGAAATAGAACTGTTTGATCATTTAGCTGTGTGCAAACAAATGACTGATGTTTAATTGAATTGTTAGGGATACATAGAAATACTTGTAAACATTAAGCACAGGTACGTTTAAAAATATAATCAATAAAATGTTTAGAAATCATATATTAAATACATATGTATAAAATAATTTAGCATTAAATGTCCTACAATGGTTGATATGCCATGAAACCAAACCAAATCAAATTCTTCTTATTTTCGACAACATATGAGGTGTGATCAAAACGTAACGAGATGGAAGCTTCAAAGCAAAAAAAAAAAAAGTTGATTAAATCCTTATACATGCCAGAGCAATGTATATCAATGTCTACATGTCTAGACAACCGACTAGACAAATCAGTGCCAATTAGCAAAAGTAAAAGGACAACCATTCTAGATACTTTTTGAATGAAGTTTCTTGATGATGGTACAAGTCTTGCTGGTACGTTTTCTTGCTTCTTAAACTGAACATTCCACACAAGTGTAAGCGATTTGAGGATGTGGAAGCCATTAAAGAATCACAACTTCGCAGCTTCATACCAAATCAAAAGAGAATTTTTAGAGGTGCTTTGACAATGGAAAACTCTCTGGAATAAGTCTGTTGATTGTCAAATGAACTATTCAAAATAAAAATTAACGCTTTACTCATATTTCATTTCAGATTTGATAAAAATAACTCCAGTTTCGATACTTATTGAACGCACCACATACTGTTATTATTTTTACTCCTTTGAGAGCTTTTCACACCAACGTTAGCTGATGATTTTTCATGGGTGGTTGAGTGACAGCGAGTCTCCTAAAGTCTTCAGTACTCTTTTCAGTATTCTGACTGATCTTGGTAATGTAGCTTGTCCTCTGATTTCTAAATCTTCTAGTTCCTTAACTATTCCTTTGGGGATTGTTGCAAGTACACCAATTATCATTGGTATCACCGTCACCTTCAAGTTGCATATTTTTTTAGCTCTCTAGCAAGGTGTCGATGTTAATCTCTCTCTTCGATTTCATTTACTTTAATCCTGTTGTCTGCTGGAACGGCAAAGTTCACTTTTTGGCAGGTTCTCTTTTTTTGTAACATTTTTACTCATTAGAGTTTTCCCATCGGCGTTAGCTATTGGTTTTTCACTTGAGTCTGAGTGACAGCAAGTCTCCTCAAGTCTCCAGGACTCGTCACAGGATTCTGGCCGTACTTAGCAATGCTATCGTCTGGATAGTCTCTACCCGTCCGCCAATTTCCAAGTCCTCCAGGCCTTTTAAAAATCCTTTTACCCAAGAACTAGGATGAAAGAAGGTGGTAATTATAAATGTATTCTAAGTATTAATATTTTTTTGCTGCTTTTTTGTGTGATATTTTTCACTCATATCTATAGTAGTAGTCTGCTGAGGAGATGAGCAGTTCCGCAAAGTGAAATTTCTTGTGTTTCACATAGCCTGAATACTGCCATGTATCCATATTTACCAACTCCTCCGCTAGGGCAGGATATGACACCAGGTCAATTTTAAAGCGGAGTTTAACAAGTTTGAATTCAGAGTTTTCCTTCTTCTAGTGTAGTCTCCTGACCAAGGCTGAAGAACCCAGTCTGCCCAACTATTTACCCATAGCTGGAGGGAGAATAATTGGATTCATAACTTTCCCAAGAGTATTACTGCTATGTGAAATGCAATCAGTCTCGTCCAGGATTTGAACTCGTGTCGTTGTGTCCATTTCCTACGACGATAAGTATTACACTACAAGCACCTCTTCAGAGACTGTCTCCTTTCGTGATCATACCTTGTGCTCCTGGCCTAGTTGTCGTTTTAAAATGCCCCATTTTCTTCTTAATTTCTATTTCCAGTAATTTCTTTGGCTGAGATGTATCTGTTGTCGCTGACATATCATTTAGAAGCCATGTTTTTTTTATCGTTCTTAACCACTACGTCTGATCTATTGATCTTTATTTTCCCTGCTTTTTTAAAAATCAGTTTGGATTACAAAGTCTCAGAGAAGAGGAGCTTCTTTTAATTCTGTTATTGGTTCTGGTTGAGTTTTATACCATTTTTCTCCAATTCAATATTCCATAGAATATACAAACTTTTCAATCAAATGAAATGTCCGATTTTATTATGGCTTTCTATTTATGCTGTTGATGTTAGGATTAGGCAACTGAACACAAAGTGGTCAATAGATTTAAATGTTTGTTCGTACAGTTTGCAAATTGGGTTTTATTATGTTAGTCTGATAATTTCTTGTTGGTAGGCTCTGGCCATGAGCAGTTATTACAAACCCTTCTCTCTCCGTCTTCAGTCCTGAACTTTTTTATTAGTTTTTGCAATATTTATTTCAGCATTTTTGCTTCTATGTGCGTATCGTTCATTTTACACCTTGCAAGTCTTTCCCCACCAGTTTTTTGTTGGTGGTCTTTCACTGGAGTCTGAGTAATAGCAAGTCTCCTTAGGTCTCCAGGACTCTTCTGAGTGTTTTAGCCGATCTCAAAATGTCTGTGGTCTGGATGGTCAATATTCCTTCGCTGATTTCCAATTCCTCCAGTCTTTGGGGACCTTCCCAAGCTCACCAACTACAGTTTGTATTACCATAATTCCCGTGTTCCACGGGGCTTTTTTTTTTTTTAGCTTTCTGGCATGGTCCAAGAATTTGTCAAACTTTTTGCTTTTTTTTTTACTCTCACTCAACAGTCTGTATGAATGGCAAAATCCACTAGGTTCCCCTTTTGTTTTGTTGAATGAAACTAATTCTATTCGTCTTGCTGGAATTAGATTATCCGTTTGTATTTCAAAATCAAAGAGAATTTTGTGCGTTTCATTCTCTTGGGACGATTTAAGTTCGAGCATATACCATTTGGAAGTATTGTTAAGTTATGATCCCTTGCACAATCCCCAGTGGATCACCTTTCCTACCAAATCGTGCTTAGTTATTATTATCATTATTATTTGAAGTCTGTTTTGTTCGTACTCTTTGATAAAGTCCATTACAAAGATAAATATTTCAGTAAATTATTGGTTATCCCAGTCGGAACTATCTTCGAAATCTTTTTTTAGAATTTTTTTCCAGATGAGATTTTATAATATCATTTTTATAAGTACAATTAATCCTATTTTCGTTGTTTTAAAATGTCGCATTTCTATCTCCAGGTCTTTATATCTCGATGGATGTGTCCCCATAGTGTAGTGACTAACGTGTCGGATTGCGACATCGTAGTAGCGGGTTCGATCTTCTGTCTCGTTTACTTTCGGACTAATATCCTTGGAAAAACGTATGAGCTCTATTATACCCTCCACACTCAGGTATTGTTTAAATTGTACCAATACTGTCTCACTACTGGGATTGCTTTGACTTTAAATAACCTATGAAGGCTGACATGCTTTTAAAGAAACAACCCAAAACAAACTTATATTTCGACTATTTTTAACACCTTGGTGGGTATATCACTCACTGCCGATACTGGTAATGCACCATCATATTTGATTCTGCAATTCTCACCGTCAATCTTAAACTGGCCTTGTAAATTACATTTATGATCAAATAGACTTGATAAGTCATGGTTTATGCCATATTATAGAAATTAAGCATCGATTATCCGGCCAATATTAGGTGGGTGACTTCTTAGTAAAAGCAGGGACCCTAAACAACCTCTTATAACTACTACCACGACTATTACTACTATAACGCCAACGAAAGATTAAGCAAAACTTAGTCAATTCTAAGCTAGGCTTAACGCTCAAGTTCTCGCCCAATGATCTGATTCAGTATTTACATAGATGATCACTTCTTATCAGCAGCTACTATGACAAATCTAATACCTGTGTCAGAATAAGCAAAGCTGAAAAAAATAATTATTAGTATTACTATAAGAAGAAGAACAACAGCAAAAACTACACCTGTCATTCTTAATATTGTTCCTATTTTTGCTTTTTTTGTTATAGATAAGGAAGGAGATATGAGATTAAATCCAAATAGTTCGGGAAGACTTTAAAGCCGAGCAAAGTATGTTCTTCGGATTATAGATTAAATGTGACCATTTGTTTCTTTAGCAAAATGTTCGTTTTTAAATTGTTAATGAAAATTCAGTTACTTGATGAATTTTTTTTTTAATTACTTAGCTTACAAAAATATCAACAACAATAATAACAATAATAATAACGAAAAAATAATAATTATAATGATAATAATAAAACAAAATGGGAAAAATAACAACGTTGTAGGCATTTCGAGCGACGAACAAGAGAAATCTCTCACAAGATGACTTGAACGAGGCTAAGAAAGGGAAACCTTATGAGAGAAAATGAATGTCTTCTAATAGCTGTACAAAAAAACGCCATAAGGACCAACCATATCAAAGCAAGAATAGATAAGACGCAACAAAATAGCAAATGTAGGTTATGTGGGGACAGAGACGAAACGATTCTGCAAATGCAGAAAGTTTGTACAAAAAGAGTATGACTAAATATGACTGGGTAGGGAAGGTAATCCACTAAGAGTTGTGCAAAAAATCTTAATTTGACCATACGATAAAGTGGTATATGCATAACTAAGAATCAGTTCTGGAAAATGAGACGCATAAACTTCGCAGGTATTTTAAAATACAAACAGATCTCCTAATCTTGGATAAGACGACAGACCTAGTGATAGTCAGCAAAAAAAAAAAAAAAGAAAAAGAAAAAAAAAAGACGTGGACCTGCCAAATAGTGGACTTTGTCGTCTCAGCAGATCACAAAGTGAAAATATAAAAAAGCGAAAAGAGAGATAAGTACTTTGAACTTGCAAGAGAACTAAAAAAACTATGGAACTTGAAGGTGACGGTGAAAAGACTTGTGGTTGGTGCACTTGGTACAATCCTTAAAGGATTAGTAAAAGAGACTAATACACCTGGAAATAAGAGGATAAGTAAAGATCATCCAAACTACAGCGTTATTAAGATCGGCCAGAATAGATAAGACTCAACAAAATAGCAAGTGTAGACTATGCGATGACGGAGACGAAACGATCAATCGCATAAGTGAATGCAGCAAATTAGCACAGAAGAAGTACAAGGTGATCCACTGGGAAATGTGCAAGAGATTTAAACTTGACCACACTAACAAATGGTATATGTACAACCCAGAACCTGTCCTAGAAAATGACACACATAAACTGGTATGGAATTCTGACATACACACGGATCACCTAATCTCGGCCAGAAGACCAGACCTAATAATAATCAACAAAAAACAAAACAAAAAAAAAACAGAGAACTTGCAAAATTTTCAACTTTGAAAAACTGAAGGAATGTGAAAAGAAGGATAAGTACCTCAACCTTGATAGAGAATTGAACAAACAATGTAACATGAAGGTGACATTTATACCAATCGTGATTGGTGCTTTTGGCCCATTAATTAAAGGATTATAAAAGGGACTGGAGGACTTGGAAGTTGGCGGACGAGTGGAGACCATCCAAACAACGGCATTATTGAGAACGGCCAGAATACTGAGAATAGTCCTCGGGACTTGAGGAAACTTGCTGTCACTTAAACTCCAGGGAAAAACCATCGGTTAACGCGGATGTGAAAAACTCTAAAGGAGTAAATAATAATAATAATAATAATTCGACCATACAAACAAATGGTATATGCACAACCCAGCACCTGTCCTAGAAAATGACTTGCATAAACTCCTATGGGACCTTAACATACAAACGGATCACCTAATCCCGGCCAGAAGACTAGACCTTATAATAATCAACCAAAAAAAAAAAAAAAAAAAAAAAGAAGATAAATCTGCAAAATTGTAGACTTTGCTGTCCCGGCGAACCACAGCATAAATCTGAAGGAAAGTGAAAAGAAGTATAAGTACCTCGACCTTGCTAGAGAATTGAAAAAGCTGTGGAACATGAAAGTAACGATTGCGATTGGTTTGGTGGTGCCTTTGTTTAATGGCATATCAACCTTTGCTGGTTATTTAATGCCAAAGCCATTCTCCTAGAAGAACAGAAGTGATACTATTTAACCCATAGCTGGGAGGATTAGGGGGTTCGTACCTTTCCCAAGGGTATTTGCCCGAAAGTGAACGTAATAGCGTGATTGGAGTACGAACACACGTACTACGATTCCGCAGTCCATCGCTTTAACCATTACACCACGAGGACACCCCCTTGTGATTGGTGCTTTAGGCGCAATAACTAAAGGATCATTAAAAGGTCTGGAGGACTTGGACATTGGCAGACGGGTAGAGACTATCCAAAGGACAACATTGCTGTGAATGGTCAGAATACTAGGACAAGTCCTGGAGACTTAAGAAGACTTGCTGTCACTCAAACTCCAATGAAAAGCCATCAACTAACACTGATGTGAAAAACTCTAAAGGAATAAATTATAATAATAATAATAATAATAATAATAATAATAATAATAATAATAATAATAATAATAATAGCGGACGTTGCCTTTCCAGCGGAATACAGAGTAAAAATCAAAATTAGCAAAAAGAGAGACCTTACCAGAGAATTAAGAAAGGACTAGACAGTGACGGTGATACCAGTAGTAATTGGCACACTCGGAACGGTCTCCAATGCTTGAAAAGGGGTCTGGAAGAATTAGAATTTGGATGACGAATCAAGACCATCTAAACTGTGGCATTTTAGAATACTTAGAAGAGTCTCAAAGACTTAAAGAGACTTGCAGTGACCCAGACACCAATAAAAGACAATCAGCTAACCCTGGTGTGAAAGAAACGTATAGAGTATAATCGCAATAATGTTAATAATTGCGCTCAAATTTGTCAAATTCATTTGACCATACGAGCAAATGGTATGTACATAAACCGGACTCAGTCTTTGAAAATGAGATATACAAAAATCTCTGGGATTTTGATTGGTTTGGTTTGGTTTGGTGTGGTTTTATGGCATATCAACCTTTGCAGGTTATTTAACGCCAAATCCATTTTTATGTAAATAATCCATTCTATTTCAAACAATTCAGTTATATATAACAATTCAGTTTAGTGTAAGTACAGTTTCAATGTCAAAAACAGTTCAATTTCAAATAATTCAGTTTAGCATAAGCACGCAGTTTAAATCTAAGTACAGTTTAATTGTGAAAAACATTTCTATTTCAAGCTATTCAGTTTAGTCAAGCAGTTCTAATTCAGCTAATTCAGTTTAGTATAAGTACAGATTTTGTTTACACACAGTTAAATGTCAAAAGAGTTCTAAGTTAAACAATTCAGTTTTGTGTAAATACAGTTTAATGTCAAAAACCGGTTCTCTTTGAAATAATTCAGTTTAGCATAAGCACGCAGTTTAAATGTAAGTATGGTTTAATTGTTAAAAACATTTCTATTTCAAGCTATTCAGTTTAATCAAGCAATTCGGTTTAGCATAAGTATGCCGTTAGTTCTATTTAACCCATGATAGTGCCATATCATCTGCTACCACGCCGGGCCAGAGTGGACCGGGGAGCGATGGCAATGAAGGGGTGCTCCGCATTCTCCTAAGCTCCAGCATTGCTGGAACCTCACCATCAGATTGTTTAGCGTTATATCCAGGAAACTCGTTGTGGGGTGGGGTCTTACCCCTCTGCAGAGATATAGTCGGTGTATTCTGCAGCCTCAGGCGACTTGGCAGTGGGATTTTGAGATACAAACGGATCACTTAATCTCGGCCAGAAAAACAGACCCTGTGATAGTAAAAAAGGCGGGGGGACCTGCCGATCTTTGAGTAAAACTGAAAGAAACAGAAAAGAAAGATAAGTATTTGGACCTTGCTAGAAAACTGAAAAACTATGGAAAATGTAAGTAACGGTGATACCAATCGTAATTGATTTTCTGGGTACAGTCACTAAAGGATTGATAATGGGACTGGAGGACTTGGAAATAAGAAGACAAGTGGAGACTATCCAAGCTACAGCATTATTAAGATCGGTCAGAATACCGAGGAGAGGCCTGGAGACTGGAGGAGACTTACTGTCACTCAAACTCGAGTGAGAAACCATCTGCTAATGCTAGTGTAAAAAACTCGAAAATGTGTACAGTAATAATGCTTACAATAAAAAGTATAAAACGACAAATGACGGAAGGTAATGGAATTACCAAATGAAGACAAAATCAGAGCGCTAGGAGAAAGGGAAACCTAGAAATACTTGAAAATGTTGTATGCGGATATCATTAAAAAGGTAGAGATGAAATAAAAAATTGAAAAAAAAAGAATACCTCGAAAGCAAACTGCAGAGCAGAAATCTCACCAAAGGGATAAATACCTGGGCTGTCCTCTTCGTAAGACACTCGGGATCATTCAAACAAACGGACCAGAGAACAAGAAAACTTACGATGATGCATATCGTTTTACATCCGAGAGATGACGTTGACCAACTGTTTGCGTCAAGAAAACAAGAAGGAAGCTGACTTTTACAGCATTTAATCGATGCATCCATACAGCGACATGAAGATTAAATAAAAAAAGCGTGGAGAAAGACGGATTACAGCCACTAGAAATAATACAGAAAACACAAGCATCAACAATAGAAATAGCCAGAAGACAAAAATGGGAAGAAAAACAACTGTATGGATATTTCAAGCGACAAACAAGCAAAATCTCACACGAGAAGACTTGGACATAGCTAAGAAAGGAAAGCATAAAGAGAGAAGCTGAATCTCTTCTGATTTCAGTAAAAACAACGCCATAAGGACTAACTATGTCAAAGCAAGAATAGACAAGACGCAACAGAATAGCAGATG
Source organism: Sepioteuthis lessoniana (assembly GCA_963585895.1). Classification (NCBI taxonomy): domain Eukaryota; kingdom Metazoa; phylum Mollusca; class Cephalopoda; order Myopsida; family Loliginidae; genus Sepioteuthis; species Sepioteuthis lessoniana. The sequence goes on along the minus strand of OY757915.1, from coordinate 92,502,244 downwards.
TAGACTGTGTGGTAATAGAGACGAAATGATCAATCACATAAGCGATTACAGCGAATTAGCACATAATTGCATATAAGACTAGACACGATTGGACGGGCAAAGTGATCTCGTGGGAATTGTGCAAGAAGTTTAAATTTAACCATACGAACAAATGGTTTACGCAAAATCCAGAATCCATCCTGGAAAATGAGACCAACAAAATTCAGCGGGGATTTTGAGATACAAACGGATCATCTAATCTCGGCCAGACGATTAAACCTATTAATTGTCAAAAAAAATATTGTGGGCGATCTTAGAAACTTATTCATCTGAAAGAAAGAAAGAAAGAAAGAAAGAAAGTGAACAGGTAGAGAAAAAAAAAAAAAATAAATAAATAAAAGAACGACAGAAAAAAGGAAAAAAGAAAGAAACATAGAAAGGAAAAATAGAAAAAAATGAGAGAAGAGATAGACAAATAAACAAAAAAGCTAAGAAAGAAAGAAAGAAAGAAAGAAAGAAAGAAAGTTAAAAGATTGAGAAAGAAAGAAAGAAAGAAAGAAAGAAGCATACAGGCAGAGAAATGAAAAAAATAAAAGAAAGACAGAAAGAAAGTGAAAAAAAAAGAAAGGTAAAAAAAGAGAATAAAAAAGAAAGCGAAGAGGTGGATAAATAAAGTAAAGAAAGCTAAGAGTTTAAGAAAGAAAGAAAGAAAGAAAGAAAGAAGATGTAGAAAGAAAAGATAGAAAGATTAAAAAGCTTAAATAAATAACTAAATAAAAGAAAGAAAGAAGGAAAGAAAGAAGAGGTAAAAAGAAAAGGTAGAAAGATTAAAAGCTTAAAAAAATAAATAAATAAAAGAAAGAAAGAAAGAAAGAAAGAAAGAAAGAAAGAAAGAAGAGGTAGAAAAATTAAAGCTTAGAGATAGTGAAATAAATAAATAAATTAAAGAAAGAAAGAAAGAAAGAAAGAAAGAAAGTCGTTCACAACGCTGAGTTCCTAGTCGTGAAGAAATTACAGCAAGCCAAAATCTCTGTCAACCTGACCCTACAAGGTCATACTGAATGTTCCTCTTCATTAATTTGTAATTAATTATAGCATCAATTCAATAAATAAGGTGTTAATCGATAAGAAGTCCAATGAGAGCCAAAAGCCACCATTAAATGACAATTACTAGGGTGAGCCAAAAGTTTTGCAATATTTTGGTAGTATGCAATAGTTTGCGGCGTGTATATCACATGACCAAAGCAGTGGAAGTTACTCGCTGTGGTTGGTTGTATCGCCGTAGTTGGTGCCTTCACTATTTGTAATTTGAAAACCGTGTAAGGATCAATGTACACCGAAGTCTGGTCCGGGAACGTATACTTCAAAAGTGCGAACTCAGCCATAACGTCACCTAAGCAACTAAAACTATTTGTTTTGCGAAAGGTGAAGGCCCAGTTGATCAGTATACAGAGATTGGTCTAATGAGTAACGTGTTCGCCAATAGTCAGGGAGACCTGGGGTTCAATCCCAAGTTGGGTCATAACAAAGACTCCAAAAACAATGGTACTTGATGCCGCCTTGCTTAACAATCAGCATTATAAGGTAAGGATCAAGGGTAGAATGAAGAAACTCATGGAATGGAGTAGCGCCCTCCCCTACACCTCGGTGTAGTAGTTATTGAAAAGGGAGCTTTCGGGTCAGCATCGACAAAGACCACCAACTTACTTTTCAAGAATATTGACGATCAGGCGTAAACCGTAGATTCCGAGCTCCAAGACATAGAGGCAAATCTGTCGAGTAGCGATCGGAGAGTATCAGGCGAGCTTGGCATATCACAGTTGAATGTGGTTCATTTCTTTCATGACATCAGCAAAAGCGTCAAGAATTGACGAATGGTAGCTCACATTACTAAAACTTTTGCTTAGTGATAATAGAGAATACTGTTTAAAATTTGGAGGAATTTAACCAATACACTCTGGCATTTTAGAATTTCAAGCGGCAAAATTTAGTATTTTCTCAACTTTTTATCAGTTTGCTCAAACCAAAAATAAGAATTTGTACAGCTTTAATTCAAACGCAAAATTTACACAGTATTTAGAGAAAAGCACACGGACATATTTACACAAAAATGCAAGAAGCTTGCAGCAAAAATAAGCTCACATAGTGAGAAACAAAATTAGAAGCAAACACAGATTCCAGTGGATATTTCTCTGCTACGGCTTAAAAAATAGTTTGGACTATAGAATAGAACTTACTTTCGGTTATCCCGTCAAGAATATGATGAGGTATGTGGCCGGCAAAAAGTTAGTTATATTTTCCCCATGTACGCACATCTAACTTGAAAAATCTGGAAAAATAGTTTGTTTTATACACAAATAGTTACGTTAATAAGAATAGAGGATACTAAGACATGCTGGACATCCCATTAATCAGGATCTTGTGGTGAGGCTCCTGTTCGGAAGCTCTTGAGAGTGTGGAGTACTCCTTCAATGCCATTATTCCCAGGTCAACTTTGCCCTGAAGTGGCGGTACCTGTCCGGGTTACAGCTAGGGATCAAATAGATCTGTTTGAAAATCATCCATATTATATAGGAATTTCTGATTTCATAAAACTGTGTGCTGGCAAATAATTAACGACAAATTAAAGAGTGCAATTAAAAAAAAATGTAATGGAACATTTAAAATATAGTTCTGATTATAATCAAACATCTACAAACAAAGGGATCATATTTTCAATTCTTTATATTAAATGAGCCATGAGGGGTTGATATGCCGTTAAAAAATAAACCAAACTATATCATAAACTATCCGTGCTACCGGCTCGACATGATGATGACGATGATGATATCAGATACTGCAGATCTAATCCCAGTCGTCTGCGGCTGTAAAATAAGATCCCCACCCCCAACAACAACGAGTGTCCAGGATATGACATTAAACAATCTGATAGTGAGGCTCCAGTAATTTTTGAGCTTTAGAAAAAATGGAGTTTTCCTTCATTGCCATCACTCCCAGGTTCACTCTGACCCGGAGTGGTAGCACCTGATAGGGTCTTATCTAAGGGCGAAATAGAACTATTTGAGATTTAGACTGAGTGCAAAAAAATGACTTATGCTAAACTGAATTGTTTAAAATAGAACTGTTTGATCATTCAACTGTGTGTAAACAAATGACACGTGTTTAATTGAAATGTTAGAGATAGATAACAATACTTGGAACTATTTACCTGGGCGCAAACAAATGAGTAATATTGAATTGAATTATTAGTGTTTATAGCAGTACTGGTAAACACTTCACTGTGGGTATACAATTGATTAATATTGCTTAGCATTATAAATACTAGATAGCAAAAATTGAAACTATTTAACTGTGTAGAAACAATAGCAATACTAATTCATTCAAAAATGGAATTACCAACAAACTAATCCCTTACATCCCATGTATATCAATTTAAATATGTACAAACGAATGACTATTGATTTGAGGACATTTACTCAGTGACAACGAATATTTATCAAGTTGCCCAGTCAGATGGAGCTGTAGAATACGCCGACTGGACCTCTGCAGAGGAGTAAGACCCACCCCCAATGAGTGTCCGGAATATGACACTAAACAATATAATGGTGTGCTTCCAGTGACGCTGAAGGTTTGGGGAATGCGGAGTACCCCTTCAATACAATTGCTTCCAGGTCAACTCTGGCCCGGAATGGTAGCACCTGATAGACGGACGGGTAGAGACTATCCAAACGACAGCATTGCTAAGAACGGCCAGAATCCTGAGACGAGTCCTGGAGACTTGAGGAGACTTGCTGTCACTCAAACTCCAGTGAAAAACCATCAGCTAATACTGATGTGAAAAACTCTAAAGGAGTAAATGATAATAATAATAATCTGGGATTTTGAGATAAAAACGGGTCATTTAATCTCGGCCAGACGACCGGACCTTATAATAATCAACAACAAAAAAAAAGAGAACTTGTCGAATTGTAGACTTTGCTGTTCCGGCTGGCGACAGAGTAAAATTGAAAGAAAGCAAAAAGAAGGATAAGTACCTCGATCTTGCTAGGGAATCGAAAAAATAAAAAAAAACTATGGAAAATGAAAGTGACGGTGATAGCAATTTTAATTGGTACTGTCACCAAAGGATTGATACAAGGACTGCAGGACTTGGAAATAAGAGGACGAGTGGAGACCATCAAAACTACTGCATTATTGAGATCGGCCAGAATACTGAGAAGAGTCCTGGAGACTTAAGGAGACTTGTTGTCACTCAAACTCTAGTAAAAGCCTATAATAATGATAAAGCAGAAAAGAGCAACTAATACTTAGATCTTGCCCGAGAATTTAAAAAAAGTTAAGGAACCTGAAAGTGACAGCGGTACAAATTATGATTGGGGCGCTCGTAACGGTCCCCAGAGGTAAAGAGACTGGAAGAGTTGGAAATCAGAAGACATGCCAGAAGACTATGCAGACTGCAGCATTATTAAGGTTGATCAGAATACTGAGAAGATTCCTGCAAATGTGAGGAGACTCGCAGTCAGTTAGATTCTACTCGCAAGGAGTTGTAATAATGGTTAATACCGATTGAGTATCGGGGAGACTTGCGGGTATTCAATCTCGATATATCTCGGTGTAAACGTGCAATAATAACAATAATAATAATAATCAGGGATGCCAGAAAACTTATAAAAGAAACTGAGTCTCTTCTGATTGCAGTAAAAACAACGCCAAAAAGACTATGTCAAAGCAAGAATAGACAATAATAATAAGCTGAATTGTTTGAAATGGAACTGTTTTTGACATTGAAACTATACTTTTGACATTGAAACTATACTTGAAATGGAACTGTTTTTGACATTGAAACTATACTATTGATCATCATCATCCTCATGTCGTGCTGGTAGCACGGATATCCCTGACCCTCTCTCGCCAATCCTCCCTATCGTTCATCGCCCTAGGCAGGTCTTCAGGACAACATCCCGTATCCTCACATAGCTGCTGAATGTATGTTCGTGCTGGTCGTCCTGCTTTTGCACGGCCATGTGTGGGGGTCCATAAGAGTACATCTCTTATGAGTTCGTCCCTGCTTCTCCAATTGATACTGAAACTATACTTTTGACATTGAAACTTTACTTAAATAGCAGATGTAGATTATTGGGTAAGAGAGACGAAATGATCAATCTCATAATAAGCGAATGCAGTAAATTAACACAAAAAGCCTAGACAAAACTGGAGGGACAAAGTGATCCACTGGGAATTGTGCAAGAAGTTTAAATTCAACCATACGAACAAATGGTATATACAAAACCCGGAATCCGTCCTGGAGAATAAAACGCACAAACTTCACTGGGATTTTGAGATACAAACGGATCATCTAATCTCGGCCAGACGACTTGACTTGGTGATAGTTAAAAAAAAGAAAAAAAAAAAAAAAAGAAAAAGAGAACCTGTTGAAAAGTGGAATTTGCCGTTCCAGCTGACCATAGTGTAAAACTGAAGGAAAACGAAAAGAGAGATAAGTACCTAGACCTTGCTAGAGAGCAGAAGAAACTACTGAACATGAAGGTGATACCAACTGTACATAAATATCGCGCTCGGTACAATCACCAAAGGACAGGTACAGGAACTAATACCCTTGGGAAAGGTATGAATCCAATTATTCTCCCTCCAGCTATTGGTAAATAGTAGGACAGACTGTGTTCTTCAGCCTTGGTGAGGTAACTAGTCTAGGAGAAGGACAACTCTGAATTCAAACCTGTTAAACTCCGCTTAAAAATTGACTTTGTGTCATATCATGCCCGGGCGGAGGGGTTGGTAAATATGGACAAGTACAGGGACTGAAGAATTTGGAAATAAGAAGACGGGACGAGACCATCTAAACTAGAGCATTGTTGAGATCAGTCAGAATACTAAGAAGAGTCGTGGAGACTTGCAGAGACTTGCTGTCACTCAGACTCCAGTGGAAAACTATCAGCTAACGCTAGGGAGAAAGACTTATAAATGAGAAAAGTAATAATAAATTAGCTGAAGATTTGAGGCAAGATGCGGTCCCAGCGAAAATCTCAAGGCAGATGGCGTGAACATGCAAATCCATGAAATAATAATAATAATAATAATAATAATAATAATAATAATAATAATAATAATAAGTTGAGCTGTGTAAATATATTTATTGATATTAGCTATTTACATGCTTTCAAATTCGCCATTTTATCAGCTTCTGCGAGCAATTTCCTTGACTTAAAGTTTTGCCTCGTTCTGTTTTAAGTTTTGAGATTATAACAACATGAAATTAAAAAAAATAATAATAATACAAGGAAAAAGAAAATATGAAAAATAGAAAGCAAAAAAAAAAAACAAAAAAAAAACACTAATTTGCTTCTTTCGTTTTATATATATATATATATATATATATATATATATATATATGAAAATATACACGAAAAAAAAAAAGCAACAACCAAACAAATATATATACATGCGGATGTATGTATCAAAAGCAGACAGCATGAAGAGTCAGGACAGTGAAGAGTTTCTTCGGCAAATTAAACAAAATCGCTTTCGATTTCAAGCCAAAAAAAAAAGAAAAAAAAAAGAGAAGAAATATTCTGGTAAGTGTGGATAAAAATTAAATCAGGAAAAAAAAACTCGAATACTTCTTTTTAAGAAAAGATTCATAGAATGCAACACGATTATATATATATATATATATATATATATATATATATATATATATATATATATATGAATGGATAAATGAAGAAGTGAGTTTATTTATATAATGATTTGGTTTTATTTCTGTCTGCATAATACTGTGATATTTTCTTTACACTTGCGTAACTTAACAATTTCTGGGTATTATTTTACTATCTTGATAGTAATCAATTTTAATTATATATATATATATATATATATATATATATATATATATATATATATATATATATATATATATATATATATATGTATGAGTTGGTGTGTCTCTGTGGATCAGGTATCACTGTGACTCCATGTGTGTGTGCGTGTGTGTGTGTGTGTGTGTGTGCATATATATGGATGTAAGGGTTAGAGTGTTCGCCAATGGCCCGGGAGACCTGGGTTCAATCCCAGGTCGAGTCATACCAAAGACTCAAAAAATGGTTCTTGATGCCTCCTTGCTTAACACTCAGCATTATAAGGTACGGATCAAGGGTAAAGTAGAGCAATCCAGGGGAGGAGTAGCGCCCTCCCCTACACATTGGTGTAGTAGCTATCGAAAAGGGAGCCTTCGGATTACCCTCGACTATGGTCGCCAACTTTACTTACTTATATGTATTTATAGACGTTTATTAAGCTTAGTTGAGTTTGACTCAAGGCTAGAAGTAAAGAGTAATCGGAAGAATCCATTTAACCGATAAAGAACTCTCGCTAATGATCATACCTTTTGAGGTGCCCATTTATGTCTAAAATCATGTGTGTGAACGGATTATTGAAACCTTGCTCTTGAGGTAATGAACATGGTTTTTGATACTCTATTGAAAGCCCCGAAATATATATATATATATATATATATATATATATATATATATATATATATATATATATATATATATATGTGTGTGTGTGTGTGTGTGTGTGTGTGTGTCAACTCGACCACTACCAAATCTAGGCATTCGTTTATTTTATCCAGACATTTAAAAAAGAAAAAACAATTTGAAATAATTTCCTTGGTTACCTTAGTTTGGCACAAGTCAGAAGCATAGAGCATTCAGTGAGATCTAATTCATGAGCTATGGTTCATCTTTCCTAGGTTACTAATAATAACATTAAGCGATGCAGTCCTTAAAAATGAACTATAACTTAGTTTTGGCACAACGCACCAAGTGTGGAACACTTGGTGATGATCAAATTCACTGTTAACTAATAATTGATTTGTGGGACTAGCCTGCCAGCTAGTAGATCACGTGGTCGTATCAATGAAAATCCATAAAATTAAACGCTATTTTCGATGTGAAACGTGGCTACGGTAACGTATACTCATCTAAGACAAGTTGCGATTATTAACGTCTTCTAGTATTTCTTCTAAAACTGCAACTATGAGAATTTAACCTATTTATGGTGCTTCATACATTGGCCTAGCGGTTAGAGTGCTCGCTAATGGCCCGAGTCATACCAAAGACTCAAAAAATGGTTCTTGATGCCTCATTGCTTAACACTCAGGATTATAAGGTACGGATCAAGGGTAAAGTGAAACAATCCAGGAAAAGGAGTAGCGCCCTCCCCTACACCTTGGTGTAGTAAGCTATTGAAAAGGGAGCCTTCGGGTCACCCTCGACTATGGTCGCCAACTTTACTTTTTACTTATGGTGCTTCATAGATTCGATTTCAGATATTTATCAATTGTAGCCAATTTTACTGAAATCTACTATATAATAATAACTAAGGGATTGCTAAAGGGACTAGAGGACCTGGAAGTTAGCGGACGAGTAAAGACCATCCAAACGACAGCATTGTTGAGAACGGCCAGAATACTAAGAAGAGTCTTGGAGACTTGAGGAGACTTGCTGTCATTCAGACTCCAGTGAAAAACCATCGGCTTACGCTAATGTGAAAAGCTCTTATGAGTGAATAATAATAATAATAATAATAAATAAATATATATTACATATATATATATATATTTCATGGAATTTAGACTGCGACCCCTGGGTTTCATGGAGTTTTTTTTTTTTGCAAAACAACAATCATCAGGTAGTTAATATATAGTTATTTATCATTATTTTTATATAATAGCTCTATCCTAGATTTTGAACACTCTCCATATTATATTGCACTTGGTTCGACACAAACCCACAAAGTGATAAAGTGACAACCAACACTGTTATAATATATATATATATATATATATTATATATATATATATATAATATATATATATATATGTGTGTGTGTGTGTGTGTGTGTGTGTG
>OY757915.1:92483335-92488335 GCA_963585895.1 Sepioteuthis lessoniana | reverse complement strand
AGAGAGAGAGAGATTTGATTGAACATTATAGATATTTTTTGTCTACATATATTTTTTGTTAATTCTTTCGAGCTGCCGGATCGATCTTATAATATTCGGCGGGAATTGCTTGATAAACCTTCCATGATTAGTTATTTCTCAAGTACTTTCTATCCAAACTTGGGCCATCATCAGGAGAGGATGTATTATAAAAGTGATAAAAGTACTTGGGAAATAACTAATTTTGGAAGGTTTATCAACCAATTCCCGCTGAATATTATTAGACCGATACAGCAACTCGGCAGAATTAACAAAAAATATGTAGACAAAAAATGTCTATAATGTTCAATCAAATATGTATCGATGAAGAAATGCTGCCAATATATATATATATATATATATATATATATATATATATATATATATATATATATATATATATATATATATAAGTATTTCTAAAAGTGTATATATATGTATAACAAATACGTAAAAATGTATATATACATAAGCACAAGTGCTTGTTTTTATTAGATTCAGTTCTCGTTCACATCATGTCACTTAAACTTTTTCTGCATATCCATACATCCAAATGCGTGTACATATTTCTATATAGGTATTATCATTTTTTTTTTAAATTCTTGTTTCATTCATTTAATTAATAACATAATCATTAATATATATATATATATATATATATATATATATATATATATATATATATATATATGCCTTTATATCAGTGTACATACTGTGTTCGTTCTATCCGTTGCATACACATATATACATATATGTGTGTTTGTGTTGATGATATAAATAAATATATATATATATATATATATATATATATATATATATATATATATATATATATATATAGCAGTCGACTCTGCGAGTGGACTTTCACTTTCAGCCTTTTTTCCGATTGCGAAAAGCGTGAAACTGCGAGTCACGTTGTTACTTTCAGTGTCTCCCTACTGTTTATGCTTACGTTCTATCCATGATACTGAGCTCCCTTTCGGTATGAATAAACCGAATTGTCTATTCATTTACTAAATTATTTTCATATATATATATATATATATATGTGTGTGTGTGTGTGTGTGTGTGTGTGTGTGTGTGTGTGTGTGTGTATATATATATATATATATAACTGCAAATAAAAAGATTTCATCGATTACGTACCTAAAAGTTAATAATGAAAGAGAGACAGTTTATATAGACAGAGATAAACTCGCAGAATGACAAAGGCATATAAAAATAAAGAATTGGACCGGTCTCCAATACCATAATATTAAATTTAGACAGTCGTTCTCAAAAACTTGTTTAGTTAAGAATTCGGGTAATGTTCTTTTAACTATTTTTATCTATTTATCTAGTTCCTTATTGCCTCGCAGAATTTCTTAAGTTTCGCTTCATTTAACACGGAAACGCCATTTAAAATCTCTGCAATTTTTAATAAAAGACAATTTTTCACAACTGTTTATATTTGTAATAAACTGTATATCATTGTTGCCTTTTATGCTTGTCATGACTCTTTTCTTCCTGACAAATAATCTTTAGATAATGTCCAAGTAAACATTCTATTGAAAATCCACAACTATGTGGGGTTACTGAAAGTTCTTGGCCAGACCAAGTAGGAAATAACATTAGGTTGATATGCCTTAAAGCAAAGCAACCAAAGCAAACGAACAAAAAAAATTATCTATAATAGCCATATAAAAACCATTTTTTAAACATCACCATCCTCTGATAGGAGATTTTTCAAATATTTAAACAATCATAGTCCTACTAAAATAAAATTTTAAAAATAACTAGATGACAAATAACCACAAATAAACAAAAGTCAAAAGATATTACAATAATTTGATTTTATTTTTAAAAATTTAGCGGAAAAATCTCTGTAGAGTCGAAAAAAAACTGTATTCATCTTCATGTATGTCCTTGTGAATGCAATTTCTTAAATATGTGTATCTACGGTAGCAACCTAGTTATATATTTGTTTTGTAGAAATTATTTTATCTGTTCAGAAAATGAATTTTCATATATATATATATATATATATATATATATATATATATAATGGGGTTACTGAAAGTTCTTGACCAGACCAAGTAGGAAATAACATTTAGTCATGAAACATGTATGCTATTCCACACGTCAACCAGCAGTTCAACACATTTGGCACAAAATAAAAACCACATTCCCCCATAGTCGGGCCAAGAACTTTTCAGTACCCTTAGATGTGTTGGAATAGGAAATTTCTTCTTATCTTTTTATTAAAGAATTGGTGTAAATGAATATTTCTTTTTGGCTATCATTCTCTTATTAAGAAGAAATATTCAATCTGTCATATCCATTGAATACAGACACTAGTTAGAATTTCTTTGTTTAATGGCATATCAGCCTTTGTGGGTTATTCAATGCCAAACCCATCCTTGTAGAAGAAGAGTAGTGTTACTATTTTACCCATAGCTGTAGGCAACGGGGATTCATACCTTCCCCATGGTTATCAATCCGAAAGGGACTGAAGTTTGAACTCACTTACAACGATGTTGCAATCCCATACGTTAACCACGACGCTCCCAATAAAGATATTTGTCCACATCAGTCATTCATAGTAATTTCAGTTTAAACATCTCAGTTTAAGACAAAATGAAATTTTCTTTTCTTTTGCTCGTTACATTCAATACTCGTCAAATGTCTATTTGAAATTAGGAGGAGATCCCTAGGCGCAGTGGATAACTCACTGAAAATTGTTGTAAGCAAGTTCGAACTTCAGTCTTGTCATTCACTTCCTGACAAATATATTTAGGAATGGTAAGAATCCCCTTAAACCTCTCCCAGTAATTATTTAAATAGTATCACTGCTGTCCTTCTACAGAGATGGATTTAGCATTAAGTAAACCATGAAGGTTGATATGCCTTAAAGCAAAGCAACCAAAGCAAGCGAACAAAAAAAAATTATCTATAATAGCCATATAAAAACCATTTTTTAAACATCACCATCCTCTGATAGGAGACTTTTCAAATATTTAAACAATCATAGTCCTACTAAAATATAATTTTAAAAATAACTAGATGACAAATAACCACAAATAAACAAAAGTCAAAAGATATTACAATAATTTGATTTTATTTTTAAAAATTCAGCGGAAAAATCTCTGTAGAGTCGAAAAAAAAGCTGTATTCATCTTCATGTATGTCCTTGTGAATGCAATTTCTTAAATATGTGTATCTACGGTAGCAACCTAGTTATATATTTGTTTTGTAGAAATTATTTCATCTGTTCAGAAAATGAATTTTCATATATATATATATATATATATATATATATATATATATATATATATATATATATATATAAAATTAAGAGCACACACACCGTGGAGTAATGATTCAGTAGTTGGGCTAGTAAACCACTCGTGTGTTCCATAATCACTGAGGTGTATTCCTCTTGGGGACTTATGCCAGACTTAGCAATAGTTATATAAATTATCATTACTTAACTGTCATCGAGCGAAAGTGGGTAGACTCGAAGTGAAGTCGTTTACTCCCATTGTTGTACTTATGCCTGAAAACACTCATAAATTTATCATTTGGTCATGTATACTGAACATAAGTAAAATAGTGATATATATATATATGTGATATATATATATATATATATATATATACATATATATATATATATATATATATATATATATATATATATATATATATATATATCACATGGTAGTGTCTGTGAACCTGGGTTTCACGTTTACGCAAAGCATGAAACCCAGGGACAGCACTATGTAATATAATATATATACATATAATATATATTTATATTTTTTTATGGAAAAAGCTCTATCATTGATATTGAGCACTATTTCACAATAAAGCAACATTTGGTCCTACATTAACTCACCGAGTGAGCTAGTAAGAACCATTAACCTCTTTAATATATATATATATATATATATATATATATATAATATATATATATATATATATATGAGAATTAATTTTTTTTGTATTTATCGCGGACTTTTTGTCCTCATCTTGGTAGACTTTTTTTTTCTTCTCACTACGTTTCGGCCAAATTTCACCTCTGACCTTCTTCAGGTGAGATGAAATTTGGCCGAAAAGTTGTGGGAAGAAACAACAAAAAACTACCAAGATGAGGACAAAAAGTCCGCAAAAAATAAGAAAAATTAATTCTCAGATTAAGAAGCCTCATCTCAAAAGGATTCCCAATAAAGACAATTATATATATATGTATGTAGGTAGTTATAAAAAGTGTTGTTAGAAAAGTAAACAATGCAAAGTGACTCTTAGTTTCACGATTATTTCAATATTCATACCATCTACAGATCGAAAATGGCACTAAAGTTAAAGCCAACAGGGAGTGTTCTGTTTTGTGATAACACTGTTTGTATCCCTGGAAGTAGAACCATTTTTCTCTGTATAATGAAAACCTTATAATCGGTCACTATATATATATATATATATATATATATATAAGATAATTAATCATACCTGTATGCGACTAGAAGTTAAAAGTCATTTTGTATTATAGTGAGTATATGTTTGAATTGCGTGTATGTTCATGTGCATATATGTGTATGAGTGAATGTGTTTATGGGAAAATATTTGAAAATTCTGTCAATAAAGTACCATCATTTCATACATTCATTGTATTGTCTGTGTACTTCCTGATCTCTCTGTATAAAAACTTATGTTAAAATATAGACATTAGTAAGAATCTACGTGTCCATCTTTACAGAAAAAAGCGCACAAACGCATACACACACATATATATAGGTAAGTGTGATTGTGTTTATATATATATATATATATATATATATATATATATTTGTGTGTGTGTGTGTGTGTGTGTTTGTGTGTGTGTGTATTAGAATTTGCATACAGATATAAATATGTGTACGTGCGTCAGTGTAGACATTTACATCGGACTGACCATAGGAATGCACATATGTATCTCCCACTTTCTCCTTCTTACACACACACAC
>OY757915.1:92468335-92478335 GCA_963585895.1 Sepioteuthis lessoniana | reverse complement strand
AAGAGAGGGCATGATGGAAAGAGAATGATCTTGAAAGAAGAACTGAAAAAAAAGAAAAGAAAAAATTCCGAAAATAGAAAAGTTTGGATCAAAAAAGAAGTAAATCGTGTTAGCGTAAATGAAGAATAAGAAGAATAAGAGGAGGAGGAGGAGGAGGAGGTAGAGATAACAGATAGAACAAGTGGGAGAATGGCTGAATGAGATTAAAGAAGAAGAAGAAGAAGAAGAAGAAGAAGAAGAAGAAGAAGAAATAAAGACAACCAGACGGAAAATGAATGAATGAGATTAAAGAAGAAGAAGAAGAAGAAGAAGAAGAAGAAGAAGAAGAAGAAGAAGAAGAAGAAGAAGAAGAAGAAGGGATAATAAATGGAACAACTAGGTGAATGAATGAATGAATAAAATTAAAGATAGAAGAATAAGAATAAGAATAAGAAGAAGAAGAAGAAGAAGGAGAAGAAGAAGAAGAAGAAGAAGAAGAAGAAGAAGAAGAAGAAGAAGAAGAAGAATTAATAGAGACAACCGGACGGAAAATGAATGAATGAGAGATTACAGAAGAAGAAGAAGAAGAACTTATAATAGGAAGCAGATAATAAGAAGAGTAATAATAATGAGAAAATGTGGAAGAAAGGATAGAATTTACAAGGAGATAAAATAATAAGATAATAAAAAGAAAGGAATTGGGAAAAGACATCAAAAGGAGGTAGAAGGAGATAAAGTAATAAGTTAAGTTGTCTCCCTTGAGTCGAGGGAAACCAGAAGGCTCCCTTTTCAATAGCTACTACACCAAAGTGTAGGGGAGGGTGCTACTCCTTTCCTTAGATTGCTCCACTTTACCCTTGATACATACCTTATATCGCTGAGTGTTAAGCAAGGAGGTATCAAGTACCATTTTTAAAGTCTTTGGTATGACGCGACGTGGGATTGAACCCAGGTCACCCGGACCATTGGCGAACACTCTACCCACGAGACCAATGAGCCGGTAGATGAAGTAATAATAGGAGGGTAACGGTGGGGAAGAGGAGAAAAACGGAAAGATTGTTTAGCGATAAAGGAAAAGAAGGGTGGAAAGGAAGTTAAAGAAGAAGAAGAAGAAGAAGAAGAAGAAGAAGAAGAAGATATGAACTTGAAATGGAGATGCAAACGAAGAGAAAAAAAAAGAGGTGAAGTATTCGTTGGAGAAGTGGAGGAGAAAAGAGAGTGATATTATTTACCATAAATGTAAGAGGGTGAAAAAAAAAAGATGAATATGGATATTGTAATGGAGATGAATAGTAGTAGGAAGAGAAAAAAAAGAAGTGAAGATTGTTTACGAAAAGAACAGGAATATGAAAAGATTGAAAGAAAGAAGCGAAGTCTGTTAGAGGAGGAGTGTAAAAATAGTTAAAGGAGGAGAAAAGAATAAACTAGGGGAGGAGGGTAAAAAGAAGATAAAAAATAATAAAAAGAAGAACGAGGTGAAGTTGTAGGAGGAGAGTCAATGGAGTTGGAGTAGGAAGAGGAAAAAAATGAAGAAAAGATTATAAAACAAAGAAGGAGGGTAAAAAGGAGATAAAAAAATAATAAAAAGAAGAACGAGGGGAAGTAGTAGGAGGAGAATCAATGGACTTGGAGTAGGAAGAGGAAAAAAATGAAGAAAAGATTATAAAACAAAGAAGGAGGGTAAAAAGAAGATAAAAAAATAATAAAAAGAAGAACGAGGGGAAGTAGTAGGAGGAGAGTTAATGGAGTTGGAGTAGGAAGAGGAAAAAATGAAGAAAAGATTATAAAACAAAGAAGGAGGGTAAAAAGAAGATAAAAAAATAATGAAAAGAAGAACGAGGTGAAGTTGTAGGAGGAAAGTCAATGGAGTTGAAGTAGGAAGAGGAAAAAATGAAGAAAAGATTATAAAACAAAGAAGGAGGGTAAAAAGAAGATAAAAAAATAATAAAAAGAAGAACGAGGGGAAGTAGTAGGAGGAGAGTCAATGGAGTTGGAGTAGGAAGAGGAAAAAATGAAGAAAAGATTATAAAACAAAGAAGGAGGGTAAAAAGAAGATAAAAAAATAATGAAAAGAAGAACGAGGTGAAGTTGTAGGAGGAGAGTCAATGGACTTGGAGTAGGAAGAGGAAAAAAATGAAGAAAAGATTATAAAACAAAGAAGGAGGGTAAAAAGAAGATAAAAAAATAATAAAAAGAAGAACGAGGGGAAGTAGTAGGAGGAGAGTCAATGGAGTTGGAGTAGGAAGAGGAAAAAATGAAGAAAAGATTATAAAACAAAGAAGGAGGGTAAAAAGAAGATAAAAAAATAATGAAAAGAAGAACGAGGTGAAGTTGTAGGAGGAGAGTCAATGGACTTGGAGTAGGAAGAGGAAAAAAATGAAGAAAAGATTATTAAACAAAGTAGGAGGGTAAAAAGAAGATAAAAAAATAATGAAAAGAAGAACGAGGTGAAGTAGTAGGAGGAGAGTCAATGGACTTGGAGTAGGAAGAGGAAAAAATGAAGAAAAGATTATAAAACAAAGAAGGAGGGTAAAAAGAAGATAAAAAAATAATAAAAAGAAGAACGAGGGGAAGTAGTAGGAGGAGAGTCAATGGACTTGGAGTAGGAAGAGGAAAAAAATGAAGAAAAGATTATTAAACAAAGAAGGAGGGTAAAAAGAAGATAAAAAAATAATGAAAAGAAGAACGAGGTGAAGTAGTAGGAGGAGAGTCAATGGACTTGGAGTAGGAAGAGGAAAAAAATGAAGAAAAGCTTATTAAACAAAGAAGGAGGGTAAAAAGAAGATAAAAAAATAATGAAAAGAAGAACGAGGTGAAGTTGTAGGAGGAGAGTCAATGGACTTGGAGTAGGAAGAGGAAAAAAATGAAGAAAAGATTATTAAACAAAGAAGGAGGGTAAAAAGAAGATAAAAAAAGATTAGAAAGAAAAGGAGGGGAAATTGAAGAATAAACGAAATTAGGGGAAGATGAGAAAAAGAGAAAAGATTATTTAGCAATAAAGTAAACGGAACCTTACTTATAGAAAAAAAAAAAATTGTCGAGGGAATATACAGACTTAAATGACGAAAAAACCCATGAATCACAAAATAACAATACCGACTAACTTTATATAAACGTTCAAACATACAGATTACAAAGACATTTGTATCTTAACTGAAACAAACGAACTGGTATTAAAAGTACGACCCAAATAATTTATTTTGCTAAAAAGTCCACTTTCTTTTAGTATAAAGACACCGAGATTTCTGTGGATGTAGAAAATTGTTCAACTAAAACGTGTATGATTTGTTATTACTTATTACCAAACTCTTCAGTATCTCAAACTCTGTAGCCAAAAATATTCACCCTGTCTCAGAAGACGTTGTTTGTATCCCCAGCGGAGAGGTAATACCTCACAAAAAGGGTTATCCTGGGTATGGGACTAAACAATATTTGGTGGTGAGGTTCCTGTTCTGGAACTCTGAAGAATGTAGATTACCTCTTCATTATCATTACTCTCAGGCCCACTCTGACGCAGAGACTTAGTACCTGATAGGATGCGATCTTTGAGAGAAATGGATCTGTTTGCAAATTATTGATAATAGATAAGAATATTTGATATCATGTAACAGTAAGCAAAAAAAAAAAAAAAATTAAGAAAATATATTAAAAATATAGATATAATCATACAATGAATGCATTTACAAAACTACTCCGCACGATCATGATGTAATACAAAATCAATTTTTCAAGCTGAATTTAATAGGTTTGAATTCAGAGTTTTCCTTCGTCTAGACCGGTAACCATACCAAGGTTAAAGAGCCCCGTCTGCCCGACAATTTGTCCGTAGGTAAGAGTAGAATAGTTTTCTAAGGGTATGTGAAATGCAAACAACCTCGTAAAGGATTTGAACTCGGATCACCGTGTCCATTTCCTTCAACAAAAACCTTTACACCATGGTCAATGTATGCAGTTCACAAACCTCTAAGGCATAAAATAACGTAAGATAGGTTGACATGCTGTCAAATTCAGTCAATCAATCAATCTAACCAAAAATATGAATATATAACCGTCTAAATATAAGTAAAAGTTGTCGACGGCGAATCAATAGCTACTACACCGAAGTGTAGGGGAGGGCGCTACTCCTTTTCCTGGATTGCTCCACTTCACCCTTGATCCATACCTTATAATGCTGAGTGTTAAGCAAGTGGGCATTAAGTACCATTTTTTGAGTCTTTAGTATGACTTGACCTGGGATTGAACGCCGACTTACCAGGCCATTGACGAACCACTATGAAATATATCAAAATGATTTTATTTTTGGTTACAGAGTTTCAATGATGTAGAATTTGGTATTAAATAATGACTAACTTTATCCGTTTTTGATTCTAAAATCTTCCACAAGAAACAATAAAACCTCAGTATCTAAATAGTTGTCTAAATTTCTGAGACGAAGCTTATTGATTTTTATCATTAAGGGTTTTCGGACTATTGTCTTCAACTTTATTGTTATTTCCACAACGTTTTGGCCGATATGTCCTCCGGCCTTCTTCAGGTGTTTGTCGAACTCGGGAACCTTCACGGAACTTCGAACTACGTCCTTTATTGAAACCACGGGGGTTGCTACATATGTTGGACTACAATGACCTGCTGAGTAGACCAAGTATAGAATTTAATACAATATGGAAACCGATAATTAAGAAGGCAAGATAATAAAAAAATCTGAATATGAGCACAGGTAAAAAATCGTAAATAATAGTAGTGATTCTAGTCAAATAAGAACATTAAGTTTATAATTCCCAAAAATTCACTCTGAATTGTCCAACGGGACACATGGCGTAACGGTTATAGGTGTTGGTTCCCTAGGCGACAATCATCTGGAGGTTATAGGTGTTGGTTCCCTTGGAGACAATCATCTGCAGGTTGCAGGTTCAATCCTCACTACAGGCGAGTAACAATACAGGAATACTTAACTCGGT
The DNA here is from genome assembly GCA_963585895.1 of Sepioteuthis lessoniana. Taxonomy (NCBI): domain Eukaryota; kingdom Metazoa; phylum Mollusca; class Cephalopoda; order Myopsida; family Loliginidae; genus Sepioteuthis; species Sepioteuthis lessoniana. The sequence goes on along the minus strand of OY757915.1, from coordinate 92,473,398 downwards.
TATGGCTAATGGAATCAGAACAGGCAACCCCCGTGGATTCAATAAAGGACATAGTTCGAAGTTCCGTGAAGGTTCCCAAGTTAGACAAACACCTGAAGAAATCTTAGTTTCGAAGAAAACTTTTTATTAAACAAATTGCTTCGGGTGTACTTGTTAATGAACGATACCGTATTACAGAGAATTATTCAGACAAATTCATCCTTGTTTTTTTTTTTTCGGGAACATTATCCGGCTTTCTCCAAGAGTAGTGCGGACCTTCGTAATTTAAAAAAAAAACTTAAAAAAAAAACCCAACTCTGGTTCCCTTATATCTCTTCGGTAACGCAAAGCAAAAGCAAAATGAAGTTTATGCTCATTATAATCTGATACCATTTTTACTATGCGCTCCTGAAATAACGAGAACCAGTCTTTTTCTATAGTGATATGCTTATCAAAACTGAAGATGTACCGTTCGAAACGTCGTAGGAACAACAAAGAGACTCTGATTGTTGGTTGTAGTCAAACTACTCGACAATGATAACGCTTTTACATCTACCTGTCTGACTGTAGGCGTCTTGAGGCCATTGTTGGTGTGTTTAGTTTCTCCCTGAGTACTCTATACATCTGGCATTGTGCCAAACTAAATTAAGTTTAGTAAATTACTGCAAGTCTGTCCTTGATGTTTTAGGAGAAAGAAGAAAGAAAAAAAAATAAAAGGTAGAAAAATACAAAACGAAAACCAAGAAGTCACAAAAAGAGAAGAAAGGAAGAAGAAACCTGAGAGCCCGAAAAAAAGAAAAAAAAAAGATGAGATTAATCATCATCATCACCATGATCATGTTGTGCCGCTAGCACAGATTTCCCTGACCCTCTCTCGCCACTCATCTCTATCGTCCATCGCTCCCGGCAGATCATCCAGACTAGCACCTGTATCAATACAGAGCTGTTGTAGATAGAAAAGACTAATAAAAACGACAATAAAAGAAATTTGAAGAGTACTCGATATCGGTAAAAGTGGACGTATACTTAAGTTAGGATAGCGTAGAGAGAAAGTCAACGGCACTTAATAACTTTTAGTTTTTCGCCAAGTTTTGGTCTATGATTGCGTAAGCGTTGAATGTGAATCTACACCATCTAAAGATATATATATATATATATATATATAAATATGTATATATATATATATAAATATATATATATATATGTGTGTGTGTGTGTGTGTGTGTGTGTGTGTGTATCACGCAAACTGTTCTCACTAGAGGATAATGAGAACTTCATTCGTGATAGCAACTGAAATCAACACTCAAAGTGAACATGTAACGTGTTACCATGGTAACAGAATATAATTTCTTTTTACTCTATTGGAAGTTCAGTTTTCTTGATACATTGCAAACAGCTTACAATTTCAAAGTTTGTAAAATTTAGACCAAAGATTAAAATCAATACAACAAATGCAAAAAAAAAAACTGCATAAAATTAATCGAATAATAATAATAATAATAATAATAATAATTATTATTATTATTATTTTACTCATTAGAGTTTTTCACATCAGCAATAGCTGATGGTTTTTCACTGGAGTCTGAGTGACTGCAAGTCTCCTCAAGTCTCCAGGACTCTTCTCAGTATTTTGGCTGTTCTCAGCAATGCTGTCATTTGGATATTATAATTATTATCATTATTATAATACCCCTTGTGAGTTTGTCTACTAGCTAACTCTGGTGGACTTTCACTAGTGTCTGGGTGACTGCAAGTCTCCTCACGTCTCCAAGACTCTTTAACGTATTCAAGCCGATCTTAACAATCCTATTTACCAACCCCTCGGCTCGGACAGGATATGACACATGTTTGATTTTTAAGCGGAGTTTTACAGGTTTGAATTCAGAGTTTTCCTTCTCGTAGACTAGTTGCCTCACCAAGGCTGAAGAAACTAGTCTGTCCTACTATTCAATGGGTTATGATGAATATCATCATCATGATCATGTCGTGCTGCCGGCACGGATATCCCTGACCTTCTCTCGCCAGTCCTTCCTATTGTTCATCGCTTCCGGCAGGTCTTCAGAGCTACAACCAGTATCCTCACAGAGCTGCTGTACGTATGTTCGAGCTGGTCGTCCCACTTTTGCTCGGCCATATGGGGGGGTCCATAGGAGTACATCACTTATGAACTCGTTCCTGCTTCTCCAGCAGTGTCTTGCATGTCTGGTTCGTCTAACTTTGATAGTTTTCGTGATGGGAGGTAGGTGGCCGAATAGTTGGTGCTTTGTCGGGTGTTGCCTCCAGGACTTGTTCAATATTGCTCGCAGCATTCTTGTGTAATTGCCGTCTAGTTTCTTCTCCAGCCGTTTAGTTAGCGTCCAAGTAGTGCATCCATATAGCAGTATCGATACGACCGCTGCTTGGAAGAAACTATATATATATATATATTGTTTGAATCAGAGGCAAACTGTAAAAGAATGCTACAAGCTATATTCAACAAATGCAAGAAGCAACATCCAACAAAACAGCAGCTGTACAGTCACCGACATCCCATCTCTAAAACCATCCGAATAAAACGAACCAGACGAGCTGAATAGTTGGTGCTTTGTGGGGTGTTGCCTCCAGGACTTGTTCAATATTGCTCGCTGCATTCTTGTGTAATTGCCGTCTAGCTTTTTCTCCAGCCGTTTAGTTAGCGTCCAAGTAGTGCATCCATATAGCAGTATTGAAACGACTGCTGCTTCGGAGAAACCGCGTATCATTTTATCGGTGAGGTCTGACTTCCATATGACCGGTAGCTTATCGATAGCTGTCCATGCCTTCGTTAGCTGTGCGTCGATGTCTTTTTCAGTTGATGAGCTCAACTACCTATGAAGCAGTGTCTATGATAAATATAATGAGGAGGTGCCCGTGGTGTAATTGTTATCGTCGTAGGAAATGGACACAGCGACTCGAGTTCAAATCCTGGACGAGACTGATTGCATTTCACATACCAATAATACCCTTGGGAAAGGTATGAATCCAATTATTCTCCCTCCAGCTATGGGCATATATATATATATAAAGTATTAACTTTTTTTATCTATTTATTTCTATAAATTCTAAGCTTACACGGCGGCTCACTTGGCTGGGGCTGTAAAATACACCAACTCTATCTCTGCAGAGGGGTAAGACCTCCCCTAATCCTATTTACCAACCCCTCCGCTCGGGCTGAATATGACACAAGGTCAATTTTTTAAGCGGAGTTTAACAGGTTTGAATTCAGAGTTTTCCTTCTCCTAGACTAGTTGTCTCACCAAGGCTGAAGAACCTTGTCTGCCCTACTATTTACCCATAGCTGGAGGGAGAATAATTAGATTCATACCTTCCCTAATGAGTGTCCTGATATGACACTAAACGATCTGACTGTGCTGCTCCAGTAATGCTGGAGCTTTGAGGAATGAGAATTATCCCTTCACTGCCATTGGTCACAGGTGTAGTCTGGCCCGGAGTGATAGTACCCGATAGGGTCCTATCTATAGGACAAATTAAATTGTCTGACATTTAAAATGAATATAAACGAATGACTGATGCTAAATTGTAAGCAATGACTGATGTTTAATTGAATAGTTCCTGATTCATAGCAATACGTGGAACTATTTCAACTAGTTGACTTATGCTAAATTAAATTGATAGAAATAGAACTGTTTGTTTCTTTTAATTGAAAAAAAAAACTTCAATTAAAAATTTTACTTAAGCTACTGCCTCATTTTCATCATCTTTGAGAAGAAACCGTGAAAATAAAAACAAGAGACAGAAAAGGAACAGTGAGGAGTCAACATGGCACAGTGGCTGACGTGCAGGGCTGCGACATTGAAGTATGCAAGTTCGAACTCCTGTCGTGCTACTACGTTTAGTTCTGGACTAATGCCGTTGGTAAAAGTGTGGACTCCTTTATCCTTCGAGATCGAGAAAGAAGGCCTCAGAAAGTCGCAATAACTGTGAAGATTTTTATCTTCCGTTCATCGAGATTCCTTCACAGAAAAGAAGCGTTGGAATCCCCGTGGTGTTGTGTTTTATTTGCTAGACTAAATTGCTGAACTTCCCATACATGTGAAGGAAATATGATATAGTTATTTAATAAGTATAGAATAATTGAGAAAAAAATGTCCGAATATGGGGCAACCAGTGAGAATTGAAAGGAGAGGAGAAAAATTAGAACCCGAAGTACCACAACCATCCTACAAGAATGGCTTTGGCATTAAATAACCCACCAAGGTTAATATGCCATTAAACAAAGAAACTAAACCAAACAAAACTTGCCCAGTCGGCTTGGGCTATAGAATACACCGACTGCACATCTGCAGGGGTGTAAGACCCCCCTAAGGAGTGTCCTGGATATGACACTAAACAATCTGACGGTGAGGTTCCAGCAGTGCTGGAGCTTTGGGGAACGCGGAGTACCCCGTCATTGCCATTGCTCCCAGGTCCACTGTGGCCCGAAGTGGTAGCACCTGATAGGGCCCTATCTATGGGTTAAATAGAACTAATGGCATACTAATGCTAAACTGAATTGTTTGAGTAAACTGAATAGCTTGAAATAGAAATGTTTTTGACAATTAAACCGTACTTACATTTAAACTGCGTGCTTATGCTTAACTGAATTATTTCAAATAGAACTGTTTTTCGACATTAAAACTGTCTTTACACTTAACTGAATTATTACATATAACTGCTTGAATAGTTTGAAATAGAAATGTTTTTGACAATTAAACTGTGTACTCATGCTAAACTGAATTATTTGAAATAGAACAGATTATTCACATAAAAATGGATTTGGCGTTAAATAACCTACAAAGGTTGATATGCCATAAAACCCAACAAACCAAATCAACCAAACAAAACGAAGGTGTCCTCAAGGTGTAATGGTTAAAACGATGGACTGCGGATTCGTAGTAATCGAGTTCGAATCCCAGTCGCACTATTACGTTCAGTTTCGGACAAATACCATTTGGAAATGTATGTACCTCCTTATCTTCCAATTTAACCTAAGGGTTAAATAATACCGCTACTGTTCTTCAAGAAGAATGGCTACAACATCAAACAACCCACCAAGTTTGATACGC
>OY757915.1:92450835-92463335 GCA_963585895.1 Sepioteuthis lessoniana | reverse complement strand
GTGCGATCTCCAGTCTCCAACGCTCTAATACTATTCCTATAAGAAGCTGCTCTTCACCTTCTAGTCTGCCCTGGTATTAGTAGCTACTGCTATATATGGCAGATGGACTAGTTCATTGTGTGGGAAAAGGTGGGTGATACCCAACACTACTCCTTTCCTTGGATTGCTCCACTTTACCCTTGATGCATGCCTTATAATACTGAGTGTTAAGCAATGAAGGATCAAGTACCATTATTTGAGTTTTTGGTAAAACCCGATCAGTCTCCCGGCGTATTGACGAACACTCTATTATAACAATGAGCCGGTTAAATGTAACATTGTATCAGCAAAAAGGTTTTCTCTTGTTTCTTGGGATTAAGAGGTCAAATTCTTTATACGTTAAAGCAGTCTCATCTTTTTTTGTGTGCTTTTATCTTTTTTTCCATTTTTATTTTGTTATTTTTTGATTGGACAGCACCTTCTAATATTGTCAGTATCGTCACTTGAAGATCAAATAGGTTCTTCCTTGCTCATTTTTACCGTCATCAGAAGATCCTTTTCTGGTCAAATAATTCTCCTGTTAGATTATCTTATTTCTTCTGATAAAACTGTTAGAAACAATTAAAGAAAACAAATATTTTTTTATATTTTTTTTCGGGATGTAAGTACATACATCTCCCTCTTTCTTTCTCTCTTTCTCTTTACCTCTCAATGTAAATACCTATTCATCCATTCACACACACACACACACACACACACACACACACACACACACACACACACACACCTGTCCTAAAAGAATATACAGCTAATTTTACTTTTGGCTAAAGAAATCAAAGAAGTGGTACCTGTGGCGTCGTAGCTAACGTGCAGAACTGTAATATCTTAGAGAGCGAGTTCGAACTCCAGTTCTGCTGTTTTGTTCACTTTAGGAGTAATACCATTTGGGAAAGGCATGAACATCTTTTTTTCCCGGCTATTGGCTAGTCGACAAATTCACCTACCTAGGAAGTAGCGTCTCATCAACCGAAAAAGACATCGACACACGACTGACGAAGGCATGGACAGCTATCGATAGGCTCTCGATCATATGGAAGTCGGACCTAACTGATAAAATGAAACGCAGTTTCTTCCAGGCAGCGGTTGTGTCGATACTGCTATATGGATGCACCACATGGACGCTTACGAAGCGGCTGGAGAGGAGGCTGGACGGAAATTACACAAGAATGTTGAGAGCAGTATTAAACAAGTCCTGGCGACAACACCCCACGAGACTCCAACTATACGGACACTTGCCCCCCATCACGAAAACTATACAAGTTCGACGAACCAGACACGCAGGACAATGCTGGAGAAGCAAGGACGAGCTCATAAGCGATGTACTCCTGTGGACCCTCACATATGGATGTGCAAGAGTGGGACGACCAGCACGAACCTACATACAGCAACTATGTGAGGACACAGGATGTAACCCTGAAGACCTGCCGGAGGCGATGAATGATAGGGAGAAATGGCGAGAGAGGGTCAGGGATATCCGCACTGGCGGCGCGACATGATGATGATGATGATTGGCTAAACAGTACCACAACTGTTATTCTATAAGAATGGCATTAGCATTAAATAACTCGTGAAGGTTTAGATGCCATTAAACAAAGAAATCAGAAACATTACTTATTCTAAAGTAAATTTTGTTTTTACCGAACCTTTCCTCCATGTGAGGCAGAATTTTCTTCGAAAGAAGAGTTGGTTTCTTTTGGATTGTCCAAATCAGAGACACATAAAATGAAGACGGAATCAATTATGTATTTTTTTTTATTTTATGTTTATTCCTATTTGTCTTTTTGCGTGCTCTTTTTTTGTTTTATCACAGTCATTTACTTAAGCAACATAAGTGAATAGACGTATTCTCCATGCAAGTGTAAATATGGCTAAGGAAATAAATGTCAATTAGGAGTGGTGTGTATGATTGCTCTTTGAATAACTTTTTTTTCTTTCGGTCAGATTGTGTGTGTTGGATGTAACTGCTTGTATAGTAACGTTAATATACGAATAACTCAATGCTTAAATACACAGGAGAACACGTATTCTACATATGTGCATATATATATTTGTATATAAGTTCTAAAGCATGTATAAGTCTTCATATGTACGATTGTGCAATAGCTTAAAAAGCAATTACCTTTGAAGACTACAGGATGTTTATAAATATATATATATATATATATATATGTGTGTGTGTGTGTGTGTGTGTGTGCATATATCAACATGCAGCCATGAAATTTGCGTATTGTCTATTGTGCGCTTATGCGTGGGGAAAATAGAATTGTGAACTCGCATGTATATGTGATTGCGCGGTGTGTGGCCAGATATTTCATGCAAACTAACATGTATATGTACACATACGCGTGTAGATATATGCGAGTATATATGTATACATATATATATATATATATATATATATATATATATATGCATTCATAAACACACAAGTTATATATATGGATATATATATATATATATCTAAGTATGTTTGATTAAATAATAAAGACATATTTTGTCTATACAATTTTATTAAGATACTTTCAAGTTAAGTGTCTTGGTTTCAGGTGGGAATTGTTGGACTACAAATCCTAGAATCCTTATATATATATATATATATATATATAAAAGAAAAAAAAAGCTAAAATCAATAGAGGAAATTTTGAAAATAGTGACAATGTTTTGAAATAGCTTTTTTTTTTCAATATTTCATATTTCTTGATAATATTCTTTTCCGTCCATTGCATTCTGTTTTGTAAATTCATCAGCATCTCAGTTTTATCCAATTCTGCGTTCACGTAATTTTGTTATATTATACATAACCTAAAAAAACATTCAAAACTCTTTAAGAAACTCTCTTTATACATGCAAGCAACCCCTGATGATGGCCAATGAAATGTCCGAAAGCGCTCGGGACAATTTTGGAAAATTCATCCACCAATTCCAACCTGAAACCAAGACATTAATCTTGAAAGGATCTTTAAAAAATCATAGACAAAATGTGTTTTTGTTATTTAATCAAACATGCTTAAATGAAAAACTGCAGCCAAACCACACACACACACACACACACACACATATATATATATATATATATATATATATATATATGTGTATATATATGTATATATATATATAAATATATATATATATGTATATATATATATATATATAAAAGTAAACCTTGCGTGAGTTTATGTAATTCTACTTTATATATATGAATGACTTTCAATATGTGTACTTCTCTGCCTTTCTTTTACCCTCACTCTATGTCTGTCTCTCTATCTTATTCTCTCTTTCTCTATATGTGTGTGTATTTGCATGTATATATATATATATATACATATATGTATGCATATACATGTATAGATGCACACATACATATATCAATAAACACTCCCATTATATATATATATATATATATATATATAACCTAGCGTCAGTTCATGGGATTATGCTTTATATGTGTGTATGACTTTTAGTATGTGTACATCTCTCTCTCTCTTTCTCTCTCTCTCTTTCTTTCTCGCTCACTCTATGTCTATCTTTCTATTTCATTCTTTTATCTACATATATATATATGTGTATGTGTGTGTGTGTGTGTGTGTGTGTGTGTGTGTGTGTGTGTGTGCGTTTGTGTATGTGTGCATGTACATATATACATATACATATGTGTGTGTTTATATATATATATATATATATATATATATATATATACAGTGGGGTGAAGTAAATATTCGTATATATGGAAATTGTTATTTCTTATCTTTCAAACATAGCTTGAATGAACTTTTTATATACATTTATGTATAAGGATATATTCTACTAATATGTATATATAAGCTTAGGTTACAATTGATTTTAAAGAAATTAATGCCATTTGTTCACTTTCATATGTACGAATATATGACATTGATTTCATATGTACATATGTATATCTATTTCACCTCATTGGCTAAAGAACCTGCCCTAAAACTGATGTATAGCCTAAAGCGAGAATCGTTACTTTCAAAACTTTCCCTTGGGTATAAGCGCTATGTGAAAGGCAAACAGTCCCAACCAGGATTTGAACTCGGGTCACCGTATCTATTTCCTTCGACGATATCCATTAAACCGCAAGCGCCTTTAATGTGTATGTGTGTCCGTGTGTGTGTGTGTGTGTGTGTGTGTGTGGTGTAACGGTTATTATCGAAGAGAAAAGAGCATGATAGACCGACTTCAGATCCTGGACGAGGCTGTTTTCTTTGGACTTCGCACAAATGGCCCTGGGAAATTTATAATTCCATGCCTCCTTCTTTCCGCTAATGATAAAATAGTTTAGCAGGCTTATCTATTTTTGCACCATTTTTTCCCTAACAACTAAACAAAAAAAGGATGGGTTCTTCTACACAGACCTTCAGCACGAGAATCAATTCCCATTGTAGGTAGCCAACAAGATTGACAAGAGGGTTCAATATATATATATATATATATATATATGTATATATCATCATCATCATCATGTCGTGTCGCTAGCACGGATATCCCGGACTCTCTCTCGCCACTTCTCCTTATCGTTCATCGCCTCTGGCAGGTCTTCAAGGCTACATCCTGTATCCTCACATAGCTGCTGTATGTATGTTCGAGCTGGTCGTCCTGCTTTTGCTCGGCCATATGTGGGGTTCCATAGGAGTACATCACTTATGAGCTGGTCCCTACTTCTCCAGCAGTGTCCTGCATATCTGGTTCGTCTAGCTTGGATAGTTTTCGTGATGAGAGGCTGTCTGGTTCGTCTAACTTGGATAGTTTTCGTGATGGGAAGCAAATATATATATATATATATATATATATATATATATATATTTCATATTTTTCTTATGCACCCAGTATATATATATATATACATATATATATATATATATATATATATATACTGGGTGAATATATATATATACTGGGTGCATAAGAAAAATATTGAATAATTTTTAGAACGTCTTTTTAGTCTGATTGGTTCAATTTTCGAAAAAAAAAAGGCGATAAATCTAAATTTTCATAATAGTCCTTGAATAATAGAGCATTGTTCAAGTACTTTTTCATTAAAGTTTAACCCAATATCAGCGAGCAAGAAAAAAAAAAAAAAAAAAAAAAATCAATGAATTGCTTAAAGCCGAAAAACTTTCCAAAATAATTGGAGTTTCTTTATGGCCTCCATCAAGCCCAGACATACCCCCCCTTGATTACGTTATAAGGGGAATTCTAAAAAACAAAGCGACTGTAACTTCTCATTGTGGTCAGCTTAAGACTACTATTGAGGAGGAATGTAATAGAATGTCAGAAAAATTTATTTTGAAGGCACGCAAATTATTTCGAATACAATAATTGATAAAATAATTTTTTAAAAAATGACGTCCAAATTGAGCAAATTTCCTGTTTTGTGTCTATCTTCTTAATTTGTCGCTTATTCTTTAAAATTAAAATTAATCTTGTTTTATAATAGAGTCGTTTGTTATTTTACTAGAATATTCTTAATTTTGCTTCTGAACCCTATATATATATATATATATATATACTAGAATAGTTGGGCAATAAAGAAGAATAAATCTAGGTAGTCGATGTTAAATTAGGGAAAAAAGAAACAACCTTGATTTATTCTTCATTTCTTACTTGTCACGAAGTTTCTCTGACGAGACGTGACCGAAAAAAAAAACGCCTTTGTTTTAGAATTCACAATGTAAGTGGTGCCTTCAATAAGTTGTCAGACTTTTTTGTACAGGCATTTAAAATTGTCGTAGACACTTGAGAATTCATTATGTAATTTCTATACATCTTATGAGATGACTGACCAAATTTTGTGATTTCATATTCAAATGAACAGCTACAGTAGGAATTGGAATACACCCTACTAAAGCCTGATTGTCACAGCTGGTGACTTTCAAAAATGCAATCTGGACGTGAGGACACTTTAGAACGATATGCAATAAAATTCTTTTTTAAACTTGGAAAAAATGCCACAGAAACGGATGGAATGCTTCAGACTGCTTTTCGACCATCTTGCATGAATCGAGCATGAGTTTTTGAGTGGCATAAGAGATTCAAGGAAGGCTGAGAGTCTGTGAGGGATGATGAGAGGTGTCGGTAAGGAAGTCAATACACCAGAGTTGATTGGGCAAAGGGTTAGGGTTAAGGTTAGGGTTACTATGTTGAGTTTTTAAGGGAGTTCAGGAAGAGATTCCTAGGGAAGAGGCCTGCACTCTTCAAATTGGGTCTGTGGCATTTCCACTAAGGCAATGCACCAGTCAACAACTCCCCACCTTGTCAAAGACTATTTGACATGGAGAGGCGTCAAGACGGTTCCTCAGCCTCCCTATAGTCCAGACCTTGCTCCCTGTGACTTTTGGTTATTCCCTAAGCTCAGAGGCTGTTGTTATGAGACAATTGAAGAGATGAAAGAGGCTGTGACGAAGGTCATTGACACGTTCACATAAGAGGACTTCCATGGGGCCTTATAGAAGTTTTTGGAACGGTACAACAAGTGCATTGCAGCCTGAGGAGATTACATCGAAGGGGAGGAGAGTTTCATGTCTGTACTATCAATAAAAGTGCCCATACGAAAAAAGTCTGGAAACTCATTTAATGATCCTCGTATGTTCTACTTAAAGCTATTCTAAGATTTTGCTCGTACCATCGGATATATATATATATATATATATATATATATATTAGCAAATATAACCTAAAAACGGGGCTCAGTTCATGTGTCTACTATGGCTGAAGTAGAACGTTCAATTGAAGATATTTAAGTATTAAAAATTGATTTTAATTCAACGAATGAATGTAAAACGTTTCTGGTTCATTTTTCGTTACTTCTTTTATAGTGAACCAACTCTTTTAAAACTTTGTTTTAAAAAAATTCTCTTTTTTGCCCGACAATGATCAAATGTCGAAACTAATTTAGAACAATCAAAAAGTAACTATCCGCCAAGAAATATTTATCATAGTCTTATTTTATATATATATATATATATATATATATATATATATATATATATATATATATATATATATATATATATATATATATATATATATATATATATATATATATCCTCTGTAGGGAATACGCACCTTCAAGACACATTAAATCAAGTGGTCGCGCATTGTCACCATGACTAGTTGATTCGGCATCTTTTACACGTGACATGAACCGGTGGCCTAGTGGTAGAGTTACGGCTTCTGTATACGGTGGTTGTTGGATCGATCTCCATTGGTGGAGATCACGGTGTTTACCCCCTGGTAAGACTCAGTAAGGGCGAAAGAACAGTTCAGTATGTCGCATGTAGGTGTTAGCCGGGTTTTCTAGTCATGATAATTCTAATATATATATATATATATATATATATATATATGACACAAGTTTCGTTTTCCACTCATCTTTCTCTTGGAAAATATTTCTTCGAAAATTGAAAGAAAGCAAAGTATCCCTCAAAGTAAAATAAATAATGTTGGAGACCAGAAGGCTCCCTTTTCGGTAGCTACTACACCAAGCATAACATAGAGTGTTCGCCAATGGCCCGGGAGACCTGGGTTCAATCCCAGGTCGAGTCACACCAAATACTTTAAAAATGGTACTTGATACCACCTTGCTTAACACTCAGCATTATAAGGTACGGTTCAAGAGTAAAGTGGAGCAATACTGGGAATGGAGTAGCGCCCTCCCCTACACCTTGGTGTAGTAGCTATCGAAAAGGGAGCCTTCGGGTCACCCTCGACTATGGTCTCTTACTTTACTTACTTTTACTTACTACACCAAGGTGTAGAGAAGGATGCTACTCCTTTCCCTGGATTGCTCCACCTTACCCTTGATCCGTACCTTATAATGCTGAATGTTAAACAAGGAGGCATCAAGTACCATTTTTTGAGTCTTTGGTATGACTCGATCTGGGATTGAACCCAGCTCTCCCGGGCCATTGGCAAACACTCTAACCATCATTCCAATGCCCGGTTAATGCGAAATAGTTTAACAATACACTTCAAATGAGTTTAGCAACTGATTTGTATAGTAAGTCTCTGTAAAAGGACGAATAGCAGGCGCATATCCTGAACAGCAGTTGGTCTATTCAGGCTCGTAATATTGACCAATCCAAAAAATATTTGATTTAACTACAGCTTTAAGAAATAGCCTCTTTTCTGCTTTCTTATATTCTAAGACTTTCTTCTTTTTTTTTTTCCTTCTCTTATTTTTTTAACTTAATAAACCTAAATAATAAGACTTGACCGGCTTAGCGGAATTTGGGTTTCTACCTGTGTTGAATATGAACGGACTGACACAAGTTTACTGGTGGAATCCGACGTCATATTTTCGTCCTGTTTGTTTAGACAAGGTAAGCTGGCTGTATCGGATCTAATTCCCCCGGAACCTAGATCGATTCAATACCGATGGAAATCTTCAAGTCAACATTTTCCTCAAGAATAAACAGAAAAAAATACTGAAAAGGGAAAAACGATTCTTAAATCTTAGACTATATCCGACCAGAAAATTTCTCTCTCTCTCTCTCTCTCTCACACACACACACATACTCTCTCTCTCTCTCTCTCACACACACACACACACACACTCTATCTCTCCTTTTCCCTCTCTCTCTCTAGTTTCATTGTTGTTTTGAACAAACGAGTTTTATCGATTCGAAGGTAAAGAGTTCTATTTGGCAAAAAACCTACATCGACACAAAATGAAAACGCATATTTTTACACTTAATAAATCTATACAAATAATTGAAAACTTACACAGTGTGAAATCATTAATACGCCTGATGAACGTGCAATGTATATTATGTGTATTAATAAATGATCTTTACCACAATAACCGGATATCTAATATTTATAATGGTTTAAAAAAGCAGGTTTAAACAAAAACCTACTCCGTATTATTCATTTGTAATGTTGCTGTTTTTTTTTTTCATATGACTAATAGTTTTACACCTTTTTTAAATAGAGGAATTATATCGTAAATTGAATTACCATGACCAAAAGCCCGGCAACAATTGTGCGCGACATATGGAAACACAAGACAGCTCTTTCGGCCTTATTAGGTCTCATCAACTGTGAGACCTAATAAGGTCGAAACAGCTGTCCAGTGTTTCCGTATGTCACACGCAAGTGTTTGCCGGATTTTTTGGTCATGGTAATTAAATTTACAATCAATAGTTTTATGTATAAATTTTAGAAGATAGCAAAAGATTTCTTTGATTTGGTTTAGTTTGGTTTGATTTGACAGCATATCAATCATTGTAGGTTATTTAATGCCAGATCATGTTTATACACATATATTAAATATATGATTTGTAAACAAATTTTGTTGATAACATTTTTAAATAAACTTGGGCTCTTTATTATGCACACAGTTTAATAGTTTAAAGTATTTCTATCTTATACGAATCATTCTATTTACTATGAATTATTTGATTCTAATAGTTTCATGTGTGACTGTAACGATTTAATATCATTCATTTGTTTGCACACATTTAAATTGATATACACATATGATTTATAAAAGAATAGATTTTTGGTAAATTCATTTTTAAATGCGTTAGCTATTCGAGTGTACAAACAAATTAGTTCTATAGTTTCTGTTCAGTTAAATGCTTTCTATCTATTACTGTTTGATGCTTATGATACTATTCAATATAAATAATTTGTTTGCATACTGATGTAGTTACAAGTTTTACAGCAGCAACTGGGGGCCAAAAATCAAAGACACGAGTCTTGTACTGATGAAGATGTATATCTTTATTTGCGCACGTGTTCAGCGTAAAAACAAGCGTACATTCTCCAACTATACATTTTCCAACCTGAAAACTCTTTTTGCTTTGCTAGTGACCCACTAAGAAAAACGTTCGTCTCGCATGCCGGTTAATTTGAAAAAGACCGAATTCGCGCCAGCCGGTGTTCAGGCCGGAAGTTCCTCCCGCACCTTCCACCCGGAAGTGACCGGTGTGGGAGGCAAAGTTCAATATAAAAAACTATACCGGTTGAAACGCAAACTCCTACATTTACAACAAGTATTGCTATTTAGCACGAATTATTGTATTAAACACTATTCATTCATTTGTTCACAGTCTAATAGTACCAAGCATTGATTTCTAAAACCAATAATTCAATTTAGGCACAGAGATTAAGAGATTCAAATATTGCTGTTTAACACTAATAGTTCGTTCAACACTATTTATTCTTTTGCTCACAGTTAAATGGCTCCAAGTATTGCTATGTATCACCAACAATTTTATTAACAATCATTTGTTTACACAGTTAAATGGTCAAACAGTTCTATTTCTAACAATTCAATTTCGCATAGTCATTTTTTTTTGCATATATTTTAAATTTCAAACAGTTCTATTTGACCCATAGATAGGACCCTATCAGGTGTTACTACTCCGGGCCAGAGTAGACCTGGGAGCAATGGCAATAAAGGGATATTTTATACAGCGTATGTGGCAGCCGGCAAACGTGCGTATATATATATCTGTGTTTGTGAAGATTGCGTAAATATATATAACTAGGTTATAGCAAGTCATGGAATTTTAGACGAAGCAGACAATAAGCATCTGATGTAAAGCGTTATCGCTTCCTTTCTCTTTCTTTTCTTTCTTTTTTTATCATATTCGTTACGTGTCACGTATTCTTTTCCTTCCTTCCTTTCCTCATATTCAAAATAGAATTGACTATTATTCATCTGAGGTGAAGACAGGACATAACGTCCGAACATGAGTACAAGTCTTGTACTCGTGAAAGATACTCTTGTTTTTTGTTTGTTGTATTTTGTTTGTTTTTTGTTGTTTTTTGTTGTTTTCTCAGTACCTTGATCATGAAAGTGAAATCACTTTTGTTAGAAATTAACCAAATCGAAATAAAATTTACTGAATTTTCTGAAAGTTCAGAAAATCAAGATAAAGACCTGAGCTTGATAATATCATTAAGTTGAGATGTTCCACATGCTGAGAAAGAAAAAAAATAATGAACCAAATTTGTTGTGTCGTTGTGAAGTCCTTTGTGTTTTGACAGAAGAAAATTGGGACTTTATTACCTGCCATTAAATCTCTTTTATTTTTATTTTTTTCATTTTATTTGTCAAGATGAAAAATCCTGATACTTACCACAAATTTTTCTTTCTTTGAAGAGTGATTATTTTAAGGAAGTTTTGTTCTTCGAATAAAATACACAGGGTTGCATTTTGCTGCTTAGCAAATATGGAAGAATAAATAATCATTTCTTCCAGAAAATCAGTCAATCTTATTTGGGTTTGGAAAGAGGCTCTCAATTCATTAGACATTTTCTTTCTATGATAGACACTTAATTTCGTATTTAATTAAAAAAGGTATTCAGTAATAATTGGGGGAATATATCAGTATTGGTATCTAAGATAAAATTAATTTTACATTTGACTAGGAAAATAACTATAAGACTATGACTTGCATAAATCTGTTTTCTTTTTCAAAATATCTAACAAAAACGATCAAACTCTATATAATGAAATGATTTAAAAGATTCTGTTAGTAAAATTTTGAGAAAAATTGAACAAATCTTAAATTTCACGCTGTAACCCGGATATAAGAGACCCTGATATAAGAGAGAGTTTTTCTCTGATCCCAAATTAGAGCTTGTATTACCTAAACAAAATAGAACAAACCCAGATATAAGAGAAACTCTGATATAAGAGACTTGTTCTCCTGTCCCAATTCTCTTATATCCGGGTTATATTACACTGAAAATATTACGTGTAAGTAATTGAGAAAAAGCCTCAAAGGAGATTCTCCGTGGCGTAGTGAAAAACGTTCTGGACTGTGATATCGTTGAAAGAGAGTTCGTAAGATCAACCATGAATAAAAAATACATCTACCATATTTTAGATATTTTTTTTAAACCAGGAATATCAAGATTTTATAATTTCTTGTAGAACATTAGACATTCGAAAATGATATAATTAGGTAGGATTTCTTGACAGAATCTCAAGCATTGTCAGTTTCTTTCGGGCAAAAATCGGTACCTTCGTAACGAAAACAGAATTGTACACATACACGTACACAAACGCATATATATATATATATATATAGAGAGAGAGAGAGAGAGAGAAACTGAAAAACAAGGTTATGTAAAGAGAATAATCTAATGAAAAAATAAGTCGACGTTATAACGATTCGGTTCTAATTGAACCATCATCAGAACTTAGAAAGGATGATATCGCTTGACGTTAGATCACCGATGGATTTTTAATGATATTGAAAACAAGGGTTAAATTATATATAGAGAGAAAGTGGAAACCGATAAATAAATCAGCGTTCGTATTTAGAAATATGTCACGTGATTGCTTAAGACAATGATGTAGGTTTAGTTTGGTTTGATTTGTTGGGTTTTATGGCATATCAACCCTTGTAGGTTATTTAACGCCAAATCCATTTTTATGTAAATATTCAATTCTATTTCAAACTATTCAGTTTAGCATAAGTACA
>OY757915.1:92413335-92445835 GCA_963585895.1 Sepioteuthis lessoniana | reverse complement strand
GGAACCATAAAGACCAATAAGATACCAGAACTATATAAATTAGCTAGGATACTTTAAAGTGTCCTGGAGAAACCTGCATTTGAAACTGTGGTGAAAAATTCGCCCGGAGTGAAAATAATAATAGAATATTGAGAATTTTATAATAATAAAAATAATAATACGCATACGATACGGTGGGATTTTGAGTTTGGTTTGGTTTTAGGGCATATCAACCATTCTAGGTTATTTGATGCCGAATTCATTTTTTTTACACATACATCAAATATATGTTTCCGGAATATATTTTGTAGTTAGCATTTTTTTTTTCACATGGCTTCATGTATTTCTATCTAATATGAATAACTCTATTTATTATTTATTATTTGTTTGCACACAGTTAAATGTTTTCAAGTATTGCTCTTTAGCACTAGAAATTCAATTAAACAGTTATTTGTTTTCAAATAGTTAAATGATCAAACAGTTCTATTTCAAACGATTCAGTCCACAAAGTTAAATTGTTCCAAGTATTGCTATATATTACTAACAATTCAATTAAGCATTACTTATTTGTTTACATACAATTGAATGATCAAACAGTTCTATTTCAAACGATTCAGTCCACAAAGTTAAATTGTTCCAAGTATTGCTATATATTACTAACAATTCAATTAAGCATCAGTCATTTGTTTACATACAGTTGAATGATTAAACAGTTCTATTTCAAGCAATTCACTTTAGCACAATTCATTTGTTTGCTCTTAGTTTAAATGTCAAAATACACAGTTTCATTGACAAACAGTTCTATTCGACCCAAAGATAGTTTGGTTTGGTTTGGTTTCTATGTTTAGTGGCATATCAACCTTTGTAGGTTATTTAATGCCAAAGCTATTCTCCTAGAAGAACAGTAGTGGTACTATTTAACCCATAGCTGGGAGGATAAGGGGGTTCATACCTTTCCCAAGGGTATTTGCCCGAAAGTGAACGTAATAGCGCGACTGGAGTACGAACTCGCGTACTACGATTCCACAGTCAATCGCTTTAACCATTACACCACGAGGACACCCCCCAAGATTGGACTTTCTCTTTTGTAATTGGAACTTTCAGGTCACTCTGGATTTAGGTCACCAGCTTTACTTTTACTTATTATATATGTGTAAACAGGATTTGGTAATAAATAGCCAACAAATGTTGATATGCCATAAAACACAACCAAGCTACCTATCAATCAACCAACCAACTCCTGAAACCAATGCATTACCAACCAAACGATATAAATATAGCAGATTACAAGAAATTGAATAATACAAGAAATTTTTCTTAAACCAATTAAAAAAAAGAAACATACAATAATGAACAGACTTTTCATGCTTTTTACGATTCACTGAATATTTTTCTTTTAGTCATATTCTTTCTAATACGTTACTAATCGAACATTGACTAATTTTCGCAATTGACTGATGACTGTGATTTACCTTTGTTTAATTTCCCAGGGAAGGGTGGCACTGAGCCATTGGCGGCGACTGAAGTGGCCGTTGTGGTCACTCCATTCGGGTCCGATTTCTTACATGCTGATTTCCTGCAGCAACACACAATGGCCACGATACAAACCACAAAAATAAGGATGCTGCCAATAGTGATAGCCACTGCGGCCGTCACACCAAGCGTCATGAAGCGGTTAAGAACGCTGTCTGAAAAACGAGAAGAAGAAAAAAAAAAAAGAAAATGCATTAAAATATCTTGATATGATGAAATTTAATCATAAAAAAGAAAAAATATCATAGCATTAATTCTGGGTATAAATGAATAAAAGAAAGTAAAAATTAACAATTCACCTAAAATGTTTTCGGAATACATCCATTCTCTTTACTTTTTCCTTCAATCAATAAATACAGTTTCTATTTTACATTTGGTCCAAATTACGCAGAGCAAATTCAGTCTTGAACGAAAAACATTGGCTATTGAAGGCCTCCTTCAATTTCGGGAAATAAAAACAAACAACAAAAAAGGAGCAAAGTCTGGGTTAAAAACATATGCTATTGAAGGCCTTCAATTTCGGTGGGGGGGAAACGAAAGGAAGAAGGTGCTAACTCGGGGTTAGAAAAACTCTACAACGTTAAACTACGGTCACCAAAAATAAAATTGCATAGTTATATCTATGAGGAGCATGTCTATTTTCGAGGGGGGAATCCCTTTGGGGTTGTAGCTGACGTGCAGGATTGTAATAGCGTAGTAAGCGAGTTCGAACTCCAGCTGCGCTCTCACGATTCTTTTCAGACTAATACATTTTGAATAAGTATAACCCCTTATTCCTCCAGCTATGGGTTAAAAAGCGCGATTACTGTTCTTCTGCAAGAATGGCTTTGGCATTAAATAACACATGTAGGTTGATATGTCATTTAACAAAGAAACCGAGATGGAGAAAGATACGATTTTATGATACGATAGATAGATAGATTGATAGATATGATCCAGTGACGAGTTCAATAGTATCACTATTGTACTTCTACAAGGATGATTTCGGCATTAAATAACCTACGATGGATGCTATGCCATTAAGAAAAAGAACCACAAACAATAATATTTTGATCTGTTACGTCGTAATAATTTTTGGTTACTGGTTTTCAGTATTGTATAGTTTGGCAATATGTAACCAATATCCGTTTCGGTAGAATCCTTTTCGGCTAGAAATCATAAAAACCCTGATATCATCGATCTATTATTAAATTAGCATCTTATAAATTATTGTTTCAGGTGTACTGAGTTATGAGTGAAAAAAAAAATATATATATCATTATATATATATATATATATATATATGTCATTCTGCCAGCACGGATATCCCTGACCCTCTCTCGCCTCTTCTCCTTATCGTTCATCGCTTCAAGCAGGTCTTCAGAGCTACATCCCGTATCCTCACAGAGCTGCTGTAAGTATGTTTGAGCTGGCTGTCCTGTTTTTGTTCGGCCATATGTGGAGGTCTGTAGGAGTATACCACTTATGAGCTCGTCTCTGCTTCTCCAGCAGTGTCCTGCATGTCTGGTCCGTCTAACTTGGATAGTTTTCATGATGGGAGGCAAGTGGCCGTATAGTTGGTGCTTTGTGGGGTCTTGCCTCCTTGGCTTGTTCAATATTGCTCGAAGCATATTTGTGTAATTGCTGTCTATCTTTTTCTCCAGCCGTTTAGTTAGCGTCCAAGTAGTGCATCCATATAGCAGTATCGATACGACCGCTGTTTGGAAGAAACTATATATATATATATATATATTGTTTGAATCAGACGTGAGCTGTAAAAGAATGCTACCAGCTATATTGAACAAATGCAAGAAGCAACATCCCGCAAAACAGCAGTTGTACAGTCACCTATCTCCCATCTCTAAAACCATCCGAATAAAACGAACAAGACATGCAGGATACTGCAGTAGAAGTAAAGACAAACTCACAAGCAACGTTCTCCACTTGACCCCTTCACACAGACGAACAAGTGTTGGTCGACTAACAAGAACTTATCAATAACATATCTTTACGAATACAGGATGTAGTCTTGAAGAACTGCCGGCAGCGATGGATGATAGAAACGAGTGGCGAGAGAGAGAGAGAAAGTCAGGGAAATCCCTACAAGCAGTGCGACATGATAATGTAATGATATATATATATATATATATATATATATATATATATATATATATGTGGGGGGGGTGTACTTAAAAATCATATATGCAAAAAAACGAATTTCTACGATCGGATAATATATTGATTAAATCATTCAACTTACTTTGTTGTATATATATATATATATATATATATATATATATATATATATATATACTTACTAATTTACTATCTACTAGCATTCACGGTGACAAAGAAAAAGAAAAAAAAACACCAGAATTCAGAGATAACAAATCTCGAATCACTGCCAGGGGGAAAAAAGAAAAAATTATCGGAAGAAAAGAAGAAAAAGCCAACTTCGTCACACCAGTTGAAAAAAATCAAGAGATATACAATCAGTTGGTCAAAAGAAAAAAAAACCTGCAAAATGTTGCAATGCAACAATTATAAAAAAAGTGCTCAATACTAAATAGAGCCAATTACAAAAGTTAAATCGCGAGTTGGGACTATCCTACTACAGTTTCGCCTAAAACGGCTCCTCAGGGTACCTAGCACCGACGGCATTAAATAACCTACTAAGATTGATATGCCATGGCAAACCAACCAACCAACCAACCAACCAACTACCAATCCTTTTACGTCTTATTGATTTTGGCTTTAATATAATTGGTTCTTATGGCGTTGTTTTGTGCTATTATTAGAAGATATTCAGGTTCTCTCTAAAGATTTCTTTTTGTAGCCATGTCCTGGTCTTCTCGTGTAAGATTTTACCAGTTTATATTTTGAGATATCCGTACAGTTGTTTTTCTTCTCATTTCTGCTTCCTTGTTATTGTTGTCCTGTTTGTCCTTCTATTGTCAGTACTGTTACTGGCTTCTGTAATTAGTCTTTCGTTGCTTTTTAAATGTAGTCTTTAAGCCACGGTATGGATGCATCGACACTATATTTAATACTGGTGTCTCCTCTTCCTTCTTTTTTCCTTGACACATGTAGTCTGTTTACATCATCGCTCGGATGTAAAGCCTTGTACATCATCAACATTCTTGTATTATTATTAGTAATTGTAGTACGAGCAGAAGTTAGTGTTACAATGATTTCTCAGAAACGAGACGAGAATTAATGTTATTAAGAACTGAGTAATAAGCCGAGCCTGCAAGAGGGCTGGCTGGGGAAAAGAGTGTGGGGGGGGGGTTGTATGATGAAAAAAAAAATAACATTTAGAGAGAAACTCCTACTTTTTAATGGATTTTTGTTAATAATTCGCACTTGAAAACCTATTTTGCCCCACCATTTTGCTTTCTTTTCATTTTTGCCTGACGCGGGAAATTTGAATGAGTAAGAGTGTCACAAGCGTAAGATGGCGGTGGGGCAGGCTCATCGATGTTGGATAGGGGGGGGAGATTTAAAAAAAAATTTAACAGGACAGAAATTGTTCTAATGGAAGCGAGGGGAGGGAAGAAGACACGAATGAAACAAGAACCCCCACCTTCCTCTATTAAAAAAAGAAAAAAAGAAAGAAAAAAGAAACTATAAAAAGATTTTTTTCTTTTGTATTAAAAAGAAAAAATTCTAAACACCACGACCTGAATTATAATGCTCACCCCCCTTTTTATGGAAAAATTTCTGGAAAAAATAAAACCAAATTATTTCTAAAGGTTTCACGGAAAATCATATATAAAATTTAATTTAGAAAAAGTAGCATATTGTTGTCTTGCTCACAACAAATTGCAGAGAAATAGAGATACTGTCTGATGGCAGGAAGAAGCAAATCTTCATCATCACTGTTATCAAAAATAAAATCTAAATAAAATTCTTGGCGTTTTTATTTGTTTGTTGTTGCTTTATTTTTTTGTTTTTTAATGGTTTGGTTTTGGTTTGGTTTTATGGCATATGAACCATTTTAGGTTATTTAATGCCAAATCCATATAAACAGTTCTATTCAAACAGATCAGTTTAGTATATGTATAGTTTTTGTTTACATACAGTGAAATGTCAAAACTGTTCTATTTCAAACAATTCAGTTAAGCAAAAGTACATAATTTCAAGTTCAAAGTGGACCTTGGAGTGATGGCAATGAAGGGGCACTCTGCATTCCCCAAATTTCTAGCATTACTGGAATCTCACCATCAGATTGGGTGTCCTCGTGGTGTAATGGTTAAAGCGATGAACTGCGGAATCGTAGTACGCGAGTTCGTACTGCAGTCGCGCTATTACGTTCACTTTCGGGCAAATACCCTTGGGAAAGGTATGAACCCCCTTATTCTCCCTCCAGCTATGGGTAAATAGTAGGACGGACTAGGTTCTTCAGCCTTGTTGAGGCAACTAGTCTAGGAGAAGGAAAACTCTGAATTCAAACCTGTTAAACTCCGCTTAAAAATCGACCTTGTGTCATATCCTGCCCGAGCGGAGGGGATGGTAAATAGTACCATCAGATTGTTTAATGTCATATATTGGACACTCGTTGGGGATAGGGGTCTTAAAACTATGCAGAGAAACAGTCGGTGTATTCTACAGCCCCAGCCGACAGGGTAATTATTTTTCAAAGAAGTTAAGCCATGATCAATCTGTTCAATACTTGGATGGGTGCCTGTTTAAGAACATCAGTTACCGTAGCAATCTCATTGACTGGTTGTTTGATTTTAACGGTATGTCAACCAGTTTAAGGTTATTTCATACCAAGAGGTTAGGGAATCGGTTTCATTGTTCATTCATATTTGTATTTTAGGTGGGGTAGTTGTTTTTAAAGTTGGATTTCCAACATACAGTCTTATAGAATTCGAATAATATCTAAACGTATCTATTAAACCCCGAGATAAGGACTCTGAAAGGGATAAACACTTCCTTGAGGGGGTCTTACTCCCCTGCAGGGGATACAGTCAGCAAATTCAAAACCCCATTCAAAGTTATGTAAACGATATGAAGCTTACAAGACAGAATCTAAACCAAGCGCAGCGTATTCTATATCTACAACGACGCCATTCTAATAACACCGGTTCCTGTTAGATCATTTAAGTCAAGCAGCGAGGATCCTGCTCAGTATTAAGATGGGTGATTACTTATTAACAGCAGGTATTCTAAGCATTCTGTGGCCTTTGTGTCAGACTACACAAATCCTTTGCAAACTCTTGGAAAGTTAAAAGCTCCTCAAATGTATAGGGACATGACAAAATCACTGAAATAGTGAAACGTAAAGGTTCCTATTGTTCTTACATTACTAGTAGCATTTGGAAACCATGTGTATTAGTAATAATTGTTGAGGTTGGCAAGAATATTAAGAAGAGTCTTACAGAAGACTCATTGTCCCTCAGACTCCAGTGAAAGACCATCAGCTAACGCTGGTGTAAAAAAAACTCGCTAGGAATAAAACAGAATCTCTCCTTATAGCAGCACAGGACAACGCCATAAGAACCAATCATATTAAAGAGAGAATAGATAAAACGCAACAAAATAGCAAATATAGGTTATGCGGTGACAAGAATGAAACCATCATTCAGATAATAAGCGAATGCAGCAAATTAGCACTGAAAGAGTATAAGACTAGACACGACTGGGTGGGAAAGGAGATCCACTGGGAGATGTGCAAGAAATTTAAATTTGACTATGTGAACATATGCTATATGCAGAACCCAGCATCTGTCTTAGAAAATGACAAACATTAAGTCCTTTGGGACGTTGACATACAGAGAGATCATCTAATCTCGGCCAGTAGACCAGATCTAATAATAATCAACAAATCAACAAAATCAACAAAAAAAGAGAATTTGCAAAATTGTGAACTTTGCTCTCCCGGCTGACCATAGAATAAAACTGAAAGAATGTGGAAAGAAGGATGAGCACCTCGACCTAACAAGGGAATTGAAAAAACTAGGGAACATGAAGGTGACAATTATACTAATTGTGATTGGTGCTTTTGAGACAGTAAATAAACGATTATCAAAGGGACTGGAGGACAAGTGGAAACCATCTAAACTAGTACATTATTGAGAATGACCAGAATACTGAGAAGAGTCCTGGAGACTTGAGGAGATTAGCTGTCACTCAAGCTGTCACTCAAACTCAAATTCAATTAAGCATTAGTCATTTGTTTACATAGAGTTGAATGATTAAACAGTTCTATTTCAAGCAATTCACTTTAGCTCAAGTCATTTGTTTGCACTTAGTTTAAATGTCAAAGTACACTGTTTCAATGTCAAACAGTTCTATTTGACTCCAAAATAGGACTTTCTCAGGTGCTATCCCTCCGGGCCAGAATGGACCTCGGAGCGATGCCAATGGAGGAGTACTCCACATTCCCCAAAAGCTCCAGCATTACTGAAACTTCAAGATCAGATTGTTTAGTGGGATAAACACTCTTTGGGGGGCGGTCTTACCCCACAGCAGAGATGCAGTCGGTGTATTCTCCAACCCCAGCCGACGAGGCCAGCGATTTTGCGATAAAAACCGATCACCCAATACCGGCTCGAAGACAAAGCATAATTTTGATTACCAAGAACAAAAGAACCTGTTACATAGCGAAGTTTGCTGTATTTGCGATGCGTATAGAGGCAAATACTTTGACCTAGCTTGAGAGCTGAAAACCTGTGGAAAATGAAAGTGACACTGATTACAATCGTAGTTGGAACCCTTGAAACAGTCCCCCAAGAATCTAGGAAAGAAACTCAGTGAACAGTTGATTAGAAGAAGAACGGTACCTTCTAGACCACAGCACTACAAAAATCAGCTAGGATACTTAAAAGAGTACAGAAGAACTGTCACGCAGGTATTAGTGAAACAACATCAGAGATCGTTGAAGTGAAAAATTTAAATAATAATATTGAAAAACGAGACAAGATCATAAATCTTGCCAGAGAACTAAAACGCTATGGAACGTGAATTGGTTTACTTTTATGACATATGAACCATTGCCAGTTTTTAAAGCCAAAACCATTTTTATACATATAGCAGTTCTATTTCAAACAATTCAGTTTAGCATAAGTACACTGTTTAGTCGTATTTGACCCATAAATAGGAGCCTATCAGGTGCTACCCACTGCGGGACTGGGTAGACTTGGGAATGATGACAATAAAGAGGTACTCCGCATTGCCTAAAGCTTCAGTACTCCTGGAACCTCACCATCAGTTTATTTAATATCA
Source organism: Sepioteuthis lessoniana (assembly GCA_963585895.1). NCBI lineage: Eukaryota > Metazoa > Mollusca > Cephalopoda > Myopsida > Loliginidae > Sepioteuthis > Sepioteuthis lessoniana. Next base: position 92,437,114 of record OY757915.1, on the reverse strand, counting down.
TATCCCGGGCACCTTTTGGGGAGTTTTATCCTTCTGCAGAGATGCAGTCGTTGTATTCTGCAGTCCCAGCCGACTGCGCCATATGGAACATGAAGGTAACCGTGATACCAGATATAATTGGTCCGCTTGGAACGATCCCCAAAGGCTTAATAAGGGGTGGAAGGAGTTGGAAATCGGAGGACGAGCCAAGACCATAAAAAGTACAACATTGTTTAGATCGGCCAAAATACTGAGAAGCGTCCTGGAGATCTGATGAAATTTGCAGTCAACCAGATTGCAGTGAAAGACCATCAGCTAATGCTAGTATGAAAAACTGGCTAAGAGTAATCTAATAATAATGATAATAATAATGATAACAATAATAATCCTGGGGACCAAAGAAGATTTGCTATCTCTCAGATGGCAGTGTTAATCCCCCCGTTAAAATAGCACAGCCGGATTGGGCTGCAAAATACACCGACTGCATCTGTGTAGAGGGGTAAGACCCCCACAACGAGTGTTTTGGATATAATATTAAACAATATGATGGTGAGATTTCAGTAATACTGGAACTTTAGGGAATGTGGAGTACCCTTTTATTGCCTTTGCTTCCAGGTCCACTCAGGACCAGAGTAATAGCACCTCACTGGGTACTAGCTTTGGATGAAATAGAACAAAACGGTGTACTTATGCTAAACTGAAATGCTTGAAATTTAATTCGGCGTCAAATGACCCGAACAGGTTTGATAAAACCAACCAGCTAACCACCTTTCAAACTCACGAGGAGTAAAATAATGAATGAAGGAATAAATAGAAATTAAAAATAAACTGGGAGACAAATATAATGAAGCAGTGTTACATATCGTGGTTGTAAAGCATAATACCGCGCTTAGAAAAATGAAAACGAGGCACAGAATGACACGACGAACACGAGGAGGGAGACAATGCCCCTCACCACTAAGATTGAAAATAAGAATAACGGAAAGCTAACAACTATTAGTGTTGCTGTTAGAAGTAGGCGGGAAAAAATTGCAAAAACTTCCAATCATTTTCTATTAGATTTTCTAAGGATTCCATTCTTTACTTCGAATTTTTGTGGGGACGGAGATGGTTCTGTCCACAATTGGAAAGTGTAAATTAAGCTGAATCCTTTCAGTGTTGACTGAATTGTCCATTCTTCCTTTTCACACATTTTCCTCGTTATTTATTTATTTAACTATTGTGTTTTTGTTTTGTTTTTTTTACTTTCACTCACACGGCATGAGTAGAAGACGGCACGCATGCGCAAGTGCATAAAAAACAACAACCCGAGTACAGCTAAACTCTCTTCAAATATGTTTGAAATTAGTCTGTTTTTTTTTTCTTTACAGATAACCCATTATTTTTCGTTCTTATAAAAAAATCATCAATACCTTTTTTATATTATTTATTTATTCATTTTCTTTTGTCAAAACGATTCGTCTGTTTCGGGAATCATGTAAAATGAAGGGAAATATAGAAGCAAGTTAGAAATGATGAATGGAAGAAAGAAAGGAAGACGAATTGGTGACCGTACGTGGAATAAAGCAATCGGCTTATGTAGAGGAGGAAGTCGTGTTGGTGATTGCTTCCTTTGTTTTATGGCATATCAACCATCGTGGGTTATTCAAAGCTAAAGTTATCCTTTCATAAGAATAGTTGTATTTAGGGGTATTTTAACTATTTTTATTTAGGGGTATTTCAACCGATATCTGCATGGAATAGCGACGATTCATACACTTCTCAGGGGAACGTAATAGTGTGACCAGAGCTCAAACTCGCGAACAATTATGTCGCAGTGTAGCTCGTTAACCACTACGCCAAATAGACTCTCCCTATGCATCTTTTAAGCCAATGTCATTATTTTCAACAAGATACATTCAGATTACCAAAAACTAAGGAATTCAGCAAAAATGGAGAAACCAGTCTCCCATTAATAGCTCATATCATAAACAGCAGCATCAAAAAGCTATTGTTATCGCCAAATTACTCCGAGTACAATCAATCTCTCTTCCATCATCTCACTCTCTCTCTCTCTCTCTCTCTCTCTCTCATATATATATATAAGTAAAGTTGGCGACCGTAGTCGAGGACGACCCTAAGGCTTCCTTTTCAATAGCTACTACACCAAGATGAAGGCAAGGGTGCTACTCCTTTCCTTGGATTGTTCCACTTTACCCTTGATACGTACCTTATAATGCTTAGTATTAAATAAGGAGATATCAAGTACCATTTTTTGAGTTTTTGGCATGACTCCATCTGGGATTGAACCCCTGTCTCCCGGGGCATTAGCGAACGCTCTACCCAATGAAAAAGATAAGGAAAAAGTGACTGATATTTATACATATATATTATTGAAGGCATATTTTATTTGAGACAAGAGACAAATATTTGGAATTGAGTATTAACTTTTCTTGTTCGCCCGTGAGATCTCACAACACATTGTATAACAGATTTTGCTATGGAATACCAATTATCATATTTCATTAATTCCTAAATAGAAATATCAATAGGTTTACAGATAGTCATCCACAGGTAGACTGTTTCGTTGTATCACAACTCTTCAGTGTGGCAAGACACGTAGGACGCTTGAAGCCGGGATCGAAACCCGTCCAACTTTACGTTAGACTTAGTATCAGACCGCTCAGCCAACAAGCGTAACATGTTGGTTTAGGAATTATAAGGTATTGTGTAGCAGCAGCAGCGCTCGTTTGTTTACAAATTTATACCCTATCGGCTACCAGAGTGCTCAATTCTTTCGAAGAGCTTTGCATTATGCAAGCGGTATATGTGTGTGTGTGTGTGTGTGTGTGTGCATATATATACAGATAGATATACAACAAAAACAACTCTGTAGATATCAACACCTTCAGTAGATGAAAGCCCTGGGGTCACATGTTTTTTTGATGCCACAGCATCATTACCATCCATCCAGAATGGTCAAGCAATACCGGCTATTTCTCAACAGTTGAAACAAAGCAGTGGCCTCAAAGATCTTCCCTGTGGACTTTATTCTCTTTTTTTCCGTTGAATTATTTTTTGAAAATAATTGATATTTTCATGTATTTAGCAAAATATAGGGTAACCATGTCTTGGACGATCGAGTAGAATTTTTTTTTTTTTAGCGAAGACATACTACGAAACTAAGTCTTTTGAGATTGTTCAACGTAGACACCGAGGAAAGTTCAATTTTAACACATTTCCAAACAGGAGTTAGATTTTCAAGTTGGTCAAGAACTTGTGAAGATTGTAGAGTAACAGGTTCCTCACAATTCGAACACCAAAGAATATCACCAAGCTTCAAGATTTGGCAAGAACCTGTTTAGAACTTTGTAACTAAGGAGCTAAGAACATGAAATATCTAAACTTTCTGTTTGGTGTTTGACAATTTGGTTTACAATTGTGAGTAAATAGTTGAAGATCCTAAAATGTTATCGGGGATGTCCTCGTGTAATGGTTAAAGCGATGGACTGCGGAATCGTAGTAAGCAAGTTCGTACTCCAGTCGCGCTATTACGTTCACTTTCGGGCAAATACCCTTGAGGAAAGGTATGAACCCTTCTTATCCTCCCAGCTATGGGTTAAATAGTACCACTACTGTTCTTCTGGGAGAATGGCTTTGGCATTAAATAACCTACAAAGGTTGATATGCCATTAAACAAAGAAACCAAACCAGACCTAAAATCTTATCGGCTTACCTTTCAATAAATGCAGCTTTTATTATTCTATCATTTGTCGTCCTTGATTTGTGTCTGATTATTTTATTTCTAAAATTTTAAAACACTCTGTATCCTAGAATGCAACCAGACTTGATTTTCCATCATTTGCAGGAATTCCAGATCAAAATGCAATCATTTCGTTTAAGCCTTTGTTGTATTCACAACTTTCACTGATATAAGATTTGAATTAACAGACAATATAATCCATTCTTACACTAAACGGGAATGAAAAGAGATTTTCCCCGAACTTTACTTGTTCAGTTACGGTACAAGATCTCAATAATTCAATGATGTTAATTTGAATTATATGACGTGAACATGATGGTGTTAGAAAGTCGATACAACATTCTACACAGATCTAGTTCAAACGGTTAATTTTTCAACTGGTAACCCGAACCAATCAACAAAGGAATTATAGGACTTTACACTCCTATAAAATATTTTGGGCGGTATGCCACTTGTTCCCACAAAGATGGCGGACGCTCAATATTCAGTCTCGGGAAACCATTGGCCAGGAGGACCACGTGATATGCTTACAACTACGTCGGCGCGCGTAAATTCAAGTCCTGCATCTTTGAGCCACCTACAAGACGGTATTTTTCTATAAATACGTCGTTTTCAAGCACCTTCTTTCTCTTTGACTAAATTTTTTCGTAGCGGCAACACCTTCTCTTTGACCAAAATTCTCCGCAGCAGCAACACCATGCCTCGCAGACATTCATATACAAGGACTATGAGACGCTTTCCCGTCTCTGAAAAACAACCTGTTTCAAACCATTGAAAAAGGACATTTTAAATTTGCAATTCTTTTTGTAGCTTAGTTGTGTTACACACACACACACACACACACGCACACATACACACACACAAGCTCACACATATATACACACTATTATTTTGTTAGAAGAGTTAGTAATATTTTTATGTATCAATGTAAGTTTATTTGTTGTAATATATAAATTTGTTTTTGTTCGTCGCCTTGTTTTAAATGTTCATTTTGTCCGCGCCGTTTTACAACCATTATTTGTTTCATATCTTTTACTTATTTGTTTCATATCTTTCACTCATTTATTTCTCTGGCCTTATTCATTCATTTGTTTTATCCATGTGCTTATAATATGTGCTTGTATCCTGCCTTAATTCCAAATTTCAACATTAAACTTGTGGAGAAGCATGACTACTAAACCCTAATTTTAAATATATCAAACTAAACATTAAAAAGTCGGAGACCATAAATAAATAAATAGCAAAAATACTTTCATTCACCTCCTACAGAATCTTGTGTTGGGTGGGGATCTCCTAATTCTGAATCCCTTAAATCGATTTACAATCTCAGTATTCGATTTACACCGTTATCGACAGTCTAATTGTTTTAATGAAACGGTCTGCATTGCTTTCGAAAGTGATGTTGTTATTCGACGCTCGAATTGTGGATTCGGATTCCGTTTTTTTTTTTTTTGTGACGTGTTTGCAATTGAATGCAAGACCACGAGACTTTACCTGTGTCATCCAAACACTTCCCGGGAAAAGTGTTTAGAAACTATTTTACACACATGCTGCAATAAAAGCAATAAATAAATAAATAAAATAAAATAAAATAAAAAGCTGTGCGGCCAACAAAACTTTTATCTGGAGTCAGGCAGACTTTTCAGGACAAACATTATACGCTGAAATGCAATAGCTCTTCTCAAGAATTGAACTCTCCTGGCAGTCGATAACGTATATGTAGAAAAATAAACGTAAATGATACCTTCACTTATGTGGAGAATGACAACGCCACTAGGGTAAGATGTCCGATTGACTTAAATTTAGTCAGATTTCCATCTAAGCTTGAAGCATCTCGCGTGTCTAGCAACACTGAAGAGTTGTGATACAACGAAAAAGTTTATCAGTGGTTAACAATATATATATATATATATATATATATATATATATATATATATATATATATTGAACAAGTAGACACAATCATCTATCTATTTATAGTTATTGTTATAGTCAACTGTTTTGAAATTAGTCCGCTTTTTTTTCTTTTTCGATATCCCATTAATTTTCGTTCTTCTAAAAAATATTTTGTGTCTTTTTTAAGTTATATATTTATTTATTTTCTTTATTCAAATCCATTAAGCTGTTTCGATTTAAACTAGAGGCAACCATGTAAAATGAAATGAAAATATTAAGGCAAGTTTGAATTGATTAGCGGAAAAAAGAAAAGAAGAATTGGTGACCGTACGGAGAAGGAAGCAATCGGCTTCAGTTGCGGAGGAAATTATGCGTCTGTTGAAGGATGGTTGTTTTCCTAGTTTACTGGTATATCAAACTTCGTGGATTATTTAATATCGAAGTCATTCTTGTAGAAGAACTAACCCATAGCTGAAGGGATAAGGGGTTCATGCCTTTTCAAAAAGAATTTGTTCGAAAGTAAACATAATAGCATGACTAGAATTCGAACTCTCATTCCCTTATATTGCAGGCAAGCCCGTTAGCCACTACGCCAAACAAACTCCCCCCATATACCTATGTATTGAGCAAATGTCATTTTTTTTTTCGACAATATGGATCCTGATTACCCAGAATAAATAAATTCAGGATAAATGAAAAAAGCACTCTCTCATTAATTGTTCATTTCACAAATAGTAGCACCCAAAAATCTATTGCTGTCATAGTCAAATTACGCAGGGGAATATATATATATATATATATATATATATATATATATATATATATATATATATATATATTTACCAACCCCTCCGCTCGGACAGGATATGACACAAGGTCAATTTTTAAGCGGAGTTTAACAGGTTTGAATTCAGAGTTTTCCTTCTCCTAGCTGCCTCACCAAGGCTGAAGAACATAGTCTGTCCTACTATTTACCCATAGCTGGAGGGAGAATAATTGGATTCATACCTTTCCCAAGGGTATTAGTGCTATGTGAAATGCAATCAGTCTTGTCCAGGATTTGAACTCATGTCGCTGTGTCCATTTCCTACGATGATAACCATTAAACCACGGGCACATACACATACACACACACACACACACACACATATATATATATATATATATATATATATATATTAAATGATGAAAACGGAAATAATTTATACACGATAGTCTATGAATAGTTATAACCTTACCAATCTTTTTTTCTGATAAAGCAAATACAACAGTTAATTCTTTTAAATTCAAGTTGAACAACTTATCATCAGAACAGATGTTATTAGTTATCATGTCTGACCAAACACATCAGCAATCTACGGTGCCAGTTTGCAGTCTTCAATTTCCGGATTGTCGTCGCGTTTTTACATTAAATTGTAAATTTGACAAGTGCTTAGTATGTATATATCTATATTTTCGATTTGGTTTCGTTTCTTGGCTTTATGGCATATAAACCACTGTGGGTTATTTGATGCTAAAACTGTCCTTGTAAATTAAGAGCAGTGATACTATTTAACACACAGCTGGGAGGATAAGGGGTTAATACCTTTCCCAAGGTGTATCAGTTCGAACATGGATGTAATAGCTTGACTGGAATTTGAACTCGCATACTTCGAGTCCGCAGTTCCGCACTTAAGCAATTATGCCACGGAGATTCCACCACCGACATATTTTTGATTTCAGATATTTAATGCCATACTTTCTCGTAAGAAATTATATTAAATAATATGTGTTTTGATTGCGCTAGATATAATAATATCCTGATATCTTGCTTTGTGAGAAAATAAAATTGGTAGGGGTGTACTTATTTTTTTGGCATCACTGTAGATAAAAGATAACCCTATATGTACGAGGATCATTAAATAAGTTTCCAGACCTTTTTCGTATGGGCACTTTTATTGATAGTACACACATGAAACTCTAGTCCTCTTCAAAGTAATCTCCTCCAGCTGCAATACACTTGTTCTACCATTCCAACAACTTCTGGAATGCCCCATGGAAGTCATCTTGTGTGAGCGTGTCAATGACCTTCGTCACGGCCTCTTTCATCTCCTCAATTGTCTCATAACGACAGCCTCTGTGCTTAGGGAATAACCAAAAAGTTACAAGGAGCAAGGTCTGGACTGTAGGGAGGCTGAGGAACTGTTTTGATGCCCAACTTGGTCAAATAGTCTGTGACAAGGATGGAGTTGTGGACTGGTGCATTGTCCTGCTGGAAATGCCACTGACCTGATTTGAAGAGTGCAGGCCTCTTCCGACAGAATCTCTTCCTGAACTCCCTTAAAACCTCAACATCGTAATCCTAACCCTAAATCTAAACCTTTCGCCGATCAACTCTGGTGTATTGATTTCCTTACTCCTCCCATACCTCTCATCATTCCTCACAGACTCCCTGCTTTCCTTGAATCTCTTATGCCACTCAAAAACTGATACTCGATTCATGCAAGATGCTCCAAAAAGAGTCGGAAGCATTCCATACGTTTCTCTGGCATTTTTTCCAAATTTTAAACAGAATTTTATTGCATATCATTCTTCTAAAGTGTCCTCACGTCCAGATTGCATTTTTGAAATTCACCAGCTGTGACAATCAGGCTTTAGTAGGGTGTATTCCAATTGTTGCTGTAGCTGTTCATTTGAACCTGAAATCATAAAAGTTGGTCCGTCATCTCATAAGATGTATAGCAATAACATACTGAATTTTCAAGAGTCTACGTCAATTTTAAATGCCTGTACCAAAAAAGTCTGGACACTTACTGAATTCCCCACGTAAATATATATCTATATATATATACATCTGTGTGTGTGTGAGTGTGTGTGTGTGTGTTTGTGTGTGTAGATAGATAGATAGATAGATAGATTAAGAGACTGCGTGAAAAAAACGAGAAATAGCAAAAACGGCAGATTTGTTGAATGTTGAAAAGAATGAAGACGAGAGAAAATAAGAACAATATGCTGAAATAAAGTAATCAACATAAGGAGAGGAGGTAAGTCGTGCATCTGTTGAGCAAATGTCATTGTTTTCGACAATATGCAGTCAGATTACCAAAAATAAATAAAAAAAGTGAATTCTAAATATACGTGTAAAGAGCAAAATTTCCATTGAAGGCAAAATATAAAAACGTATTACATAAAATGCAGTCACCACTTTACAATGAGTAAATAATAATTGTGAAGTTCTGAAAAAAGTCTACAAAACAACATCGAAGCAAAAGTTAAAAAAGTAATTTTTCTAAAAAGTAACAGCTAAGAATGGAGATGTCGAAAAGTGAAGTACTCGTCATACTCAAAAGAAATCCGCTTAAAATAGTTTCGTTTGGTTTTATGATATACTACTATTGAAGGTTATTTAATGCCAAATCCTTTTTATACACATATATTAAATATATAGGATTTGGTTTGATTAGGTTTTATGGCATGTCATCCATTGTAGGTTATTTAATGCCAAATCGTCTTTATACATTATATATCAAATATATAGGATTTGGTTTGGTTGGGTTTTAAGGCATATCACCCATTGTTGGTTATTTAATGCCAAATCATTTTTATACATATATATAAAATATATAGGATTTGGTTTGATTGGGTTTTATGGCGAGAGAGGGTCAGGGGTATCCGTGCTAACGGCACGACATGATGATGATGATGAATAATTTATTTGCACTCAGTTCTATTGTTTAAAGTATTCCTATATAATACTAATAATTCACTTATTATTGTATGGTTTAAAGCAAGTATTCCTACCTCATGATTATCATTTGTTTGCACACAGTTATATAGTTTGAAGTATTCTAGTCTAATACAAATAATTTATACATAACTATATGGTTTACAGTAAACGCAGTTTCTTCCAAGCAGCGGTTGTGTCGATCCTACTCTATGGATGCACCACATGGACAGTAACTAAATGTATGGAGAAAAAGCTTGACGGCATTTACCCAAGAATGCTGCGAGCAATTTTGAACAAGTCCTGGAGGCAGCTCCCCACAAAGCAGCAGCCGTACGGCCACTTACCACCCATTACGAAAATTATCCGAAGTAGACGAACCAGACATGCAGGACACTGCTGGAGAAGTAGGGACGAGCTCATAAGTGATGTACTCCTGTGGATCCCTTCACATGGACGAGCAAAGGCAGGACGTCCAGCTCGAAACTACATCCAGCAGCTCTGTGCTGATACGGGATGTGGCCCTGAAGACCTACCGGAAGCAATGGACGATAGGTAGGGGTGGCGAGAGCGGGTCTGGGATATCCGTGATGATAGTGTGAAATGATGTTGATGATGATGATGACGATTCCTATCAAATGATTATTATTTGTTTGCACACAGATATATAGTTTCAAGTATTCCAAATACTAATAATATATTCATAAATGTATTATTTATCCTAATTCAATTATTATAATTTATTTGCACACAGTTATATGGTTTCACGCATTCCTATCTAATACTAATGATTCATGCATAATTGAATAGTTCGAAATATCTACTCTTATTCAATGATTTGGTCTAGTGGGTAGAGTGTTTTCCAATGGTCCGGGAGACCTAGGTTCAATCCCAGGTCGAGTCATACCAAAGACTTTAAAAATGGTATTTGATACCTCCTTGCTTAACACTCAGCAATATATGGTACGTATCAAGGATAAAGCGGAGCAATCCAGGTAAAAGAGTAGCGCCCTCCCCTACATCTCGGTGTAGTAGCTATTGAAAAGGGAGCCTTCTGGTTGCCCTCGACTACGGTCGCCAACTTTATTTTACTTACTACCATTTGTTGGCACACACTTATATAGTTTCAATTATTCCTATTTAACAGTAATAATTTGCAATCAGTTATATTGTTTCAAGTATTCTTATGTAATACCCATAATTTATCTATAATCTTATGGTTTAAAGTAACTGCCTATTGGTCTAATTGGTTGAATGTTCGCCAGTGGCCCAGGAGACCGGAGTTCAATACCAGGTCGAGTCATATCAAAGACTCAAAAATTGGTACTTGACGTCTCCTTGCTTAACACTCAGTATTATAAGGTACGGTTCAAGGATAAAGTTGATCAATCCAGCGAAAGGAATAGCGCCCTCCCCTACACCTTGATGTAGTAGCTTTTGAAAAGGGAGCCTTCGGGTCGCCTTCGACTACGATCGTCAACTTTTGTTTATTCCTATTTAATCATAATCATTCACAGGAACATGTATGAATTAAAGTATTTCTATCTAACAAGCAATTATATGATTTCAAGTGACTAACAATGATATTCCTAAGAATACTATAATAAAACATTGTTGGTATAAATACTTTGTGCTCTTATTTCTGAGACGAAGCTTGGTGATTTTTATCATTAAGAGTTTTCAGACTATTGTCTTCATCTTTATAGTCATTTCCACTTTATTTCAACTTTATCCCATCAGGGTAGATGGTTTCCCTTTTCCTTCCATATATGGTCAGATATGACCATATATGGAAGGAAAAAGGAAACCATCTGCGCTTTGGGGATGAAGTTGAAATAATTTATGGAGCTGAACATTGGAGGATTAGATGCCTTAAGGAATCAGCACATATGTTGGGTTACAATGACCTGCTGAGTAGACTAAGTATAGAGATGAATACAATATGGGAACTGATAATTAAAAAGGTTATATATAAAAAATCTGAATATGAGCGCAGGAAAAAAATCATTCATAATCGTAGTAATCCTAGTCAAGTAAGAACATTAAGTTTATAAGTCCGAAAAATTCACTCTAAACTGTCCAGCAGGACACATAGCGTAACGGTTATAGACATTGGTTCCCTAAGCTTCTTAGGAGACAATCATCTGGACTGCTAGGCAAGTAACAATACTGGAATACTTAAGACTTGTACCCGATTATGGCTGACAGAATCAGAACAGGCGACCCCCGTGGATTCAATAAAGGACCTAATTCATAGTTCCGTATAGGTTCCCGAGTTCGACAAGCACCTGAAGAAGGTTGGAGGACATATCGGCCGAAACGTTGTGGAAATAACAATAAAGATGAAGGCAATCGTCCGAAAACCTTTAATGATATGCTTAAGCTATTTGGACAATACATTCCATTGTAATAATTCTATTAAGTTGCGCTTTTTTATTTGACGAAAAGAAACGTTTGTTTACACAGATATCTGGTATCAAGTATTCCCATCAAATCCAAACAATGTATGCAGATTTAGATGGTTTATTAATTATAAACATTTAATTGCATACAGGAGTAATTTACGAAGCTCTTCTTCAATGCAGCAATAAGCAGAAAGAATGGGGCCACCCAATGTGACTCAAACTCACTAGTCTTACTTACTAGCCATTACACCACCAGAGGTGCCCAATTTAATTTCATACAGTGATATGGTTTCAAGTATTCTACACTAACACCAATATTTTGCAAGCAATATAATGGTTTGTTAAAATCTGTTTGGACGAGTTCTTGTAGCGAAGTGGCTTATGTTCGGTTCTGCGCCATCGTAGTAAATGAGTTCAATCTTCAGTCATGTTTTTAACTTCAGTTTCAGACAAATATCCATGGGAAAGATATGAACTTCTCTATCCATATTAACCAACCCTTCCGCTCGAGCAGGATATGACACATGGTCAATTTTTAAGCAAAGTTTAACAGGTTTGAATTCAGAGTTTTCCTTCTCCTAGACTAGTAGCCTCATCAAGGCTGAAGAACCCAGTCTGCCCTACTATTTACTCATAGCTGGAGGGAGGATAATTGGATTCATACATTTCCCAAAGATATTAATTCTATGTGAAATGCAATCAGTCTCGTCCAGGATTTGAACTCGTGTCGCCGTGTCCATTTCCTACGACGATAACCCTTACACCACGGGCAAGAACTTCCTTATCTAACACCCCAGGTATGGGTTTCGGACTAATACTCTTGAGAAAGGCATGAACCCTCTTATTTTCGCAGCTATGGGTTAAATAGTATTTTTGCTGTTTTTCGACAAGGATGGTTTTGGTATAAAATAGCCCTCGAATAACTAGAATACTTAGAAAAGTCCTATCGGTCAGGGGAGACTTGCTGTCACTTAAACTTCAACGAAAAACTAGTTATGATTGGCGTGAAAAACTTGGATAGACAAGAAAACAAGAACAAAAACAAAAACAAAAAAAAAAACAAGGAAAAATGGAAATGAATTTTCCTATCAATAAGCTCAAAAATAAAATTTCTAAATCCGGATTCTAGTTACCGATTTTTTTTCCAGTAACGTTTTAAAACTACGTGACCTATTGTGAGATTTTTTTTTACTCTTGTTTTCGTTTCGTGATTATTTGTCGGTGACACCAAGATCGACTCTTGTCGCTCAATCAATCGACAAACCGTCAATTCTGGATTGTTTTTCTCCTGTATTCTTTTAATATGTTAAGGAAAAAAGAGCATTTTTCCAACAAGTTCGTCAGACAACCAGTTCACAAAATAATATACAAGCTGTTTACCAATTTTACTGACACCCAACTATTCCGCAGAAGTGTCGTCCTATGCAATCAAGAAACAGTCTTTTTTAATCATTATCTTAATACACGCTAGTTTTTCTCACCAGCATTTGCCGAGAGTTCTTCAGTGGAGTCTGAGTGACAGCAAGTCTCCTCAAGTCTCCAGGACTCATCTCAGTATTGTGTCCGATCTCAACACTGCTGTAGTTTGGATAGGTTTGATTCTTCTGATTTCAAATCTTCCAGTCTTTGTTAAGAGCCTTTGGGAACCTCTCCAAGCCAACCAATTACAATTGGCATCACCGTAACGCATGTTCCACAGCTTTTTCAACTCTCAGGCAAGGTCCAAGTATTTATCTAAATTTTTATTCTCTTTCATTTTTATGTTTATCTTGTCATTTTCTTTTATTATTATTATTTACTCCTTTAGAGTTTTTCATATCAGCGTTAGCTGATGGTCTTTCACTGGATTTTGAGTGACAGCAAGTCTCCTCAAGTCTCCTGGACTCTACTCTGTATTCTGGCCGTTCTCAATAATGTTGTAGTTTAGATGGTTTCGACTCGTCCTCCAACTTCCAAGTCCTCCAGTCCCTTTAATAATCCTTTATTTACCGTGCCAAAAGCACCAATCACAATTGGTATTATTGTCACCTTGATGTTCAATAGTTTTTTCAATTCCCTAGCAAGGTCGGGGTATTTATCCTTCTTTTCACATTCCTTCAGATTTATTCTGAGGTCAACCGGCACGGCAAAGTCGACAATTTTGCAAATTCTCTTTTTTTGTTGATTATTATAAGGTCTGCTCGTCTGGCCGAGATTAGATGATCCGTCTATAAGTCAAAGTCCCATAAGAGTTTATGTGTGTCATTTTCTAGGACAGGTGCAGGGTTATTCATATAGCATTTGTTTGTATAGTCAAATTTAAATTTCTTGCACACCTCCCAGTGGATCACCTTTCCCACCTTGTTGTGTCTAGTCTTATACTCCTTCTGTGCTAATTTGCTGCATTCGCTTATGTGATTGATGGTTTCATCTCTGTCACCGCATAGCGTACATTTGCTGTTTTGTTGCGTCTTATCTATTATTGCTTTATTATTTACTCCTTTAGGGTTTTTCACGTCAGTGTTAGCTGATGGTTTTCCACTGGAATCTGAGTGACAGCCAGTCTCCTCAAGTCTCCAGAACTCGTCTCAGGATTCTGGCCGTTTTCAGTAATGCTGTCTTTTGGATAGTCTCTACCTGTCCGCCAACTTCCAAATCCTCCAGGCATTATTATTATTATTATTATTATTATTATTATTATTATTATGTTGTTGTTGTTGTTGCTGTTGTTGCTGAGGTTACTACTATTGTGCTACTGCTGCTGTTATTGATGTTGTTATGCATCTGTTTGGTTTTATTTAACTCTTTGCTCTCCAGTACTCAGCTAAGTATTCGAGCTAATTTTAAAAGTGCTGTGGTCTGGACGGTGTCGTTTCCTTCTCGGATCTCTTGTCTCTTTTCGATCATCTTTGGCACTATTCCATGGGCTTTATTTCTAATTGGTATCACTATCATTTTTTTTATCCATTGCTTCTTCAAAACTCTGGCTAGTTCCATGTACTTGTCGATTTTTTTTTCACTTTCTTTCATTTTCACTCAGATCTACTGGAATGACAAAATCCACGAGTTGACAAGTTATCTTTTGATTGCTTAAAACTAAGTCTTGTGTTCTGGCCTACATTGAGTTATGTGTCTGCTATTGCAGCGATTTCATGCCAAATAAGATATTTCAAATTCGTCAGTTTTCTGCAGCAGACATTAAAACACAGGCATCTCCAGAGGTAGTAATAAAAAAAAATAGATTGATATACTGAGTAACCTGGTCACGGCATATAACCACATCGTGAGGTGGGGCGTCTTGGGTATATATTTCGATGTTGTATCTAACTGACTTCCCACCAAGCCATGATGCGGCACAATGCCATTTTATAGAAGAAGCCACGCACAAATCAAAAGTCAAACGCTTCTGATCCCAAAACATACTTGGCCCCGTCGGTATTCCCCTTTTGGGGTGCTATGGGCATCGAGCCATCCACTTAACACTGCATGGCAGGTAAAGCTTAGAGGACGACTCTGATATCCAACTTTCAATTTCGCACTCCCCTGCACGAGATCGAGAAGCAATGTTTACTATTCGACACCATGATGACAATTAAAATGGTGGGACTGAAGCAGTAGCAATAGCTGCTGCTCAGAAACCGATTTCCAATCAGCTTATTTCTACGATCACCTGTGCAGTTAGTTACCTATAAACTATGCTCTTCTGCTCCCCCATGGGGGTTGAGCTCTCTGACGAAGGAATTGCCGGCCGCCGCTAGCGTAATGCGAAGCTCTTCGAAAGAATTGAGCACTCTGGTAGCCGATAGGGTATAAAAAATGTAAACAAAGGCTGCTGCTGTTTCTAAAAATAAAAATACCTTAAAATTCCCTTAGCCAACGTGGTCCGCTTGGTGGACGAGTGGTCTGAATCACAGTCTAACGTAACGTTGGACGGGTTTCGATCCCGGCTCCGAGCGTCCTGGGTGTCTAGCCACACTGAAGAGTTCTGATAGAACGAAACAGTCTGTCTGTGGATCACTATATATATTTATATAAGGATTTAGCATTAAATTACTGACAGGGGTAGATATGCCATAAAACACCATCTATGCAGCAGAAATTTTATATCCGGGAGATCATTCTGGTGGACCCTGTTTATAGATTTTAGACATGCTGACACTTTCATACATATTCATTTACAAAAGTGAATGCACATAAATACATATATTTACGTGAAACTAGTTTCTTTTCCTGGCCCTATGACACACACACACACACACACACATATATATATATATATATATATATATATAAGTATATATATTACATGTATAAATATACGTATATATATTACATATATATATATATCTATGTAAGTATGCATCTTTATATATATATATATATATATATATACATATATATATATATATATTACACATATATATATATCTATGTATATACATTTATATATATATATATATATATATAATTTAAATTTACATATAAGTTTATGTACTCATTTTGATCTAAATAACACGTGTCACATATATATATATATATATATATATATATATATATAAAGAAATATATACATAAAGAAAATATATATATATATATATAAAGATGCATATGTATTTATATATATACATATATATATATATATATATATATATATATAACGTAATAAATTAATAAATATATATATATGTATAAATTAATATATATATATATATATATATATATATATACTTGAATTCATATGCATATATATGTATATATATATATGTGTGTGTGTATTAATTTTCTGTTAGTATTTATGTTTTGCAAGGACACATACACCGAGTGTGTTTAGGAGTCGGGGATGGTTTTCACATTCCACACCACCCACCGTTTCATTTCCTAGACGAGTCATTCTCTTTCGAATCCTCACAAACTTTCATTCTGTCATCTTAACCGACCCTCCCTGATCCAACCTACCTGTCCTTCGAATTTTGATCAAATATTTATGGAAATTTACGCAATGCAATTTGTAAGGAAATTATTTTTGAATTGATTTACAGGGGGACTGGAGTAAAGTGTGCTTCTGCGAAGTGGTGGGGAAGACTAGTTGAGTTTATTGGTACACAAAAATTTATATATATATATATGTGTGTGTGTGTGTGTGTGTGTGAATTTTTGTTTAATCCTGTCTGCGATCTCATTTTTGAAAGTTAAAATCGTTGCCTTATGTAACTTTAAAATCCTTTTTAGAAATATGTAGTGTGGGAGTTGAGTCACCCAAAGAAATTACACCACCATCTGACCTCTGAGAAGAATCATCAACTCCAAGATTTGGGAGACATACAGGACGATTTCTCTTTCTTTTTTTTTTGTGGGGGATTTTGGTAATTTTCTTTCTTTCTTTCTTTCTTTCTTTCTTTCTTTCTATTTTTGCAAAAAATGTAAGCTCCCTCAAGGGACTATGTTTATGATATAATTTCCAACAGTCGCCACATGTTGAACTTCTCAGTCAACAAATTCTTCGAATGTCCCACAGGTGATTAAAAAAATATCAATATTTCTATGGAAAGTAGCTTTATTAGAAAAGTTGAGTTGATATTAACCGGGACAGTGGCCTAATGAGTAGAGTGTTCGCCAATGATCCGGTAGACCAGGGTTCAATTGTTGTATACTGACCTCCGACCCGGCCAAACATGCCATTCCAAAGTGATGCACCGGAAGGAAGTGACACATTCCGATGGCAGTTATGAGAAGAAATCGCGTAGGCGGACTTGGCTGACAATATGGGACAAGGTAAAATCCCATGGTACACTCATAGACTGATGCACCGGAAGAGAGTGACCTGTGAACTGCATAACAGTTATTTCCGTTTGATGACGATCAAACATGCCATTCCAAAGATTGAGTTGGCGATTGAACTATTATAGCTGGTTGAGCAGCTCAGGAAAACGAGAAAGACACAACGTTGATGGTCATAAAAGTGGGGATCGATATGTTACAGTTCTGTTCGGTCTTCATCTCCCTCTCACACACACAACCCTTTCAAATAAAGTGAATGGTATATTTTTTTAAGAAGTCTTCGCTTGTCCTTATTATTGCGTCAATATGTATTCTGCATGTATATGTAGATGAATCTGCATATGACTATACAACACAATCTCCAGGTCGAATCATACCAAAGACTCAAAAAATGGTACTTGATATCGCTTAGCTTAACACTCAGCATTATAAGGAAGAGATCAAGGGTAAGGTGGAGCAATCTAGGGAATGGAGTAACGCCTTCCTCTACACCTCGTTGTTGTAGCTATTGAAAAGGGAGCCTTCGGGTCACGCTCAACTACAGTCGTCAACTTTGCTTTACTTTTAGAGTTGATATTACGGAGCACACATAACGAAGATTCCAGAAATGTGTTATGAGGAAGTTATACTTTAAAATCGTAATATCATTAAGAAACCCTCATTGAAAAGTTAGCCCCTTTTAAACACCCTGTAATTGGGGCATTTTTCTTTCTATTTAACATTTTCATAAAAAATTAGAGGAGGGAGGAAATGAGTAGAGGAGGAGGAATAATGGAAGAGGTTGGGGAAGAGGAAGGATGGGAGAAGAGTGGTGGAGGAAGAGGAGGCGTCGTGGAGGATGAAGACTGGAAGGAGAAAGGGGTTGAGATAGCATTGGAGGAGGAGCTCTCATTTTTTAAACGATAACTGTTACACAAAGAGCTCCTCTAGTACCCCCCCAAAAAAAAACAACATAAATCCTTCTGGAGACATTTGTTTGGTTCCTAAAGTTATTTCAAGCAAAAAACATCAATTCTATTTTTTAAAAGCCTAGTGAGGAAGGAGACCCTTTGCCGTACTGGCTTAGGTGTTGGACTGAGATATTGCAGTTTGATTGGTTTGGTTTCTTTGTTTAATGTCAAAGTCATTCTTTGAGAAGAACAGTAGTGGTACTATTTAACCCATAGCTGGGAGGAAAAGGGGGTTCATACCTTTCCCAAGGGTATTTGCCTGAAAGTGAACGTTATAGCATGACCGGAGTACGAAATCGCTTACTACGATTCCGCAGTCCATCGCTTTAACCATGACACCAAGATGACACCCCAAGAAGAACAATAGTGGTACTATTTAACCCATAGCTTGGAGGATAAGGGAGTTCATACCTTTCCCAACGGTATTAGTCCGAAAGTGAACGTAATAGAGCGACTGGAGTTCGAACTCGCTTACTATGATTCCGTTGTCCATCGCTTTAACCATTACACCACGAGGACACTCCCCCCCCTATTGCAGTTTGAAAATTCGAGCTCCAGTCACATTGTTATGTTAACTTTTAGGAGTAATGCCTTTGAGAAAAGTGAGAACCCTCTTAGGTACCCTCAAAGCAAGAGCTTGTATAGTACCTCTACTCTCTTGGAACAAGTATGGCTTTAACATTGAATAACCCAGGAAGGTTGATATGCCATTAAACAAAGAAACCAAGCCAAATCAAACAAAACCTAAAAACCGGTAGATAATTTTAAATGGACCCCTTCACATGGCCGAGCAAAAGCAGGGCGACCAGCTCGAACCTACATACAGCAGCTCTGTGCGGATACGGGGTGTAGTCCTGAGGACCTGCCGGAAGCGATGTACGATAGGGAGGGTTGGCAAGAGAGGGTCAGGGATACCCGTGCTGATGGCATGACAAGATGATGATGATGATATTGAAAAGTAATCAAGAAAATATTTCGCAAAAATATTACCTTTCTGAAATTTTTTTGAATTAATATGAGCACAACGTTGATATGTATGTGAGCTATCCCTTTTCTATTGGGGCGGGGGTGTCCTCGTGGTGTAATGGTTAAAGTAATGAACTGCAGAATCGTTGTAAGCGAGTTCGTAGTCCGGTCGCGCTATTACGTTCACTTTCGGACAAATACCCTTCGAAAAGGTATGAACCCCCTTATCCTCCCAGCTATGGGTTAAATAGTACCACTACTGTTCTTCTAGGAGAATATCATTGGCATTAAATAACCTACAAAGGTTGATATGCCATTAAACAAAGAAACCAAACTTTTTCTATAGATATTTATCAACAGCTACAAACGACAATATTTAAACAGGGACGTCTGATTCAATTTACACCAGCATTCGTAGCAGTACCCGTTAAAGAGCATCTGCTTGCAAGATCCTCTTGCTAACTAATTCACTCGTTTAGCGAGTTTCTCATCGAGTGTCACATTATTCATGCTGTGTGCTAGACTTTTTAAAGCTTACTAAAAAGCCATGAAAAATTCTTCGATGAATTTGTCTTGATAACAACTGCTATCTATCTATCTGTCTATCTATCTCATTCTGTTCATATCTATCTCAACCTGCTCATATCTATCTATCTATCTACCTATCTATCTATCAAAGCCTACTCCTATCTATCTATCTATCTATCTATCTCATTCTGTTCATATCTATCTCACCCTGCTCATATCTACCTATCTATCTATCTATCTATGTCTGTTCATATCTATCTATCTATCTATCTCATTCTGTTCATATATATCTCACCCTGCTCATATCTATCTATCTATCTATCTATCTATCTCATTCTGTTCATATCTATCTCACCCTGCTCATATCTATCTATCTATCTATCTATCTATCTATTAAAGCCTACTCCTATCTATTTATCTATCTTTGCCTGTTCGTATCTATTAATCTATCTATTTATCTGAATTACTGAAGAATACTTCTTATTCAAAAAAAATATTATCAAGAAATAATCAGAATGAAACTTTACTCGTTCAATCAAATAAAGATCTCTTGAATAATTATAACATCCATTATATTCCGCCCGGAAAAATAGTTCCTATGTCAGTCTCAAGGATGAATATTCTTCTATTGATCCAAAATTAGTTTTCTTTTTGAGTACGCACAATGTCCACTGACGTCGGGACTATTTATGCTACTCTCTGGGCTTGAAAACTGATCCTTGTTCCAACTAAGCAATATGCATTCACCTGGGCTCGAATGTCGTTCATAAGTGATGGGAGACAATACGCAACCGCCTCTGTGTACTGGATACAATATCAAACAGCATCCAGTTGGGAGGCTTCACTTCTGGAGTTTGGCCTTTTGGCTGGGTGGTCACGCAACGGTCATTGAGCAGAAAGTATAGCACTGGACTTCGTAGTCCAGTTTAAGCTAAAATCAGGCAGCCGTGCCTGCACCCATGTTTGGGTCCATGTCCAGCTAGGTTCATCAGGTTAACATTAGACTAAGTGGACCGATGACCAGCATAGTCAAGCAGGGCTTGGGCCTCTGCTTGTGCCCGACTTTCCCCTCCCCTAATCCCCTCTTTAAGCCGACCTTTGGGTCATTGACCTTTTGTCAAGTTCTGTCTGGTGGGAGACAGAGACAAATAAGGCTTCATTTCTGGAGTTGTGACGTAGGAGGTGTCATCCCTTTATTACCATTACTCCCATGTCCACTCTTATCGGTTTTGTTTTGTTTGGTTTGGTTTGGTTTTATGGCATATCAACCATTGTCGACTATTTAATGCTAAATCAATTTTTATACATATAAACATTTCTATTTCAAACAATTCGGTCAGCATAAATGCACAGTTCAAATGTCAAAAACAGTTCTATTTCAAACAATTCAGTTTAGCATAAGTGCCCTGTTTAGTTTAATTTTTGTCCCATAAATAGGACCCTATCAGGTGCTCCTTCTTCGGGCTAGAGTGGACCTGGGAGCGATTACAATGAAGGAGTACACCGAATTGCTCCCGCACTGCTAGAGCCTCGCCATCAGTTTGTTTAGAGTCATATCAGGACACTCGTTGGAAGAGTCTTACCTCTCTGTAGAGAAGCAGTCGGTGTTTTCAACAGCCCCAGTCAACTGGCCCAACTGATCAGGAGTGGTAGTACCTATTAGGGTCCCATCTATGTGTCAAATAGATTTGTTTTAAAATCATTTGTTATGAAAGTGCTGATGAGAGAGAGAGAGAGAGAGAGATAGAGAGAGAGGTGGAAGAGGGAGAAGGAAAATCTGAGATAAATTAATAACTGAGATCGTGTGAAGTGTCAAAAAATATCAGCAACTTGAAAAAGAGAGAAAAATAAAGAGCAGCCACAGGCTGAAAAAGAAAAAAAAAGTAAAGAATGATGGAAAGAAAAAGACTGACGAGAAAAAAAAGAACGAAAAAAAAATAAGGAAAAAGAGATTGTTGCGAGACTGACAAAAGAAAGACACGGGGTAACACAAAAAGGGTTGATAGGAAAACATATATATTCACGTAACAGAAACAAGATAAAAGTGAACCTGGTTAAAGATAAGTTAGTTGATAGGAAGCGGAGAGTCCAGTGCGGTAGTGACTATCCGTCCCCTACGCAAATGGTATCACACGTGATTGTGTCACGCTGATTGGTGAACTCCGTCTGACGTTCTCGTTGACGAGGGTGAGTCCATTATGTTGGGAGTGCAACAGAGATAGAGAGAGAAAAGAAAGATAGAAAGAGAATAGAAAAGATACAAGAAGATGCATTTAATTGAAAATGGGAATAGAAAAAAAAAGAAAAAAAGGAATTGAAAAAGAAAGAAAAAATGAATGAACCAAAGAAGAAGAAGAAGAAGAAGAAGAAGAAGAAGAAGAAGAAGAAGAAGAAGAAGAAGAAGAAGAAGAGAATTTTTTTTTAAATAATGGAAAAAAAATAACTTAATATTAAAAAAACTGGGGAGAACAGAAAGGAAAAAAGGAAAAAGATGAGAAAGAAATATAAGATATAGCAAATAGGTAATGAAATAAGGAAAGAAAGAGAAATAAATTTTTAAAAAATGCAGAGAGAAAATAATTATTCTTACACGTAAGCTATTGGAATTCATTTAATTTATACCGCAATGCGTTTTTCAAATCAATCCATCACCCTTTTTGTTGTATTGTTAGTATATTGGCTTTGAAAAGAGAAATATGAACAGTATTTGACATACAAAACTGTTCTTATCAATCCTTGAACCAGTCGGCTGGGGCTGTAGAATACACCAAATTCATATCTGACGAGGGGTAAGAAACCTTCCCAATGAGTATCGTAGATAAAACACAAAACAATCTAATGGTGAGGCTCCAGTAATGCTGGAGTTTTGCAGAATGCGGAGGACACCTTCATTACTATCATTTTCAGGTCCATTCTGGCCTGGGTCCTATCTATGTGTCAAAGAGAACTGTTTGACATCTAAAGTTTGTGCTAACGAAAGACTTATACTAAATCTAAATGCTTGAAATAGAACTGTTTGATCATTTATCTGTGTGCAAACAATTGACTGATATTTAATCGAATTTTTAGTGATACATAGCACTATTTGGAAACATTTAACTGAGTGCAAAAGAATTAGCTTTGGTTCGTTTAAAAACCTTAGCAACAAAATGTGTTTACAAATCGTATACATTTAATATATATGTTTATAAAGAAGATTTGGCATTAAATAACGTGCGCTGGTTAATATAAAACTAAACCAGACCTGAATTCCGATAAGTAGTTGTCTTCAGGTCAATATGAAATAAAAAAAAAAAGAAACAATTCGGAAATCGTTTAGCTCAAATGTCAAGTCAGTATTTATTCAAAAATTATGATTCAACAACTTAGAAGACGTTTTCTAGTTTCCAACCCCCAACTCTGATTTAAATCGAACAGTACGTAATATTACATTCATCATTTTATTTACTAAATCATTATTGATTAACGTTGTTCCATAAAAAGGGCTGTCGAAAAAGAATTTATATGAAACGGAAAAAATGTACGAGAAGATAACTTCCGGCATGAAAATTCTGCAGCAATTAATCTAACGGTCATTTGATAGTGAACTATTTTATGAAAACATGAATATTAGAAAGACGCTTGACTGGTCATTTATAGAATAATCAATTTTTTTCACCATCTTTTTTTTCTAATCCATTTATTCTAAACAACGAACTTACTAAACAATTAAATAAGATGTTTATTTTCTCTCTTTAAAAGGTTTTGAAACACTTTCGGATTTTGTCTTTCTTCCTTTCTGTCAATGGCTTTCTTTTTCTATTTTTAAAAACTATTTGTTCCTTTATTTCTTATTCATTCTTTCTTGATTGTT
>OY757915.1:92378335-92410835 GCA_963585895.1 Sepioteuthis lessoniana | reverse complement strand
ACACGGAGGTAAAGATACTCATATAGATAGAGAATAGAGATAGAGAGAAAGACAGGTTGTGATAGATAGATAGATAGATAGATAGATAGATAGATAGATAGATAGATTAAAAACTCTCCCTGTAATTTTGCCCTAATTTCAGACTAATAACGGTTTCTCCTTTCTGATTTTCAAAGAAATATTGGATTATACTAATTTGGAAATCATTTGAATAATAAAATCATTAACAATAATTCATATCATACAATCATTAGTAGTATATTTATATTATGAATATAATAGCTTTTTGTCGTTCGCAATGATTTCCCTACTTAGCAACCAACTACTATTTTCTCTTTCCTAATTTTCTAAGCATTTCTTCAATAGATTATTTACAACATCTTTACATGTTTTACTACTAACCGTTGAAAAAATCCTGACAAACGATATTCGTTACTGATTTTAGTTGCTTAGCTGATTTTTATAGCATATCAACTATTGTGGGTTGCCTAATAAGGTTGTACCAACCCTTTGTGCGCCATTTAACGCCGAATTAAGTTATTTTGAGAAGAGTTTTAAACAATTCAGTTTAGTGTAAGTACAGTTTTGTTTACTCACAGTTAAATGTCAAAACAGTTCTATTTCAAACAGATCAGTTCAGCATAAATATACAGTTTAGTTCTATTTGAGTCATAGGTAGGACCCTATCGGGTATAACCACTCCGGGTCAGAGAGGACCTGAGATCGATGGCAATAAATGAGTACTCCGAATTCCCCAAAGCTCCAGTATTACAGAAGATTCACCATAAGATTGCTTGTGTCATAAACAGCACACTCATTTGGGAGAGTCGTACTCCCCTGCAGAGTTGCAGTGGATGTATTTTACAGCCCCAACCGAGTGGGACATACTTAATACGAAATCCTGTTACACCCCCCCCATATATGTATACATCATCATCATCATGTCATGCCACAGGCACGGATATCCCTGACCCTCTCTCGCCACTTCTCCCTATCGTTCATCGCCTCTGGCAGGTCTTCAGGGCTACACCCCATATCCTCACATAGCTGCTGAATGTATGTTCGAGCTGGTCGTCCTGCTTTTGCCCGGCCATATGAGTGGGTCCATCGGAGTACATCCCTTATGAGCTCGTCCCTGCTTCTCCAGCAGTGTCCTGCATATCTGGTTCGTCTAACTTGGATAGTTTTCATGATGGGAGGCAGGTGGCCGTATAGTTGGTACCTTGTAGGGTGTTGCCGCCAGGACTTGTTCAATATTGCTCGCAGCATTCTTGTGTAATTGCCGTCTAGCTTCTTCTCCAGCCGTTTAGTTAGCGTCCAAGTAGTGCATCCATACAGCAGTATCGACACGACCACTGCCTAGAAGAAACTGCGTTTCATTTTATCGGTCAGGTCTGATTTCCATATGATCGATAGCCTGTCGATAGCTGTCCATGCCTTCGTTAGCCGTGTGTCGATGTCCTTTTCGGTTGACGAGACGCTGCTTCCTAGGTAGGTGAATTTGTCAATTAGTTTCAGAGGGGTTCCGTCTAGTGTGGTGATGTCGCCTGTTTGATTATAGCACATATATTCCGTTTTGTGTGCATTGACATGGAGGCCAATGCCTGCGGCGGCTCGTTCCAAATTATGCAGTAGGGTTTCGGCTTGGTTGGGTGTATTTGCCAGTATCGCTATGTCATCGGCGTAGTCGGCGTTGGTAATTGTTTTTGCGGGGTGCCTTCTGCTTCTTTATGTATATATAATTGAATTTTACTCAAATAGTCTGTAGGAAACTTTTTAAAAATAAGTTCTTAGCGTTCATTTGTTTGTACAGAGTTTTATGGTTTCAAGTATTGCTATCTAACTCCAATAATTCTTGTCTTTACTGAGAATCCTTTTGAGATGAGGCTTCTTAATCTGAGAATTAATTTTTTCATGGCGGACTTTTTTTTAGACAATTACAAATTCGGTACGGACCTGACTATGGAAGATCAGATGAGAACAAATAATTGGATTTATAAGACCAAAAAACCAACCTTAATTGCCCTTCGGGGCCCGTGGCGCAGTGGATAGAAGCGTTGAGCCTCTACGGTTCCAAGTGAGCATTGTCAGAAGATAGCGGTTTCAATTCCTACCCAGAGGTTTACTTGGTAAAAATCGTGGTGCGATAGACAACAACTATGGAAGGCGGTAATTACTGGGGATACGGTTACAAGACTCAGCATTCCTATCCGAGGTCGCGGTTAATCACCTGAAGAAGGCCAGAGGAGAAATTTGGCCGAAACGTAGTGAGAAAAAAACTACCAAGATGAGGACAAAAGTCCGCAATAAAAAAATTAATTCTCAGGTCCAATGATTTTACACCAACCATTTGTTTTCATTTAACCAATTTGTCTCAAGTACTGTTATCTGGCATTAGTAATTCTATTTAAAAAGTATTCCTATCCAATATAAACAATTTACACACATCTGTGCGGTTTCAAATAATTATAGTTTTGGATCTTGCCAGATAACAAAGAAAGCTGCGAAAAATAAGGGTGACTGTGATAGCAAGTGTAACTGACTCGGTAGGATTGCTCTCTAAAGTTTGGAAAGTGCGGGCTGGAAGAGTTGGAAATCGGAGGAGGAATTGAGACCATTCAGACAATAGCATTGGTAGGTTTAGCCAGAATACTGAGAAGAGTCCAGGAGGACCAGAAAAAACTTGCTGTCAAACTGAATCCAGTGCAAGAGCATCAGTTAAAGCTTGCGTAAAAAACTTGCTAGAAATAGAATTATACAAACGGATCACGTAATCTTGGCCAGAAGACCAGACCTTATATTTATCCAAAGAAAAAAAGAAAAGAAAAGAAAACTTGCTATATTGGGGACTTTGCTGTCCCGACTGACTACAGAATAAAACTGAAAGAATGTGAAAAGAAGGATAAGTACCTCGACCTTGCCAGAGAATCGAAAAACCTATGGAACATGAAGGTGACAATTATACCAGTTGTAATTGGTGCTTTTGGTGCAGTAACAAGGATTATTAAAGGGACTGGAGGACTTGGAAATTGGCAGACGAGTGGAGACCATCCAAACTACAGTATTATTGAGAATGACAAGAATACTGAGAAGAGTCCTGGAGACTTGATGATACTTGCTGTTACTCAAACTCCTGTGAAAGACCATCAGTTAATGCTGATGTGAAAAACTCTCAAAGACTAGACAATAATAATTGAACAGTTCTCCCTCCAGCCGACAGGGCTGACTACTGATTTTTATACAACATTTAATTAAGTTCATTGAAAAGTAAGGATATTTTCTTTTAAAATGTTTTGTTTTATTATGTGTAAAATAAATGTCTTTTTTCATCATTAAGCAGTAGTCTACTTATTATACGTACGCATGTAAAGAGTTACACTACCACTCAAAAATATATTCCCTTAATTGTCAAATAGCTACAATAACGATTTTGTAAAAATGTTTGTTGAGCACATTCACGTAATAGAATGTTATAATCAACATTTACGAGGTTATCACCGTGGGACGTTCAGTTCTCTCGAACTCTTAGAAGTATTCTTGACGATGTCAGAAGTGTTTAGTTCTGGATGGTCTCAATTCTTTCTTTGATTTCCACTTTTTCCAGTAACTTTTCTATGTTTTATGGTATTTTTACAAGAGCGGCTAATCTGATTAAAATTAGTCATTTTTACATTCCATAATATTTTTAAAAAAATTTTTTTTTTTGGCAAGGCCTGCATATTTTTCGAGGTTTTGCGCTTTCATTTATTTCGATTCGAATGGCAAAATACACTTGCAGCCAAGATCGTTTCTCGTCGTTTATTATTACTAAGTTGGATCTTCTGGTCGGGATTAAGGATCCATTTTTATCTCAACCTCTGAGAGGATCTTTTTTCTTGAACAGATTCTGATTTGGGCATATACTATTTGTCAAATTTTTGTCGTTTGCACAATTCACAGAAGATCACTTTTCCCACCCAGTCATGCCTGCCTTTGCACTCTTTCTGTGCAAGCTGGTTGTACTCGCTTATCTCATAGTTCATTTTTTCATCTCTCTCCCCACATAAACTATATTTGTTATTCTCTTGGGTCCTAAATATACTAGCCTTTTCATACTTCTTTATTCTTTTCGTTCAAGTCTTAAAAATATTGGCTTGCTTTTTTACTGAAGTCTGAGTGACACCAAGTATTCCTGGGTATCCGGGACTCTTCTCAGCATTCTAGCTTATCTTAACATAATTCTAGATGAGCTAGATTCTTCCTATTTCCGATTACCCCACTTTCTTTCAGTTTTATTTTGTGGTCAGCCGGGACAGCAAAGTCCACAATTTTGCAAGTTCTCTTTTTTTTTTTTTTTTGTTGATTATTATTAGGTTTGGTCTTCTGGCCGAGATTAGGTGATCCGTCCGTATATGAAAGTCCCATAGGAGTTTATGTGTGTCATTTACTAGGACAGGTGATGGGTTGTGTATATACCATTTGTTCATATGGTCAAATTTAAATTTCTTGCACATCTCTCAGTGGATCACCTTTCCTATCCAGTTAGGTCTAATTTTATATTCCTTCTGTGCTAAATTGCTGCATTCGCTTATTAAGTGATTGATGGTTTCATCTATATCATCACATAGCCTACATTTGCTATTTTGTTGCGTCTTATCTATTCTCGCTTTGATATGATTGGTTCTAATGGCGTTGTTTTGTGCTGCTCTCAGGAGAGATTCTGTTTCTCTCTTAAAGCTTTATTTTTATTGTTATTGTTATTATTAGTAGTAGTCGTACTCTTTGCGTGTTGTTCACGCCTATTTTATATGGGTGGCTTTTCACTGAGATCTGAGTAGCAGCAAGTCTCCTCCGGTCTCCAAGACCCTTCTCTGTATTCTTGCTGATGTTAACAGTGCTTTGGTCTGGATGATCTTGATTCTTCCTCGGATCTCAAATCCTCCAAACTTGGTATCACACTTACTCTTATATTCCACAGCCTTTTCAGCTCTCTAGCAAGATCTAAGTATTTGTCTACCTTTTGATTTTCTTTCATTTTCACTTTGTATTTTTATTTTTCTCCTTTGAGAGCTTTTCACACCAACGTTTTTCACTGGAGTTTGAGTGTCAGCAAGTCTCCTCAAGTCAACAGGACTCTTCTCAGTAGTCTGTCTGATCTTAATACTGCTGTAGTCTTGATTGTCTCTACTTGTCCTCTGATTTCTAAGTCTTCCATTCCCTTTACCAATCCTCTGGGCATTGTCCCAAGTGCACCAATCACTAGTGGAATCACCGTCACCTTCATGATCTATGCCTTCAGCTCTCTAGCAAGACTGATATATTTATGCCTCTTTTCAACTTCTTTGGATTTTACTCTGTGGTCTGCCGGGAAGGCAAAGTCCACTATTCAGCAGGTTCTCTTTTTCTTTCTTACTTTTTTTTTTTTTTTTTGACTATCACTAGATCTGGTCGACTGGCTGAAATTAGGTTATCCGTTTTAGTACCTCGTCCCTTTCTTCTCAATAGCTTCATCATTATCCCCATCTTTCAGGGTACGGGCGATGGACTGCGGAATCATAGTAAGCGAGTTCGTACTCCAGTCGCGCTCTTACGTTCACTTTCGGGCAAATACCCACGGGAAAGATATGAACACCCTTATCCTCCCAGTTATGGGTTAAATAGTACCACTACTGTTCTTCTTGGAGAATGACTTTGGCATTAAATAACCTGCAAAGATTGATATGTCATTAAACAAAGAAACTAAGTGGTGCCCATGGTGTAATGGTTATCGTCGTAGGAAATGGACACGGCGACACGAGTTCAAATCCTGGACGAGATTGATTGCATTTCACATAAACTCCGCTTAAAAATTGACCTTGTGTCATATCCTGCCCGAGCGGAGGGGTTGGTTAATAGGATTAAACAAAGAAACTAACCAATCAGGGTACGGACAAAAACCATTTATTTGCAATATTTATTTTGATTGGTCATCATATAAGACAGTTCAGCAGACGACTGAGTTGGTTTCAGTTAGAAGGGTTACCATCTGCTTCTAGAACCAGCGATAACCAATTAATATCAATACTTTTCAGTTTGGGCATATGGCAACAGGTCATTGCGCACTGACCAACACCACAATTGCTAACAACCTTAGGGCAGAGTCATTACTATTAATTTTGAGCAATTCCATTAGCGGCAGTCTAATCAATCAATCAATTGATCTATCAATCGATTCATAACCTTCTTTCATCGAGCATAAACCCAATACACGCTTACACGCCTTCATTGGTCGTTACATCCGATCTCAGCATCGAGTCTACAGCCCAGTTCCTTTCCGATCTACTTTTACACATCATAGACATTAGTTTGATTGAAGAGACTACAAAACTTCTTCTTCTTCTTCTTCTTCTTCTTCTTCTTCTTCTTCTTCTTCTTCTTCTTCTTCTTCTTCTTCTTCTTCTTCTGTCATAACTAACGTCTTCTTCTTCTTCTTCTTCTTCTTCTTCTTCTTCTTCTTCTTCTTCTTCTTCTCCTGTCATAACTAACGTCTTCTTCTTCTTCTTCTTCTTCTTCTTCTTCTTCTTCTTCTTCTTCTGTCATAACTAATGTCTTCTTCTTCTTCTCCTTCTTCTTCTTCTTCTTCTTCTTCTGTCATAACTAATGTCTTCTTCTTCTTCTTCTTCTTCTTCTTCTTCTTCTTCTTCTTCTTCTTCTTCTTCTTCTTCTTCTTCTTCTTCCATAACTAATGTTTTCTTCTTCTTCTGTAACATTGTCTTTTCTTCTTTTCATACACATTCTTCTTTCTCGTTTATATTATATCCTTCATCTTTTTTTCATCTGTTGTAATACCTCACCAGAATTTAATCTTATTCTCCGTTCTCTTCTCATCCTTCTCGTTCCTGTACAGTCACATTTATTCTTTCATATTCTGTAGTTTTTTCCCCACTCCCTCTTCTTTCGTATTCTTCTTCTTACTTGCCATTTACTTCCCGTCCCATTCTGGCCCCAAAGTGGTAGTACCTGTTAAGATCTCTTCTATGAGTCAAATTGAATCAATGTCCTGTTATGACGCTAAACTTCATCTGATGTTGAGGCTCTAGTTCAGGAGATCTTGGGAATGTACTGCATCTCTACATTGCCATTACTCTCAGTCTTACTGTCTCGAAGTGGTAGTACCTGTTAAGATCTCTTCAATGGGTGAAATAGAACCAACGTCAAGAGTATGACACTAAACTGCATCTGATGGTGAGGCTCTACTTTTGGAGATAAGAAGACTATAGAGCACTCTTTCATTGGCATTACTCCTACGACCATTCTGACTTGGAGTGGTAGTACCTGCTGGCTCCCATCTATGAATCAAATAGACCCATTTGACAACTATTAATATTGAGTAGAAATACGTTGAACTATAGAATTACATGAAACCATATAACTACGTACACATTTTTTTATTAAAATATACCGTATAAATTTGCAAACAAATGATTATTTCAGACAAATAAAAAAGTACGATTAAAAACGAATGATTGCAATGAAACTTTGAAAATATTAAGGATTATGATTAAGATAAAACAGTTATATGTGAATCAAATTTAGGTATGTAATCCTATCTACCAACCCCTCCGCTCGGGCAGGATATGACACAAGGTCAATTTTTAAGCGGAGTTTAACAGGTTTGAATTCAGAGTTTTCCTTTTCCTAGACTAGACGCCTCACCAAGGCTGAAGAACTCAGTCTGCCCTACTATTTACCCATAGCTGGAGGTAGAATAATTGGATTCATACCTTTCCCAATGGTATTAGTGCTATGTGAAATGTAATCAGTCCTGTCCAGGTTTTGAACTCGTGTCACCGTGTCCATTTCCGACGACGATAACCATTACACCACGGGCACCTCCTAATTTAGGTATATAATAACCCATAAAGAGTTGGGTTGTTGTTAAATACATTAACCAAACCAAATCAAATGAAGACATTTTGAATGGTTAACGGCTTTCAGTCATATATTTTCTAAATTATAAGAACGTATGATTTAATCGACTGGGCAACTTCTGAACCCTTGAAGCTCCCATTTTTGTAGTAATCGATGCTGATAACGGTGCTTATGTTTAGAAAAGAGTGAAGGATTCTATTTACCATTTCATAATTACCTCTGTTGTATAAACAAAATTGGATAGTTGAAAAATGACAGTGTGAATACAGGCCCCACAACTCGATCTACATTTTCCTTTTTAAGTAGAGGAATTATATTGTGAATTGAATTACCATGACCAGAAAATCTGGCGAACACCTACTCACGATATACGGAAATACTGGACAGCTGTTTCGACCTTATTAAGTCTAATTAGACGTAGGTGTTCGCCAGATTTTCTGGTCATGGTAATTCAATTCACAGACCCCACAACTTTATTTTTCGGTTGCAAATTTCACCGGAAAACGCTATATTCTGTAAACTCGAGCGTTTTAATTACATTTCTCCTAAGTGACGATATTGAACCATAACATTCATTAGTCATGAGTACTATATCCGTGTTACGTATTAAGTAAATTGCGCAAAGGATGGGAAGCATGAGGTGATCAGTTGTTGCATACCTTCCTTGTTGGATGAACAACATTGGTAGCACTAGATAGTGAATATATAAAAATTTGTGACTCTGAATAGAAATACATTTACTCTTAGAAGGGATTGAATAATAAAACTTGTTTAAAATCAGTTGACTTTTTATGGATATATTTCGTAGGACTTGTACCGGGTTATACAAGAAAGACAATAAGAAAATATGAAATGTTTCGATCTGGTTGGGTTTGGTTTGGTTAGTTGGGTTTTATGGCATATCAACCTTTGTAGGTTATTTAACGCCAAATCCATTTTATGTAAATAATCTGTTCTATTTAAAACAATTCAGTTTAGCATAATTACACATTTTAATTGTCAAAAACATTTCTATTTCAAACTATTCAAGCAGTTATATGTAACAATTCAATTAAGTGTAAATACAGTTTCAATGTCGAAAAACAGTTCTATTTCAAATAATTCAGTTAAGCATAAGCAGGCAGTTTAAATGTAAGTACGGTTTACTTTTCAAAAACATTTCTATTTCAAGCTATTCAATTTACTCAAACAATTCAGTTTAGCATAAGAATGCTGTTAGTTCTATTTAACCCATAGATAGGGCCCTATCAGGTACTACCACGCCGGACCAAAGTGGACCTGGGAGCGATGTCAGTGAAGAGGTACGCCGCATTCCCCAAAACTCCAGCACTGCAGGAACCTCACCATCAGTTTGTTTAGTTTCATATCCAGGAGACTCATTGCGGGGTGGGGGTGGGGGCTTACCCCTCTGCAGAGGTGCAGTCAGTGTATTCTACAGCCCCAGCTGACTGGGCAAGTTTCGATCTGGTCTTGATCATATAAAAATGAAGTCGAATTACAAGATCATTTTTTGTTACTTAGATTTTTACATTCATATTTTTCTTTTTTGGCGCGTTTGTCCCTTTTTGTAATTCATTTTTTCATTTATTGATTAGGTTTGTCTTTTTGGCCATTTTACTATCTTCTTCCATCGACCGTAAAAAAAAAAAATCTCTGCAAATAACATATACACTATTTATAAAATATCTATGTATCAATGAAATTATGTTTGGTAATTCATTTGATAGTTCCCCAAAATGCCCTCTTAAAATTCTTTTCCTTACCATTTTTTCTGAAACTATTAAATTAAATCTCTTTTTTATGCAATTGCGGTTTTTGATCTTACAAAGCAATTTGTTACAGAAATAGATTGCTCGCCAAAAAATCCAATTTTGTCATTACACTTAAGTTTTGAAAGCTGTTCTGTCAGTAAATTTCCACCTCGAGAGGAAATATTAAAGAAAATGTCTACCATCATTAGAAATTCCATTATATTGGAAATTTTAATTAGCTCATCTCATGATTTTTTTTTCTAATAAAGTAGTTATCTTACTTTCTCTAATCACTTCCTCTATTACTCTTTTTATTATTTTTGTCACTCTTCTTTGCATAACTTCGAACCAAAATATTACACTCCGTTTTCCATCTTTCGACAAAGGAGTCCAGGCCTGAGTACAATTTACCATATTATTGTGGTTTTATATATTCTTAAAACTTTACTTCAACTGTAATGAAATGTCTTACTACACGACCAATCATTCCATTTGCCCTTCATACAATAGTAAAAATATGAATACATACAATACAGAATATATAAATCTCTCTCTCTCTCTCTCTATATATATATATATATATATATATATATATATATTCGTTCATACAAAAACACTAAAAGTTTTTTTTATAAAAAAGACATTTTTGTATTAAACCAAAAGTACCTGGATTTTATATTATTCCTAACGGAAAATTGTACAAGGAAAACAGATATTATAAGGTATTGAAACTATACATAATTGAAACTCCTTGAGTTCATATGTTTCAAATATCAACATCTAGATGTCCAAAACTAAGTACAACTTTCATTTTTGGTTACAAATATGAGATGATCTTATTTTTGGTATCTATAGTTAAAACGAAAATTAGCCTAGTGCGAAAAATTGTTTTAAGTATTACTTTATATATATATATATATATATATATATATATATATATATCAGTGGCGACTCTAGCCTATTTTTGCTACTCGTGCCCCCCCACCTCTGTCAACTTCAGTTCCCAACCCGTGGTCCGTGGACCCAAAGTAAGTCATCATAGTTGCTATTGCGTGATTCTCCATTGTATAGCACAGATTGACAAACGTACCTTACATGGTGTTTTTTTTTGTAAACAATCAAGATACTATATAATTTGTAGTCTTGTTAATACAGTAGATAAGATAATTTTTTTTTCCTTTCAAAAGTATAGAAGAAAAGAGAAGATGTTCATTACTATGACGAGAAAAATATGTTTATTAGAATAAAGAAACTGATGACAATATACACAGACACAGCTAGTAGTTTCAATTTCGCTTAAAATAAAGATTATTTGTTGAAAATGTATTCAAATAAACAAATTTTAGTTACAGAATGTAATATATGCAACATTCATTAAAGAAATAGAGGTCTGTTAGTGAAAAAACGAATTAAAACACGCCGTTTAACCAACATTTACCATAGCGATGATGATGACGTCGGGACGGCTATAATCTGCTATCCCCCCCTCTCTCTCTCTCTCTCTCTCTCTCTCTCGGTCCCTCTCCCTCTTCCCAAGACAGCTGTCAGCAATCAACAGTCACAATGTGCTAAGATTTTTGAGCACGAGGTTTGGGTTGCTCTTGCTATTGGCTACAGCCAAAAGCGGATTTCTCTAACATTACTGTTATTATAAGGGTCTAGTGCTCGGCATGGATTTGCGCGTGTTCAACATTATAGCCGATTTTATGGGATGTTCAATGAATCTGACGGCGGCCGGACAAAGACCATCCGTTCAAAACAGCATCGTTGTATTATTCCCAGATATATTTATAAACTTTTGGCTACTTAGTTATCGAAACTTGAATAAATACATAATTTAATTGAGGTCAGACTAAGTATGTTTGCTTGAAATTAATGGATGATTTTTAATCAATTTTGAATAACATTGACCGAGTTATTGGTCGTGCCGGGCACGATGATCACTAGTCCCGTCTACGCCCCTGATATATATATATATATATATATAATGGATTGTGTTTGTAGGTGGTTTGGTTCGTTTAACAGCTTATCAACTCCTTATGGGATAATTAAAGCTGAAATTTGACTCACTTGGTAATATTTTATTGTAATCATAACTAATTATTACACTGGTAAATGGCTTTAACATTACTGATTTACGATGACTAACGATTTCTACAAAATAGTAATCATTTATTCGCTGGCAGTTTTTCGTTTCAAGTATTCTTATCTAATAAAAATATAGATAATTTACAAACAGATCTATTTGACCAATAGACAGGACTACACAAGACACATTTATATAAGTGTGTGTGTGTGTGTGTGTGTGCTTGTGTGTGTGTGTGTGTGTGTGTGTGTGTGTGTGTGTGTGTGTGTGTGTGTGTGTGTGTGTGTGTTTGCATTCGCATGCATCCGTGCGTTCTGGACAACCGGTTCAGGAGAATGCAAAACATGAGGTGTGATGTTGGGAGAATCTGTGGCACACTGCTTCATCCATCTTTTATTATGAGCGTATCCAAAAAGTATGATTAATTCCACACAAGGCTTCATCATTTCAAACAAATCCCCTATAAAGGTAGTCTGGTAGACTACACATCTATAACTGAACTGATGAGACCGTCATAGGTCAAAATTGACGTAAGAGTCCATTATATATATATATATATATATATATATATATATATAAACATGTCATATCAAAGAAAACTCAACAGATAGTATGCCATTAGAAAATTAATTTCGACAATTCGCTAATTGCGAATTGCCGTCTCAGATAGCTAATAATTCAATTTATATTAATGATATATATATATATATATATAATCTGAGGAAAATAGTCTAAGGATGAGACTAAAAGATAATAATCCAAGAAGAATGTGGAATATCCAATAGTGTTCTATGTCAACGGCTACCAAATATATAAGTAATTTCAAATTAGATATATATCAAAACCCACCTGAAGAGCCCCCCACCAAAAAAATTTTATAAATCAGACAAAAAAGAATTCAATTTTATAATTCAGTTATAATTTTATTTCGATTATGGTATTGTTACCTCTTCTGATGGAAACATCTGAAGAGGTAACAATACCATTTAATAGACCGATATGCATTTATAATGGAATTACAAAACTAAATTAGTTTTAGGTTGATTTATATACATATATATATATATATATATATAGTTGTATCGTGGCTCTTACCACGTGACTTCCAGTATCGCAGAAGTATAAAAGACGTGCTTCTTAAGCACGGCAGACAGAAGGAGACAGAAGGGGAAGCAGAGAAACTGCTCTGAAAGGACGTCAGTCAGTATTAAGACAAACTTCGGACCTAACACCAACAGCACAAGACTTATAATACTAGTCGGGCTGTAACAATTGAGTCAATAAACAATTCACTTTATTTCACTGTGTATCTTTTCCATACCACGATACAACACACACACACACACACACACACACACACACACACACACATATATATATATATATATATATATAAAATCTTCGTCATCTTTGCACTGATATTACAGCGTTCCCGGCTCTCTCTTGTTATCCATCCTTCACATCCATTGCTCCTGGGAGATCTTCTAGGCTTCATGTAGTGTCCGTACAGAGCTACTGTAAGTAAGTTGGTCGTTGGTTGGTTGGTTGGTTTTTATGGCATATCAACCTTTGTAAGTTATTTAACGCCAAATACATTTTTATGCAAATAGTTCTATTTCAAATAATTTAATTTAGCATGAGTGGTATGAAGTTACAGAGTTTAATTGCCAAAAACATTTATATTTCAAGCTATTCAATTTATTCATAAAGTTCTAATTCACTTTAGTATAAGTACAGATTTTGTTTACACACGGTTAAATGTCAAAACAGTTCTATATTAAACAGTTTAGTTTAATGTAAGTACAGTTTAAATGTCAAAAACAGTTCCAACTCAAACAATTCAGTTTAGCCGAAGCACGCAGTTTAGATGTAAGTACAGTTTAATCGTCAAAAAACATTTCTCTTTAAGCTATTCAGTTTAGTCAAACAGTTCCAATTCAAACAATTCAATTCAACGTAAGTATGCAGTTAGTTCTATTGAACTCATTGATAGGGCCCTATCAGGTGCTACCATTCCGGGACAGAGTGGACCTGGGAGCAATGGCAATGAAGGGGTGCTCTGCATTCCTCAAAGCTCCAGCATCAGTGAAACCTCGCAATCAGATTGTTTAGTGTCATATCCAGGATATTTATTCGGGGGATCTTACCTCCTCTGCAGAGGTGCAGTCGGTGTATTCTACAGCCCTATCAGGCAGGGCTAGCTGTAAGTAAGTCTTTGCGAGTTGGCCTACACAGATGCGTTCATGTACACAATTTCATAAGAGGATGTCGCTTATGAGTTCGATCTCACTTCTTCAGCTGTGTTCCGCGTGACTTGTTTGTTTTATTTGAATGGTTTCTGAGATCGGAGGCATTTGTGTGGGTTGTTGCTTCCAGGGCTTGTTCAAGACAGCACGCATCATCAAGCTCTTTTGTTACGCATTTTTTTAGTATCCATGTACTGCATCCATATGGAAGTATGGACACAGCTACTGCTTGGAATAACTCTAGTTTTATTATATCGGATAAATTAGACTTCCATATGAACGAAGGCTGGATTCCTTTCAAATAGTATTTTGGTCAAGAAAATATTCCCTCAAACAGAAAAGCCTCTCCACTTATTTAAAAGTTTATTAGATGAATAAGAACCTCCTTGTGTTTTACTCTCTATCGCACTATTTTACAGCTCGGAAGAACTTTGCGAACAATTATACGAGAAGTGGTCTTTCTTGAAACTTCTCGTGAACTAATTTCACATAACGAATTACATACACGCTATTAAATTACACAAATTCGGAACAAAGAACTATCTAATTAGGTTTTAACTTAATTTAATCACAAGTCTAGACTTTTACTATTATAAACAATCGATTTACAATGGTTTTTCTTTCGGAGTGACAATCTTAGAAAATCATTTAGTTTAACGAGCGATTTAAATGGACTTTTAATCAAGGCAGGCAGTTTTATTTACCAGACTCGCAAGCTATCCCCATCTGGAATATTGGCGCTCTACAATCTTCATTCTAACATCTGGCCTTGTGATGTAAGTATTTTAAGTAAAGTTGGCGACTGTAGTTGAGGGTGGCCCAAAGGATACCTTTTCAATAGCTATTACACCGAGGTATTTGGGAGAGCGCTACTCCTTTCCCTAGATTGCTCCACTTTTCCCTTGATCCTTACCTTATAATGCTGAGTGTTAAGCAAGGTGGCATTAAGTACCATTTTTTGAGTCTTTGGTATGACTCGACCTCGGATTTAACACCGATCTCGAGCTTGTACAATGTCAGGCGTTCCCTTGTAGGATTAAATGATTGATTTTTAATGGCATGTCCGCCGGACTTGTGTTTTTTTATGCCTAGAGGTAAGAGAACCACGTTCATTGTATATTCATATTTACATTTTTGTGTAGTTGTCTCTTAAGGGTTCAATTGTTCAGTTGTTTGTTCAGGGTTCTATCGAATATGAAATATTTCTAAACAAACCTAGTAGATCCCTAGTAGGGGCCAAATAGGTACTACTACATCGGGTTAGAAACGACCTGGGAGTAATTGCAATGAATTAGTACTCTACATTACCCAGATCCCCAGTAATGGAGCCGTAACATCAGATGCAGTTAAGTGTCACATCTAGGACACCTCTTTTTTGGTTTAGCTTGGTTTAATTTGGTTGGGTTTTATGGCATATCAACCATTATAGGTTATTTAATGCCAAACCCTCTTTATATATATATATTAAATATGTATATGATTTTTAAACACATTTAGTTGATAATATTCTGAAACGAGCCTGAGCTATTTTCTGTACTTAAGTAAATGGTTTAATTCGGCCCAATAGGTTGAGTGTTAGACCTGGGACACCAGGGTTCAATCCTAGGTCGAGTCATACCAAAGACTCAAAAAATGGTACTTGATGCCACCTTGCTTAACACTTAGCATTATAAGGTACGGATCAAGGGAAAAATGGACTAATCCAGGGAAAGGTGTAACACCCTCCCCAACACTTCAGTGTTGTAGCTATTGAAAAGGGAACCAACTTTCGCCCTTGACTACGGTTACCGACTTAACTATCTATTAGTCACAATTTAATATGAGTCATTTGTTTGCCCACAATTTGTTCTATTTGACCCATAAACACAGCCTCATCAGGTGCTACCACCCGAGGTCAGAGTGGACCTGGGAGCAATGGCAATGAAGGGGTACTCCACATTACCCAAATCTCTACGACATATCCAGGACACTCATTGGGCAGAGGGCGTCTTACCGCTTTTCAGCGATGCAGTCGATGTATTCCACAGCCCCATCTGACTGAGCAAGGCTTTTTTGGAGGATGAGGTGGGGTACTTAATCCTCTCAAGGGGATATAATCACAGTATTCTAAGCTCTACCGACAGAGTGATATATATTTTCTAGTAATTATTCTTTCAGTTCTTTCAGGTATTCTTCATCATCATATCACGCTATCAGCACGGATGGTTCTGACCCTCTCTCACCACGCTTCCCTATCGTCCATTGCTTTTGGCAGTTCTTTCGGGCTATATGTATTTTCGAGCTGGACGTCCAGCCTTTGCTCGTCCTTGTGAAGGGGTACTATTTACCAACCCCTCCGCTCGGGCAGGATATGACACAAGGTCAGTTTTTAAGCGGAGTTTAACAGGTTTGAATTCAGAGTTTTCCTTCTCCTAGACTAGTTGCCTCACCAAGGCTGAAGAACCTAGTCCGTCCTACTATTTACCCATAGCTGGAGGGAGAATAAGGGGGTTCATACCTTTCCCAAGGGTATTTGCCCGAAAGTGAACGTAATAGCGCGACTGGAGTACGAACTCGCGTACTACGATTCCGCAGTTCATCGCTTTAACCATTACACCACGAGGACACGTCCTTGTGAAGGGGTCCACAGGAGTACATTACTTACAAGCTCGTCCCTACGTCTCCAGCAGTGCCCCGCATGTGTGGTTCGTCTAATTTTGATAGTTTTCGTGACGGATGGTAGGTGGCCGTACAGTTGCTATTTTGTGATGTGCTGTCTCCAGGACTTGTTCAATATTGCTCGCAGCATTCTTGGGTAAATGCCGTCAAGGTTTTTCTCCATACGTTTTGTTAGCGTCCACGTGGTGCATCTATATAGCAGTATCGATACTAATGCTGCTTCATTTTATCGGTCAGGTCTGACTTCCCAGGTATTCTTATTTGCAACTAATTATTTTCGAACAGAACTATTTGACCGAGCAATCGGACCCTAATAGGTAATACCAATCCAGATCAGAATAAACCTTGTATAAGAGACGACAACACAATCACCAGTGCTCCGGAACTGAATCCTCAAAACCCTGAAGGTAATATCAGTAAGGGCATTCTAGCACTGTTACCAGAAATTTGCTGATGAGTGACTTTCAAAGGAAACTATTAAGAAGTTGATAAAGTTTATTTGTTATTAGCTTTCTGATATGATATTTTCACAGTCGGTTTCATAACTAAGCAGACCAATTTTGTTGAATACAGGGAGAGGTCGGTTCGTGCCTGTCTTAATCGACAAAACCTGTACGTATTTATAAATTTCAAATATCTTTAGTAGCCTTGCTGTAAGACATTAGATTCATTCCCTCACCTCCTAAGACTGATAACGACCCGGTACTTTATTATAAAATATTTTTCAATGGGGAAAAGTTCCTCCAGGCAACCTAGGGTATGAAGGTTGGTACCAGTGGCTTGCGGTGAAGGATAGAGCTTTTGGCTTTATTTCAGATTGTTAACCGATAGGAACCAATAACGTTTCTGGCATCCCCGTTTGGGAAGAGGGCCAACATTCACTTTACGTGCTTTTCAAGTCTTCCATGGTCTTTTTATTATTATTATTATTTTTGTAATAACTTTCTTTTATTTTCACTCCCTTTGCTTTTCAGTCAGTCTCCCACTCTCCAACCCTCTGCCACCGTAGACAAATTCCTTTCGATGTCGAAATTATGAGGTTATTGTGTCAGAGAGAAAGACGTAAAAGAAAAAAGATATTGTCCTTTTGTTGATACTGAGTAGGGAGTCAAGTAAATAATGGGAAATATTGGATTGTCTCTTTAAATAGAAGCACTTCTTGCCCTAACATGAACGTAATAAAATATGGTTATAAGTATAAGTTCAGTTTAGTTTGGCAAAAGACAGTATATGTTGAGCTCCAAGAAAGCTTCTTGGAGGAATAAAGGTCTGCAAGACCAACTTTAGAACGCCAAATCACAAATTGCTATTTGAGCTTAAGGTATTAGTGCAACAAAGCCCGAGTACCTCCAGTCAGTGAGGTTTAGGGTATGCTGACAATCCTCGACAGAGGAGTACCCCAACAGAAAAGATTGTCTCAGGTATGACATTAGAAGGTGACACGCCAATACTGGAGATCTAAGGGAATGTGGAGTACACTTTTATGGCCATTATTTCCATGTTCTCTATGACCCGGATGAGTAGTATCTTTTAATGTCCCATCTATTACAGCCTAGTAGAATACACTGACTGCATCTCTGAAGAGGGGTAAGAACACCGCAGTCTAGGAAGTTTGGGGAACATGGAGTACCCCTTCATTGTCATTGCTCTTTGATTCACTCGGACCGGAGTGGTTGCACCTGATAGGGTCCTATTTATGATACATGGCAATACTTCGACCCATTGAAGTCTGTGTAAACGAATGAGTAATGTCAAACTAAATTCTTAGTTTTAAATTGAAATATTTGAAACTCTTTGTGTGCTTAAAATGAATTATTAGGATTACATAACAATGTGATATAATGACCGAGGGATTTCGTTTTATATATCTTGCCTTTCAGTTTAGTTAGGCTGAGAACCTTTTGCTTAGCGCATGGGTTAGTTAGGTGCAAACTTGAGCGCAGGTGTTGACGCGTGCGCGGGGAGGATGTGTCGTTCACAGATGTCACAATAAAAATTCCCAATGGAGGGTATGACCAAGGGATGTGAATGACGTCATGCACCGGAAGCGTGCGCGGAGGATTTTGGGAGATTTGAGAAAAGTCAGTTAGTTGACTTCTGCCTCGGAGGAAGAAGGCTGACTTTCGCTCGCTCGCTGAGGCCTTGTGTCAGGTGTTGCACGTGGTTTGGGGGAGATGGAAAAGTCAGTATAGAAAGATGGTATCTCTCTCCTTATGTCGAAAAATCTTTTAACTCAAAGGTAATAAAAAGTTTCGTATCCGAACTGAGAAGTCGTAAGTGTTTTTCGTGTTTCGGGATTCCTATGTTCTATGTCTATATGTTATGAACATTCTATGTACGTTTCACATATCCGTATTATGGGTATGTTACAACAATATTT
Source organism: Sepioteuthis lessoniana (assembly GCA_963585895.1). NCBI lineage: Eukaryota > Metazoa > Mollusca > Cephalopoda > Myopsida > Loliginidae > Sepioteuthis > Sepioteuthis lessoniana. Next base: position 92,391,824 of record OY757915.1, on the reverse strand, counting down.
GAAACTATTTGACTGTGTACAAATGTATGAATAGTATTGAGTTTAATAATGAGTGTTTAATAGCAATACTTGTAACCACTTCACTCTATGCAAACAAACGATTGATATTGAATAGAATTATCAGTGTTATATAGTAATAATTGAAATCATTTAACTGTATGGAAACAAGAGTAATACAATTGTGCAAACAAATTAGTCGTAACTCACTTAAAAATGAAATTATCAACAAACTAATCCCTAAAAAATCATATATGTATATCTATTTAAATGTGTGCAAACAAATGACTGATATTAAATTGTTACTTTTTCATAGCAATACTTGAAACCATTTAACTGTGTGCAAACAAATGATTAGTAGTAAATAAATTATTTATCGCTGCCTCCCACCAGACAGGACTTGACACAAGGTCAATCACTCGAAAGTCGATTATAGTGGGGATTTAGGGGAGGGGAAGGTCGGGAACAAGCCGAGACTCGAACCTTACTGGTCTATGCTGTTCGTTGATCCACTAAGTGAAATGTGGATATAATGAGCCAAGCTGAATCACGAACCCAAATCTGGGTCCGTGCTGGGATGCCGGGTTAAAGCTTAAACTAGACAGCAAGGTCTAGTGCTATACATAGGAGACAAAGGTGTCGATGTTGCAGCTCGCCCACCCGAAGGTGGCCCAGCCAAACCTGGGGGTCTTTCGGCCCCGAAGGCTGGGGGAGTATGATTAATAGTAAATAGAGTTATTCGTATTAATATTATTGGCACACTTCAAATTCCCTAACAGAGATTAAAAACGTTTCCAGTCCAATTCGAAACAATTATAGTTGTGTGGGGTTTATATTCGGGTCGAACGCGATTTTCTAATGATCCAAATTTATGAGATAATGGATATAACAATAAAATCACTTACTGGAATTCTTCACACCGTCTTAAACACGGGGAGTACTCGTGGCGTAAGAGCTAGACTGCTGCCTCGAAGTGAGCGAGTTCGAACTCCAGTTACACTCTTATATTTAATTTCCGACGAATACCTTTGGGAAAGGTATGAACCCCCTTTTTCTTCCAGCTATTGGTAAAATAGTACCACTACTGTACTTCTACAAGGATGGCTTTGGCATTATATAACCCAGGAAGGTTGATATACCATTAAACAAAGAAACCAAATCCTCTTAAAAATTATCTTGTGCCGTTGTAAGAACAGAAACCCAAAGGATTACTGGTTCGTCTAGTAGATATATATAAAATTAAATGAGAGAAAAATACATTTTGAACATATTAGCGAAAATTATTTTGAGGTGAGAAAATAGTTAAAATCTCCTTTACCCTAAGATTTAACAACTTTTCTTTCATTTAGAAAAAAAAAATGTTTCATGCATAAATTTTGCGAAAAATGTAATTTTAAATATGTATAATTAAAAAAGAAATGAAGTTTTAATTCTTCATAAAGTCGTACAGAAAAGATAAAAACTGTAAATATTTCACTCTAGAGAATAATAAAGAGGTAAGTTGGGGGTGGGTATGTCCAAAATAGCCCTCCAAATGGGTTAGTGTAGCGCTGAAGTGAATGATTTAGTTTATTAAGGAAGTGAAAGTGAATGAAGCAAAACCAGAGGGTAGGTAACGGGTGGGTGGGTAATAATGTGGGGGCAACCTGCGCACTTGTCACTTGTCGTATTTGGTGTCTCATTAACGTAATCAGTGGTCGCTAATTGCCCGTTGGTGTCAACCATTAGGTAACAGGGAGGGAGGTACAAAAAGAGATTTAATGAAGCCCAAAACGACGTCAAACATGATGACAAAGAAGAAATAAATGAGATAAGGAAGAAGAAGAAGAAGAAGAAGAAGAAGAAGAAGAAGAAGAAGAAGAAGAAGAAGAAGAAGAAGAAGAAGGGAAATACGACCGCAGGTTACGAGAAAAAGATGTAGGAAGTCTGTGGAAGTCGAGTGAGACGAGGACAAATAAAACTACAGAAGAAGAAGAAGAAGAAGAAGAAGAAGAAGAGTAGTAAAATGAATTGAGAAGAAGAAGAAGAAGAAGAAGAAGAAGAAGAAAATGATTAGTAAAATAAATTAAAGAAGAAGAAGAAGAAGGAGAAGAAGAAGAAGAAGAAAATGATTAGTAAAATAAATTAAGAAAGAAGAAGAAGAAGAAGAAGAAGAAGAAGAAGAAGAAGAAGAAGAAGAAGAAGAAGAAGAAGAAGAAGAAGAAGAAAGTCCTTTAAAGAGAAAGAAGAGCTCCATCGAAGAAAGAGAGAAGTAAGAAAAGAGACTGTCGAAGAAAAAGAGAAAGGAGAAAGTAAGACGGTATTAGACAATAAAAACAGATGACGAATAAGTTGAATAAACTGACGAGGAATGTAAAGTCCAAATTGACTCCAATTAGCCGTCTATTTTAGAAAAAAAAGTGTCACTAAGTTGGTGTTCATTTAGTTTACTTGCAAAACGGGTGTGTCGCAGTCATCGGGCGACGCCATAATAGCGAGAAAGACATCAAGCTCTGACGGTAAAAGTTGTAATGACGGTTATTGTGCTAATTAGTGGGTAGAGGCCTACAAGGGGGTCATGAATGTTTCCCCCTTTTTTTTTTGTTGTTTTCTAAGAAAAAAAGTTGTGGGACTGAAGTTTTTATAACATGAATAGATGAATTGAAAAAGAAGAGGAAAAAATCTATCATTACTTCTTCGCTTCAACTTTGGAAATTTATATTATCTGATTTTTTTACTTTTCAAGATTCTTTCTTTCTTTCTTTCTTTCTTTCTTTCTTTCTTCATCCACGTTCTTCTATTTCATAGTTATCCATCTTTCTTTTCCTAATAGATTTTCTTTCTTTCTTTCTTTCTTTCTTTCTTTCTTTCTTTCTTTCTTTCTTTCTTTCTTTCTTTCTAGTTATTCTCTTTCAGAGCTATCTTTCTTTCATTTCCTAATGGGTATTCTTTCTTTCTTTCTTTCTTTCTTTCTTTCTTTCTTTCTTTCTTTCTTTCTAGTTATTCTCTTTCAGAGCTATCTTTCTTTCATTTCCTAATGGGTATTCTTTCTTTCTTTCTTTCTTTCTTTCTTTCTTTCTTTCTTTCTTTCTTTCTTTCTTTCTTTCTTTCTTTCTTTCTAGTTATTCTCTTTCAGAGCTATCTTTCTTTCATTTCCTAATGGGTATTCTTTCTTTCTTTCTTTCTTTCTTTCTTTCTTTCTTTCTTTCTATTTCATACTGTTTCTTTTTTACACTATTTGAGTCTTTCTTTCTTTCTTTCTTTCTCAAACCAAATTGTTTTCCTTTCGTTCTATTCATACACAAAATTGCTTTCTTAAATGCAATATTTCACTATCCCACCTTTTCTTTTTTTTTTTTCACTTGGTCTTCCTTTATTTCTTTAAATCTAATCATATTTGTATTTTTATTCATTTATTTTCATTTTCTCTTCAAAGCTCCCATTCAATTTTGTTAATCTATTTCTCTTTTGTTTCTTTTAAAGTTCATCAATAACAGCTTCCTTTCATTTTTCATCTTATTCAACCTTGTTTCTTTATTTTTATATCGTAGACTTTTTCTTCCTTTCTTTCATTTTTCTATTTTAAAAAATCATATTTGCTTTCATTCTCTTTTCTTGGATTTCAGCTTTATTTCGTTGTTTAAAAAATAATCTTGATTGTTGCTTTTCTTTCATATATTCTCGTCTTTACTTCCTTGATACACTTTTCTTTTCTTTATTATTTCTTTTTTTAAGATTTTACCCACAATCCTTTTCGCGCAGTTATGACAAAAACAACAACAGCAGCAGTGACATCAAGTACAACAATCAAGAAAACTTTGAATTCTGTCGTCTTAGTTTTTGTATATTAAAAGAACAGAGAAAATTTTTCAGAAAATTATGCAAAAGAATCGGTGCACGAAGTGGTGGGGAGAAAGAAAGAAAGAAAGAAAGAAAGAAAGAAAGATATCGTAACAATGCTGAAAAAATATCAAATATATTTTCATGTCAGACCAGTCCTGTGTTATTTTGGGAATAAGTCGAAGGTCGTTTATGACATATTTGACATGTCAGTTGGCTATTTAGTCGTATAGGAGAGACGCAGAAGGTGGGGGAATTTGCTGACTTTTGAAAACGTAAAGGGTTAATTCATAATTCAATTTAGCGACATAGTTTGCATAGTCTATAAATAACCTTTAACAATATTTGTATTCACGACGCACTTGTCATAACAACATGTTCACTGAAGAAAGATGAAATAGTCGAAAATATGTATATGTCTATGTTGTTGTATGGACCAGAGCTTGAAATTAACTGTATTCCGTTTTTCTGGGGACGCTAGGATATTTATCATATTTACCCAACCCCCACACTCGGGCAGGATATGGCACAAGGTCAATTTTTAAGCGGAGTTTAACAGGTTTGAATACAGAGTATTCCTTCTCCTAGACTAGATGCCTCTCCAAAGCTGAAGAACAGTCTATCCTACTATTTACCCATAGCTGGAGGGAGAATAATTGGATTCATACCTTTCCCAAGGGTATTAGTTCTATGTGAAATGCAATCAGTCATGTCCAGGATTTGAACTCGTGTCGCCGTGTCCATTTCCTACGACGCTAGGATATTTATTGCGGATACAGAACCCCCTTGTTGGGCACACCCCACTGGATAGTCAATTTTTTTTCTTTAATGAAAATGAGTATAAAAGAAATTTATAGGTTGAAATAATTTTTCAGATTTTTGCATTATCTTTGTGTAAATTTTGAATTCGCCTAAACATATAAAAAACGTTTTTAGCGTATCTAATATTTTTACAACGAGCATCTGGCTGCATAGAACTCCATGTCAATGCAGACAAGACGGAATACAGGTGCTTTAATCAAAGAGGCACATCTCCTCGCTAAAGGGTTGCCCTCAAAAACTAGTAGATAAGTTCACCTACCTAGTAAGCAGTATTTCATCAACCGAGACAGACATCAACACTCGACTAGCAAAAGCATGGACCGCTATCAATAGGCTATCGGTCATATGGAAGTCAGACCTGACCGATAAAATGAAACGCAGTTTCTTCCAAGCATAGGTCGTATCGATACTGCTATATGGATGCGCTACGCGGACGCTAACAAAATATATGGAGAAAAAGCTTGACGGCAATTACACAAGAATGCTGCAAGCAATATTCAACAAGTCCTGGAGGCAGCATCCCACAAAACAGCAGCTGTACCACCACTTTCCACCCATTACGAAAACTATTCAAGTTAGACAAACCAGACATGCGGTACACTGCTGAAGAAGTAAAGACGAACTCATAAATGACATACTCCTATGGATCTCATCCCAGGACGACCAGCTAGAACCTATATACAACAGCTCACTGCCCATACAGGTTATAGCCTTGAAGAGCTCCCGGGAGCAATGGACGGTTGAGACGGGTGGCGAGAGAGTACCAGGGATATCCGTGCTGGTAGCGTGATATGATGATGATGATGATGATGACAACGGGTTAAAGAATTAAGGCCCCATCGTTTTTTTCTGTTTGTTTTTTCTTTGTGTTTAGATTTTGATTTTTTGATTTTTTTAAAAATCATTTTGGAATGGTTTGTCATTGAACTTTGATTTTAATCAGTAAAAAAACATAATTAAATTTAATTGCATTCCTTATGTTTGTTTTGAATTATCTTCAATGATTTGAAATTTTCATTTTATTTCACAAGAGCTAAAAACTAACTTTTTTTTACTTCTTTATAAAAAAACCTTCTGTGTCCTCTTGGTGTAATGGACTGCGGAATCGTAGTAAGCGAGGTCGTACCCCAATCGCGCTATTACGTTCACTTTCGGGCAAATACCCTTGGGAAATGTACGAACCCCCTTATCCTCCCAGCTATGGGTTTAATAGTACCACGACTGTTCTTCTAGGAGAATGGCTTTGGTATTATATTACCTACAAGGGTTGATATGCCATTAAACAAAGAAACCAAATCAACCTTCCTCGTTTAATTAATATTTCATTATTTCTTAAAGAAAAAAAAGGAGAGAAAAAACAAAAAAACAAGCAGACGACAATTTCAAGACAAAATAAAACAAAATAAGTAAGTAAGAATAAACAGACTGCTTCTCTGCAGCAGGGGTCAGACCCCCCCCCTCCCACTTTTGCGAACTTGTCTTTTCGATAGGACACTAAACAATCTGATGATTATGCTCCAGTAAGGCTGAAGCTTTGGGGAATTCAGATTATCTCTTCATTTTCATCCCCTCCTAGGCCCATTCTAACTAGGAGTGGTAATACCTGATAGGGTCCTATCTATGGGTGAAATAGAACTGTTTGACATTAAAACTGTGTGAACAAATGACTTATGCTAAACTGTATTATTTGAAACAGAACAGTCCGATTATCTAATTATATGTAAACATATGGCTGATATTTAATTGAATTGTTACTGATACATAGCAATACTTAGAACCATTTAACTTTGAATGGTTTAACCGTTTGATAATTTAACTGCATGTATCAACAAAATGTGTTTACAAATCAAATATTAGATGTATATGTAATGTAGGATTTAGCATTAAATAACCAACAATCGCTGATATGCCATTAAACCAAACCAAACCAAATCATATGTATCTAATATATAAGTAAAAACAGGACTTGGCATAAAATAACCTACAATGGTTGAAATGCCTTTAAACCAAACCAAACCAAACCAAATCATATGAATCTAATATATAAGTAAAAAAAGGACTTGGCATAAAATAATATACAATGGTTGAAATGCCTTTAAACCAAACCCAACCAAATCATATGTATCTAATATATAAGTAAAAACAGGACTTGGCATAAAATAATGTACAATGGTTGAAATGCCTTTAAACCAAACCCAACCAAATCATATGTATCTAATATATAAGTAAAAACGGGACTTGGCATAAAATAACCTACAATGGTTGAAATGCCTTTAAACCAAACCAAACCAAACCAAATCATATGTATCTAATATATAAGTAAAAACAGGACTTGGCATAAAATAATATACAATGGTTGAAATGCCTTTAAACCAAACAAACCCAACCAAATCATATGTATCTAATATGTAAGTAAAAACAGGACTTGGCATAAAACAACCTACAATGGTTGAAATGCCGTAAATCCAAGGCAAACCAAAATAAATATTATTTATTCCTTAAATGTTTTAATTATATTCTTGTTATTCTACTAATATAAATAATGAAACAAACAAAAAATTTAAAAAATTTGATTCCAGGACGGTTTGAAATTGTTCCGAGACAATGAAAATTGTTTTTTAGCCCAGTCTAAGACAGGTTACTTTAGAACCTTGCTGTGGAACCATTTCAAATTTGTCTTCTTTTAAAAAGCACAAAACCAAAAGTATGAGCCACCATATGGAGATCAAATTTACTATCAAGAGTCAGTTAAATCCGAATCACTAACCAATATTTCACAACCTTTTCTTCCTCTTGGTTCATTCTTAGTGTAAAAACAAATTCAGACACATATAAATGAACACGAATTTTTTCTAAAATCTCAAAATGGGATTTAAAAAAAAAGAAATCTTTCAAGTCAATTTGAAAATATAATTTATTTTTAGGAGAGAACAGTAAAAATTTTACTTAGATTATTTCTGAATCATTCAGCTTTAAAATTCAAGTAATACTATTCATGTTTTTACAATTTTAAGCAAATGGAACCACCACCACAAACCCCCGCCAAAAAAACATTAAAAACTATAGAATTTTAAAGGTCACCTATTTTCTTTGGTCCAACTCCATGACCATTTTAAAAGTTCCCAGGCCCACTTGTGAACCTAAGGGCCAACACTTTGAGAATCACCGTCAGGCAACCAATTTGCCCTGGTCCACTTGTGAACGTAAGGGCCAACACATTGAGAATCACCGCCAGGCAACCAATTTTGCCCTGGCTCACTTGTGAACCTAAGGGCGAATACGTTGAGAATCACCGCTTGGCAACCAATTTTGCCCTGGCTCACTTGTGAACCTAAGGGCGAATACGTTGAGAATCACCGCTTGGCAACCAATTTGTCCTGGCCCACTTGTGAGCCTAAGGGCAAATACGTTGAGAATCACCGCTAGGCAACCAATTTTGCCCTGGTCCACTTGTGAATCTAAGGGCCAACACATTGAAAATCATCGCAAGTCAACTAATTTTGCTCGGGTCGTCAGGCTCATAAACTTTAGATTACGTACCAGTTGTTCTTAAGCAGTCACCAATCTCCGTAATGAACAAGCTCATCTCTGTTTAAGCAAGAACCGGTGCTTAAGTTTTACTTGAAGTAAACTGGGTCCATGTCAAGGTTGACTATGCGAGCTACAGTTATTAAGGGGATGAGTAATTGTCTTTTTCTACTTAATCAACCAAAATGAGCGCCATGCTTCGTCTAATGAATAGTGAACTAAGTTACCTCACCGTTGCTAATGAGTCCAATTCTGACTGGTGTTCCATACTTTTGGTTTCGTTTTTTTAGAGCATATCAACCTTCCATACATTTGACATCGCCAAGTAAATAAGGACGTCTTGGGTAGTGTAAGGGATAGTGAGCTAAGTTAGAAAACCATTATTAGGAAATTCATGTCTCTCTAGCTGCTACGTACTGCTGGTTTTCTTGCAAAATAAGACAAGCTATGTAAACGACTTCTTAATTGTGAATATTCAAATGCGAAACATTCAGAGAATGGTTTCCAGCCTGAGCACTTGTTTGTGAGGGAAGGGGTTACATCGACTTTCATTCTGACAGGGTTGCATAGAAAAATAGAAAAGTCGAAATAATTGATTAGTTTGTTTATTTGTTTGTTAGATATATGGAATGAAACCAAGCAAAGTGGACTTTGAGGAATTACATTTTTAAAAGTTTCTTCGAATGATTTTTTGATACAGGAGTAGCAGTAACTCATCTACAGAAGTTTAGGTTATTTGGTTTAATTGCATACCTAGCTAGCCGAGTCGGCGGCAGCTATAAAATAGAGCAACTGCTTCTCTGTAGAGGGGTATGACCCTGCTTAATGAGTGTTTTGTATATGACGCAAAACAATTTGATGGTGAGGCTCCAGTAATTCTGAAGCTTTGGAGAATGCGCAGTTCCCCTGCATTGCCACCGCTCCCAGGTCCACTGTAAGTCAAGCAGAACTGTTTGACATTCAAACAGTATACTAATCCTAAACTGAATTGTTTGAAATAGAAATGTTTGATCATTTAACTGTGTGTAAACAAATGACGTTTCATTGACTTGTTTGTGATACTTAACAGTAATTGGAACCATTTAACTTTGTTGATTTATGCAAAACGGAATTGTTTGAAATAGTACTGTTTGATCAATTTACTGTGTTTAAACTAATGGTTGATATTCGATTGAATTGTTAGTGATACATAGGAATACTTGAAAGCGTTAACCTGTGTGCAAAGAAATGCTTAATAGTGAACAGAATTATTCGTATGAGAGGAATATGTGAAACCATTTAGCAGTGTGAAAAAAATAAGCTTAGCCTTCTTTAAAAAAGTTATCCACAAAATGTGTTTGGTTGGTTGGCTGGTTGTTTTATACTGCGTATCAACCCTTTTTGAGCCATTTAACGCCGAATTAAGTCATTTTGATAAAGGTTTCAAACAATTCAGTTTATTATAAGTATACTTTTTGTTTACAAACAATTAAAACAGTTCAGATAAATGTCAAAACCGCCCTATTTCAAACAATTCAATTCAGCATAAGTACACAGTTTAGTTCTATTTGACCCATAGATAGGACTCGATCAGGTGCTACAACTCCGGGCCAGAGTGGACCTGGGAGCGATGGCTATAAAGGGGTACATTACATTCCCCAAAGCTCCATCATTATTGGATCTCACTATCAGATTGTTTAGTGTCATATCAAAGACACGCATTGGGTGGGTGGGGGGTTACCCATCTTCAGAGAAGCAGTCGGTATATTCTACGGCCCAAACCGACTGACTAACACAAAGAAAATGCATTTAGAAATCATCTTTTTAATATATATTTGTAAAAGGGATTTGGCATTAAATAATGGTTGATATGCCATAAAACCCAACTAAAACAAACATACCAACCCTCATTAGACATTTACTGCCAAATCCTGTTTTATATATATATATATAAAAGTAAAGTTGGCGACCATAGTCGAGGGTAACCCGAAGGCTCCTTTTTCGATAGCTACTACACCAATGTGTAGGGGAGGGCGCTACTCCTTCCCTGGATTGCTCTACTTTACCCTTGATCCGTACCTTATAATACTGAGTGTTAAGCAAGGAGGCATCAAGTACCATTTTTTGAGTCTTTGGTATGACTCGACCTGGGATTGAACCCAGGTCTCCCTAGGCCAATGTCCGGTATATATATATATATACTGACTTTAAAAATTTATATAATATATCTATATATCTTTTATATTTAAGGGTAACTTTATTTCTAAACCTATTAGAGGTTATTTGTATGTCAAATGGTTACACCTATTGATATTTAACAATAATAATTCTGTTTATAATTAATTATTTGTTTGCACACAGTTAAATATTTTGAAGTATTGCTATCAAACGCTAACACATCAATTGAAAGCGATGTAAACGTACACATAGGAAAAGCATGGACTGCTATGAAAAGGATAAGGACAACATGGAAATCTGATTACCCTTATGAAATAAAATGGGATTTCTTCCACGCTGTGACTATTTAGGTATAACTGTATGGTTACACTATGTGCAAGTTAACGAAACGCTAGGAAAAAAGCAAGATGAGAACTACACAAGGATAGTTCGTGCTATTTTTTCAAAACTCTTGGGAGCAGCGCTTAATAAAACAGCTGCTGGAAGGTTACTTACTTCCCATCTCACAAAACATCCAAGTAAAACGAGCAAGACATGCTGGTAAAGTAAGGACGAACTCATAAGCGACGGTCTCCTATGGACTCTTACGTATGGACATACTAGTGTTGGTCAACTACCAAAAAAATATTCATCTGCTCTGTGCATATAGTACGTAGAGGTCGAGAAGGCTCCACAAGACCGATGACCAATAGGTACGGATGATGAGAGCGAGTAAAAGCGAATCCATATTGTCAGCATATCTTGACAATGATGATGATAATGACAAATTAGTCAAATATGTGGCAACGAGGCCTGCTGTAGTTGTCGTCAATGTATCTACAATATTATTGTATTACCGAGATATTATTTTTCTTTAAAGTCTATTGAAACTTTCTTTTTAATTCCTAAAGTGCTTCCAGTCCAGAATGTCCTTATTCACTGCCTACTTGTGAAAAATACGGTGCCTTTCTAAGTTCATTCCATCCAGTGGGTCAAACAACTCATTCGAAATCTTGAGCGGATCAAGGATACAATAATAATCAAACATATTCAAAAGAGAAAATGCTGCCCCCCCCACACCCATATATATATATATATATATATATATACTTCCCACACCCAAATACTTCGATAAGGATTCGCCCGAAAAATATATGACTTTTTATTAAATCCTAGACTTGCCCTAAAAACAGCAGGAATCCATTTTATTGTAAATTTATCTTAATGAGAAGCATTGAGGAGATTTTATGAAGAGGTGTGTGTGGGGAACGGGCAAAAAAGAAGCAGTTCTTTCACTCTCGACGTTTCCCTCTCACATAATTCATTTCAAAGTGGTTTTAAAGTGGCCAAATATTTATTTAGTGTTTGGAATTTCAACGAGGTAACCGCTTCCACCAACCCTTTTCTCGCAATAGATCTGCTCTTCTTCCTCTTCGTATTAATATCATTGTTGTTCTAAGTGTAAGTCTGTTCCCATATGTAATTCTAACGGATGGCAGGCCTGAAGTGACGAGATGATTTTGGCTTTTCTTTCCATGAGGAAATTAACAGCTACTTACACTTAAAGTTTTTCTTTTCCTCTTTCTTTTTCTTCTAATCTTTCTCTGTTGTCTTCTCTCGTTGTTATTTGCTAAGCTCTGCTTAGTCTGGCACAAAGACCTCAAGTTGCTGACAACACTTGCTATTTCAAAGCGGCCACCCATCTAAATATTTAACAAAATCATCAGTGCTTAACTTTGGAGATTTAGCAAGATTTGATTGTATATATTTACATATTTACCTACGCATCTACACGAGCAAGATGCGACACAAGGTCAGTTGTTAAGAGGAGTTTAACAGGTTAGAATTAAGAGTTTTCCTTCGTCTTGACCGGTTTCCATACCATGGTTAAAGAGCCCAATCGGCCTATTATTTACCCATAATTGGATGGAGAATATTTAGATTCATGCCTTTCCCAAGGGTATTAGCACTATATAAAATGTAAACAACCTAGTCAAAGATTTGAACTCAGATCGCCGTGTCTATTTCCTACGATGATTACCTTTATACGACGAGCGTCTCCTGCACCTCTGACGTAATACTAAAGTATTAAGACTAATGTTAGTGATTTTTATTTTTATTTGGTGTCCCATATGTACAGTTAAACTCGGGGTCAATCTGAGAACATGTCTCTCATTGGATGGTAGTAGTCAGGTGACCAAAACAGTTCTAGAATTAAAATAAGTTAATCATAATAGTGAGAAATACCTGACCAGAGAGGTCAAACGTCAGATATTGCTCTCAAATACCCCGTTTGGGACAGGTTGGTAACGATCAGAAGACACCAATAAATAAAAGTAAAATCTGTGCGTAAAACAAACCTAGTCGGTTTGGGCTAAGGAATGCGCCGACTGCATCTCTTCAATAAGGTCAAACCCCACCCCACTCCAACGAATGTTCTGGATATGACACAAAACTCGTTGCTGGTGACGCACCAGGCGGGGATCTTTGCATAATATGGAGTACCCAATCGTTACCATTACTCCCAGCTCCTCTCAAACCCGGAATGCTAGTTCCAGATAGGGTCTCATCTATAGATCAAATAGAATTGTTTGGCTTTTTAGCAGTATGCAAACAAATAACTGATGTTACATTGAATTGTTAGCCTTAAAAACAATACTTGAAACCAGTCAACTGTGTGCAAACAAATGATTTATACGAAATAGAATTATTCGCGTCAGAGAGGAAATCTTGAAAACATTTAACTCTGGGTACACAAATGATCTCTGGCTTGTTTACACTTTTACCTACAAACATTTTGTTAACAAAAAAATATATATAAATATATATATAAGTTGGCTGATCACTGTCGAGGGCGACTCGAAGACCCCCTTTTTAATTACTACGACACAAGGTGCAGGGGAGTACGCCTCTCCTTTCCCTGGATTGTTTCACTTATCCTTTATCTGTCTCCTATAATGTTAAGTGTTAAGCAAGAAGGTTTCAAGTACCATTTGGGGGGATTGAACCCCGGTCTCTCAAATCACTAGCAAGCAGCCCACTATAAAAATGAATTTAGCATCAAATAATTTACAACGGTTGATATACCATAAAACCCAGCCAACCGAACCTGCACATGAAACTGAGGTCGTGTTATCCTTCCTCATCAACGAATACGAACAAAGATGGCAATGCAAAAGAGACATTA
>OY757915.1:92370835-92375835 GCA_963585895.1 Sepioteuthis lessoniana | reverse complement strand
TCCCTTTTCGATAGCTACTACACCAAGGTGTAGGGGAGGGCGCTACTCCATTCCCAGGATTGCTCCACTTTACCCTTGAACCGTACCTTATAATGCTGAGTGTTAAGCAAGGTGGTATCAAGTTCTATTTTTAAAGTCTTTGGTATGACTCGACCTGGGATTGAACCCAGGTCTCCCGGGCCATTGGCGAACACTCTAACCGCTGGGCCAATGTCCCGGTTATTAAAACAATATATAATTAGTATTAAATTTAATAAAAATGGATATACGATTAAGACCAACATTTTGATATGTATATATATATATATATATATACATGATGTAACTGGAAGAAAACTCAACCACGGTAAAATTAAACCGAAAAAAGAATATATAGCAATAGCCATACATCGAACTCTCCCATTGATCTATATGAAATTTCTCATATATTCTATACATGAATAATCCACAACAGCAGTCTTCGGACGCCGACTGGATATATATATATATATTTATATATATATATATATATAATTATGATATAACGAGAAATATAATCAACCCACTACTGTGAGATTCATGCACTCGAACGTGAAATTCATTGTCGTGAGAAGGCTTTAGTTCTCATTACATATATATATATATATATATATATATGAGAACTAAATTCATAGTCGTGAGTAGGCTTTAGTTCACATTATATATATATATATATATATATATATATATATATATAATGAGAACTAAAGCCTACTCACGACTATGAATTTCACGTTCGAGTGCATAAAGTTCAGAGTAGTAGGTTGATTATATTTCTAGTTATATCATGATTTTGCTATATTTTCTATAAACTTTCATTACGTTAGTAAACATTTTATTGTTATAATTTCACTGATTCTTCTTTAGATTTTTACTAAACACTACTTGCCTTAATCCAAATTATATATATATATATATATATATATATATATATATATATATATATATATATATATATATATGCCCAATCCCTCCGCCAAGGATAGTATGTCAACTTTTCAAACGATGTAAACCTGTTTTGAAATTAGAATTTTTCTTCTTTCAGACTATTTTTCAAAACCAAGGCTAAAGAACCCAACCTGACGTATCATTTACCTATAGATGAATGGCAGAGAAAAGATGTGTTCATGACTTTCCCTAAGAGTATAAGAAGGGGAGTTGTAACTGAGGTCAGATATTCAATTTCATACGACGTTAGCCGTTGCACTAAGATCTCTTTATATATATATATATATATAAAGATTCGCATCCTGGCAAATAAATTCATTTTTATGCTAATTTTAAATTTTTTCTAGTAGCCACTGTAATAAAAATGCCATTTGGGCCAACCGTATATAGTCAGAATTATCTTGAAGATCCGTGGGGTGAAACCTGCGTAGTTACTTTCTGACTCTTTTGAGTATATATATATATATATATATATATATATATATATATATATATATATATAATACACAAGAATTATATATATATATATATATATATATATATATATATATATATATATATATAATTCTTGTGTATTATGTATATATATATATATATATATATATATATATATATATATATATATAATCTTGTGGATTTAAATTCTGTTGATAAGTTACGTCTTGGAACAACAAAGCTTCCCTCTGATAATAATTTACTAGAAGAGTTTATTTTGATGTGTCTCTGCCCCCATCTTTTTTCATGATGATCATTTTCCTAAGTTAAAATCTTTTCCTAAATCCAATAATTACGCTACCAAAATTTGCATCAAATCATTTTGCCGTCTAAAGAAAACAGATGCACCAAAGCTTATATTCATTAATACAGACATTGTAATAAAGCTTGTGTGACCAATGGAAGAAACAGTTGATTTAAGCGACTGAAAAAGGAAAGAGTGGTCTCTAGAATCGATTTGCTTTTCTTTCAGCATTGTTTATATGAGTTTCTTTTGCTGAGTTCAGTTAACGTATTTCCACCAAGTTAAATGTGCTAGAATGGAATCTCCTGTCTTCATCGTTTTCTTTAACTCTTTTCAACATCCCCAGCCTGTGTTCGAATTTGCTGGGTGGTGTAATGGTTAGCACGCTAGACTAGTAAACCTTTACGAGTGAGAACAAGTCTCATTGGGTGCTCCATTCGTTTGGCCTTGTGTCACATCTGAGCAAAAAGCTTAGAAAATTATCACGTTTTAATTTGCGAATGTTTTTACTTCTGTTTTTGTTTTTGTATGTTTGCATTAGACATTCTATTTAATAATATTTCAAGTAGGGATTAATCCCGTCAACTCATCGGAAAAAATCGTCCATACTTCCTTTGGTTGTTTTATGATTGGTTTATTGGGTTTTATGGCATATCAACCTTTGTAGGTTATTTAAAGCCAAATCCATTTTTATGTAAATAATCTGTTCTTTTTTAAACAATTCAGTTTAGCATAAGTACACAGTTTAGTGGTCAAAAATAATTATTTCAAACTATTCAAGTAGTTATATGTAACAATTCAGTTAAGTGTAAATACAGTTTTAATGTCGAAAAACAGTTCTATTTCAAATAAGCATGAGCACGCAGTTTAAATGTAAGTACGATTTAATTGTCAAAAACATTTTTATTTCAAGCTATTCAGTTTAGTCAAACAATCCAGTTTAGCATTAGTATGCCGTTACTTCTATTTAACCCATAGATAGGGCCCTATCAGGTGCTACCACTCCGAGCCAGAGTGGACCTGGGAGCGATGGCAATGAAGGGGTACTCCGCATTCCCCCAAGCTCCAGCACTGCTGGAACCTCACCATCAGATTGTTTAGTGTCATATCCAGGACACTTGTGGCGGGGGGTCTTACCCCTCTGCAGAGGTGCAGTCAGTGTATTCAACATCCCCAGCCGACTGGGCAAGTACTTCTTTTGGAATATGTGAAGTATACTATACTATCGAATCGGAAAGGTCCAAACTTTCTATCTATTTTGTCCCATTTCTTATCATGTTAATAATGAAGGCACAATTATTCAAAACTGGGATCATAAGGGATACAAAAAATGTACGAAAAAAATGGGTTCATCAGGATAACATTATTTGTCTCACTACACACGCGACTGATAACTCAACTAATAATGAGGGGTGTCCTCGTGGTGTAAGGGTTAAAGCGGTGGACTACTCCAGTCGCGCTATTATGTTCACGTTCGGGCAAATACCCTTGGGAAAGGTATGAACCCCCTTATCCTCCCAGCTATGGGTTAAATAGTACCCCTACTGTTCTTCTGTAACACTATGTAGGTGGCCCGCCAAGCAGACGATTCCTTTGTCTGTTTTGGCGTGAAACCAGACAAAGGGTTTTGGAACTGCGATCTCGACGTGACCGGAAGTGGTAAGGGGACGCTAGAAGAGAGTTGGACCAAGGAGCTTGAAGTTGGGAATGGCGAAGAGTGACGCGAGTGACCAGTCGGCACGGGACAGCAGAGAGACGAGTCGGCATGAGAGAGGGTCCAGACCAGTGAAAGAAGATCGAGTCAAGATGAGCCGGCATTCCAGTAGCTTAGTGGAAGTTTCGTTAGAGTCCACACTAGCGTTAGTCTGCACATGCACAATGTTACATAACTCTCCTTCTGCACTTGAGTTAACCCCAAGCGTTTGTTCGTTTGTTCTTTTTTTTGTATTTGATGTAGCGGTAAAGAAATGTGCATTACCCCGATCGAAACCACTAGTTGATCACCGGCTGTAAAGTGAAATGGTTCGAAGAAGTTGATGTAACGTGGGGGCCGAAGGGGGAACGTCACACTTCTAGGAGAATGGGTTTGGCATTAAGTAACCTACAAAGGTTGATATGCCATTAAACAAAGAAGCCAAACCATCCACTAATAATAATGTGGTGTTCTTTTTGGTTTCAGATTTGAAAATGGTATACTATAACCACTATTAATCCTCGATCACAATGCCTTGGCTAAGAGACGAAAAATATTTTCTGTCACAACTTATTTGGAAACAAAAATCATTCAAAACTGTCTCAAAATAGATGCAACCCATTAATACGATTATGATTTATAACTAAAACAAGAAACTAAAAAAATATTGCATCTCTCGGAAACTGATACTATAACAATTAAAAACATCTCAAAGGATGCATTTTTTACAGAACGTATTTCAAATGTCCATCATTGCGCTAGTCTCAGTAATAAATCATCATCATATTAACTGGCTGCATCTATTTTGAGACATCCAGTATATGATAACAGTAATAAGAGACGTGTTTATAGTATTTATTAATATCTATAGTAAAGTGATCAGGGTGGGAGATGACTATGTATGAATTCACCGCAATAACGTGAAGAAGAAAGTTAATATTAGAATAGTCAGTTGTTTCTTTTACTCTTTTTTCTTTTTTACTTTTTTTTTTTTTTGGAAGAAAAAGTAAGATGGGAACTAAGTAAGACTTGTGGGTGCTGTTTTGAACAAATTCAGGAAGCAGCACCCTACAAAACAGCAGTTGTACGACCACTTACTTCCCATCTCGCAAAAAAATCCAAGTAAGAAGAACAAGATATGCTGGACATGGCTTAAGAAGAAAGGATAAATTCATTATCGACGTTCTCCCGCGGATTTCTACACATGAATGTAACAGTGTTAATCGACTAGGCAAGACTTACGTCAGCTTTGTACGCCCTTTGGATATAGGCGAGAAAACCTGATAGGAGCAATGAACGGTAGGAACGAATGGCGAGAGAGAGAGAGAGAGAGAGAGAGAGAGAGAGAGAGAGAGAACCAAGGGAATCTGTACTCTTAGTACAACTTGATAATGACGACTATGATGACGATGACAATTTTTAGAAGCAAAAGTATTATTTATGAACTTTCAAACTAAGAACCATCTTCGTATTCACAACATCATAAAAGTAATCTAAAAAAGCTTTCTTCATAAATTTTGAATCAGCTTAGACGAATTATGTGGGTAGACTCGACCATTTCGTTCAACCTTTACAAACGTATCTATCTATCTATCTATCTAT
>OY757915.1:92343335-92365835 GCA_963585895.1 Sepioteuthis lessoniana | reverse complement strand
TTAGAGTGGAGTCTTACCTCTCTGAAGAGATACTGTCGGAGGATTCTACTGCCAAAGCTGACTGGACTGATATCTAATATAAGCACACTCACACACACACAGATATATATACATATACAATTACGATTAAAATTGAACGCAAGAAGAGTATTTAGTCAGTGGAATCATTTCAATTTTCAATGCACGTAAATGCAAAGCAATATCCCAACTATTTTCAAGTATAAAATAGAAAAGACTATTACAGGATATTTCACTCATGACTCGGAGTTTCACTTTGTCGATCGTCAGGTAAGCTAATATTCGATGCACTGAATACTAGCTCGCGTGAAGATCCAGTTTTATTATTTCTTTTATATCTTAAACGTAGTGTGCATTATA
Source organism: Sepioteuthis lessoniana (assembly GCA_963585895.1). NCBI lineage: Eukaryota > Metazoa > Mollusca > Cephalopoda > Myopsida > Loliginidae > Sepioteuthis > Sepioteuthis lessoniana. The sequence goes on along the minus strand of OY757915.1, from coordinate 92,365,457 downwards.
TGATTAACTAATGATTTTTAATATAACTCTTTTGTTGTGAAAAAACCCATATAGTACAATTTGTAAATAAAAGAATACTACACAATAACCGGGGAAAAATTCCATAAAAAAAAAGAAAACTAAAAGCATCCGTACCACTTGAAAATAATCAACCAATAACGTATACCTAGTCAAAAAAACAAACAAAAACACCCAGAATATCTTCAACTAAACGTAAGAGTGCTCAATACACTAAGTAGAGAGAAATGTCCTGATCATCCATTTAGGTAAAACCGAGGTAATTTTTTTATGACGCAGCTGGAATTCCCACACACACACACACACACACACACATATATATATATATATATATATATAGGGGGTCCCGAAAAAAGTATCCCTGAACCGACTCCGAGTTTTTTTCCTCTCTCAGTGCTAATATCATCGGGAAAGGCACCTGCAATCGGAAAAATTGTAGGGTAGCCTAGATTTTTAAACTACGGTGAGACAACCTGGTTTGGTTTGTTGGTTTGTTGGGTTTTATGGCATATCAACCTTTGTAGGTTATTTAACGCCAAATCCATCTTTATGGATGTGTTCTATTTCAAACAATTCAGTTTAGCATAAGTACACAGTTTCATTGTCAAAAACATTTCTATTTCAAACTATTGAAGCAGTTATGTATAACAATTCAGTTAAGTGTAAATAATTCAGTTAGGTGTTTTAATGTCGAAAAACAGTTCTATTTCAAATAATTCAGTTAAGCATAAGCACGCAGTTTATATGTAAGTACGGTTTAATTGTCAAAAACATTTCTATATCAAGCTAATTAGTTTACTCAAACAATTCAGTTTAGCATAAATATGCTGTTAGTTCTATTTAACCCATAGATAGGGCCCTATTAGGTGCTACCACTCCGGGCCAGAGTGGACCCGGGAGCTATAGCAATGAAAGGGTACTCCGCATTCCCCAAAGTTCCAGCACTGCTGGAACCTCATCATCAGATTGTTTAGTGTCATATCTAGGACATTCGTTAGGTGGTTTTTTTTACCGCTCTGCAGAGGTGCAGTCAGTGTATTCTACAGTCCCAGCCGACTGGGCAATGAGACAACCTGTTTAGACAGAAAATACTGATGTTATACCCCCCCGGACCATGCGTATTTAATAAGACAGATTGCGTCTTTAAAAAATGAGTGAGACCTGCAGTAGAGCACATAATGTTTAAAACAGGATGTTGCAATTGTTAAGAAGAAAAAGGTTCATATTTTATTCCCAATGAATAGGTCATTTCTTGGTTTGTGGGGAGGGCATTTTTCAAGTTTTAAATGTCAAATTGTACGGTGAAATTTATGATATTCTATTCCAGACTCAAAGTAGATATTAATCTAAAGAAAAAGAAGTTGACACTGAAAATACGGAAATAAATGAATTAATGTGTTTTTTGAGGTAGATGATATGGTTAACAAGTATAATCGTAAACCTTAACTGTTTTGAGAATGAATTTGTGATGGAGTAGATTGCATATTTCGGACGTCATTATATGTAAATCGGATAAAAGTTGCAATATGCAACCACACCAACAACAATATGTTAGTCAAAATTGTTAATCTTTATTTAACATGTAAAAATTCATCTAGCGGTAAATTGATAGCTATTTGAGCTTTTTCGCATTCAGCTGAGGAAAATTGTATTTTTATGATAAATTATATATATATATATATATACAAAGAGAGAGAGAGAGAGAGAGACAGACAGACAGACAGACAGACAGACAGAGAAAGGGGAGAAAGTGAGAGAAAGAGAGATAGATTTACCTGAGCCTTCACTCCTGAAGGTGAGACATAAGATCAAACTTTCAGCGGGGTTAAGTTGGCGACCGTAATCGAGGGGGACTAGCAGGCTCCTTTTTCAGTAGTTACTACATCAAAGTGTAGGGGAGGGCGCTACTCCTTTCACTGGATTGCTCCACTTAACCCTTGATACGTACCTTATATTGCTGAGTGTTAAGCAAGGAGGTATCAAGTTCCATTGTAAAGTCTTTGGTATGACGCGACCTGGGATTGAACCCAGGTCTCCCGGACCATTGGTAAACACTCTACCCACTTGGTAAAAATGAGCTGGTTTAACAGGTTTTCCTTCACCTAGTCCGGTTGCCATATCATGGTTAAAGAGCCCATACTGTCCTACTATTTGTCCATTACTGTGCGGTGAATTATTGGATTCATAACATTCCCAGGAGCATTAGTTTTATGTAAAATACAAACAGTGTCGCCCAGGATTTGAACTCAGGTCGCCGTGTCCATTTCCAATGACTATAACCATTACATACATAAAGGGAGAGAGTAAATATTTACTAAGCAAAATTGTTGATGTATCTATTACTTCTACATCACCCCCATATATATATATATATATATATATATTTATGTGTGTGTGTGTTATTTTGTTTTGATGAATTAATTTAGATGGCTATTGCAATGCAAAAGAATAATTATTTGAGTCTAATTAATTTAAAAAAAAAAAACTTCATCCTCAGAGACTTTTTTTTAATAAACGAACACTTTATTTCCATTGTATACAAATGGTTTTGTGGGTGAGGGGAAGAGAGCGGTCATGCCATAACTATATTGTCTAAGGGGCCCTAGCAAGCCACATTCGCCGACCCATTCAACAGTACAATATATAATCAACCATTCTTCACCAAGCGTTCTGCAGCCACCAAAATACCACACTTGCTCTGTGAAAAGACCTACTTAAAACCCCGAATGGAATGTATGATTTTATTTACAAAAAATAATTTTATATACAAAAATGTAGTGTGTGATGAGGATGGGAGAAAAACCGCGAAAAAATTCCCCGTTTGGTTGCCCTCCCATCCCCCTTCTACGATGGAGGCCGATTGTTTTTAGGTGTCCAAGAACACCGAAAACAAGCCGGACGGACGCTAAATGGAAGATGGATCTAATCTAATGGGACAAAAAGAAAAAGACAAGGTTGGGCATGGTGAGGACAGGTGGCATGAATTTATCCAAATGAGATTCCAAGATCTTCAGAAAAAGCGGGCTGGAGTAAGGGCAAGGGTATAAAAACAATAGGAGTGGGGAAGATCTTAGAGACTAACAACTAGGTGACGGGGATGATGACTCACAACATACTGCTAACTAAGGTTGAAGGGCAAAAAACCTAATTTACCCGAGATGGGGTCCCGAAGGACCCGGACCGTAGACGTCATGTGCAGGAAGAGAAAGAAAGGATGACTCCAACATTGCCCTCTTTCGTTCGACCAGGCTCGCTGCATTCACCCACCTTTTGCCGAATGTTATGCGGTCCAAGCGTTTTCTATCACATCTGATCTTGACCCTAAGCTGATGCCTAAACAACAATATCAAATCACAATGAGAAAAGTTTGCATCGTCATACAATTCCTTCTTTCGCGTCGTCCAAATCACCATTCTGGCTACCGCTTGAATCACGAAAAACACCACACGCTTCCCACCCAGAAACGGAGGCAAAACGTTGTCTACGACGTAACCAGTGGTAATTTACTAAGCTTTTTGCTTAGATGTGGCACAAGGCCATATGAAAGGGGCACCCAATGAGACTCGAACTCACTCGTGTAGGTTTGCTAGTGGAGCTTGCTAACCATTACACCACCGGAGGCGCCTCACGACGTAACCAGTGTCTAGCAGCACGAGCTGTTTGGGTTCGATGCGAGCCATCCACTCCCCGACGTGATCCATGAACACGATGTTGGAGGTTTACATATTTTTGAACGTTGTAAACATGGCGTCACGTGGGGTGTTAGAACGCCATCTGGAATATACGTGATTTCAGTTGTCCTAATCAATTTAATTTAATTGTATCTAATTTTATTTAATTTCTTTTATTTTTATTTTATTTCTTAAAATTTAAATATGTATTTAAAATCTGCATGTCAATTAATAATAATTAATTAATTATTAATATAAATTAATATAAATATATTAATATAAAATTCAGTTTTTAATTCTAATCTATTGTTAACCTGAGGGTGTAACTTAGCTATTACAAAAATTCAGTTTTTAATTCTAATATATGGTTAATCTGAGGGTGTAAATAAGCTATTACGAAAATTCAGTTTTTAATTCTAATCTATTGTTAATCTGAGGGTGTAAATAAGCTATTACAAAAATTCAGTTTTTAATTCTAATCTATTGTTAATCTGAGGGTGTAAATAAGCTATTACAAAAATTCAGTTTTTAATTCTAATCTATTGTTAATCTGAGGGTGTAAATAAGCTATTACGAAAATTCAGTTTTTAATTCTAATCTATTGTTAATCTGAGGGTGTAAATAAGCTATTACAAAAATTCAGTTTTTAATTCTAATCTATTGTTAATCTGAGGGTGTAAATTAGCCATTACAAAAATTCAGTTTTTAATTCTAATCTATTGTTAATCTGAGGGTGTAAATTAGCAATTACAAAAATTCAGTTTTTAATTCTAATCTATTGTTAATCTGAGGGTGTAAATAAGCTATTACAAAAATTCAGTTTTTAATTCTAATCTATTGTTAATCTGAGGGTGTAAATTAGCAATTACAAAAATTCAGTTTTTAATTCTAATCTATTGTTAATCTGAGGGTGTAAATAAGCTATTACAAAAGCCTCCTTAATTCTGAGATTACCACCACTACGTACTATTACTTCTATTTTAATGGAAAATTATTATCGTTGTTTTTGCATTTATTTAAAGGTTTATGTAATGAGGATGCACGTGTGTTGAGGTGTACATTAATTCTGATGTGGAGGGGTCTTATTGTACATCCTTTATAAAAATCATGGCAATTTAAGCAAATTAAACGATAGTGTAAGTTTTTGGGCAATATATATATATATATATATATATATATATATATATATATATATTATGTATATTTAATAGTATGGAAGCTTATCTACGACTACTGGTTTCATGTTGTCTTTATACGGCAATCATTAGGCAGAAAAAGCATCGGCTTGATGATGATTGTCGTTTAAAGACGGTATGAAACCAACGGTCGCAGATAAGCAACCATGCTATTAAATATATATATAAACTAATATATATTTATCTATTATTGAATTATATAATGGCTCTATCATAGATATTGAGCACCCTTCAAATTATTCTGCATTTGGTCTGCCACTAAATCCACTAAGTCAGTTAGTGACAACCATATACTATTGTAATATATATATATATATATACTCCCCTACCCCCGTGGGGTTGAGTTCTCTGGCGAAGAAGTAATCGTGTTGCCATTAGCGTCTATTGCAAGCCTCTTCGTAGATGAATTGAGGTCTCGGCAACCGTGGAACGGATGTATGTAAACAATAGTAATTGTGATTCATAACCGTTTAAAATTTACTTCGCAACTAATATCTCCTCGTGGCTGAATGGTTAGAAGCTTTGGCTTGACATTTGAGTCAACCGGGTTTCGATCCCAGCTACGGGAAGATACTGTCTAGCCACACTGATGAGTTCTGATAGAATGAAACAGATCTCTTTGTGGATGACTATATATATATATATATGCAGACATGCAGGGCACTGCTGGAGAAGCAGGGACGAACTCATAAGAGATGTACTCGTATGGACCCCCACACATGGCCGTGCAAAAGCAGGACAACCAGCACGAACATACATTCAGCAGCTATGTGAGGATACGGGATGTTGTCCTGAAGACCTACCTTGGGCGATGAACGATAGAGAGAAATGGCGAGAGAGGGTCAGGGATATCCGTGCTACCAGCGCGATATGATGATGATGATGATGAAGTATATTCGAGTTTGATAAGTGATCAATCGTCAGGTACAGCAGAAGGAGAAAGTCTTTATAACGCCTAAACAACTGTTTTGCCAACTAGTTTAATTTTCATTTGGACCAAACAAACATCAGAATTAATTTCGGTCGGATATTTTTCATTCATAGAAAGAAAAAGGTCTTCCATTAAGCATTTTATTAGATTTCTGTAACTTGATGGCATTATCAAGAAATTTTGGCTGCGAATAACACCTAAGAAATTAATATATCATAAAAGAAAGAAAAATCAGCTAACCAATACCTATATATATGTATATAATTTGAGTAAATTCATGCTTACATGCCTTTACATATTTATATATATATATATATATATATATATATATATAAAAGTAAAGTTGGTTATTTTAGTCGAGGGTGACCCGAAGACTCCATTTTCAATAGCACACTACAGCGAGGTGTAAGGGAGGGTGCAACTCCATTCCCTGGATTGCTCCACTTTACCCTTGATCCTCTACCTTATAAAGCTGAGTGTTAAGCAAGGCGGCATCAAGTACCATTTTTGATTCTTTTGTATAATCCTACTATATATATATATATATATATATATATCCTAGCAAAAACATATTGATATCTCAAACCAGGTGACTTGGCCTTGCAAAGCAGCATTCAGAATCCTGCTTCTTCCCTCTGGATTTAAAACACAGATAAATTACACTGTTGAGACATATGTGGCTGCATTACTCCGCTTAGATAGATAGATAGATAGATAGATAGATTTTGAGCATTTACATATGAAACATTCTCCTATATCTTACACGTGACATTCTAGAGATTCTTCTTGTAAATGCGCCTTATGCACTGAAATAGACCACACATGAATGCACAGAAATAAACTCCTAACTCTCTCTCTTTCTCTCTCTTCCACACAGGCACAAAGACACATATATATATATATATATATATATAGCAATAGAAATATATGGAATTATTAAACAGATGCTACCATTATGTTCCTATTTGATTATTTTCGTTGCTTAATTTCAAAAGAAGATCGATTTGAGAAAAAAATGAATTTGAACATGCCTTAATTTTGTTCTGGGTTAACACAAACTAAGGAATAATACAAGCATATACATGTCTGTGTAGTAGGATGTGTATAGAAATCTAAGGATGGATAATGTTGCATGTCTTATGTCATATTTACCGTATAAGTCACAAGAAGAAGAAGAAGAAGAAGAAGAAGAAGAAGAAGAAGAAGAAGAAGAAGAAGAAGAAGAAGAAGACGTTAATGATGATGAGAAGAGAAAACAAAAGTCGGAATAAATACAAAGAACTTGTATTGATTTTGAGCAAAGAAAGAAGCTAGAAAAGTGAGAGATGAAGGAAACAAGGGAATGATAAAAGCTGATATCTAAGCGAAAATAGGGACATTTGAGAAAGAAAGAAAGAAAGAAAGAAAAAAAGAAAGAAAGAAAGAAAACTAAAATAAGAGTCAATCAGTACATCGAATAATAAGGAAAGAAATGTCGTTCAGCTCAGCTGCCTGACACAGCTGGTCCCATCAAGTCTTGCGATTCAAAAAGACTCAAGAAGATTATTAGCTAATCCTTCAGAAAAAAATATTACATGAGCCATAAAAATGTGTATATTGTATTTTTATTTTCCTTCTAGTAATCTTTCTCATTCATTAGCTTTGCTTACTTACATATTACTACCTTCACTCAGAATTTAAAATATAGTCTGTCATTCTTATTCTAATAATCTGACTTAAACCAGAACAGGAACAGAATAGAATGTGATAGAAAATAATCTGAAAGCATTCAGTCATTTTTTTACCTGAAATATATCAACAAAATAAACAGAACTACGAGAAGAAAGATGAAGAAATTTGAAAGGTAATGTGAAAATAAAAAAAAAGATATAGGAAAAAGAGAAATAGATTAATTGTGTGCATGTCTGTGTGTGTATGTGTGCTTCTTTGTGTATACGTATGTGTGTTTCATGAGAAAATGGTGTAGAGAAAATAAGATGAAAAGATTGTTAATGTTATGCTATTGAAACTACAACAAAATAACTCAAGTTTTATGTTTTATATGGAGGACTCAATTTCCATTTATCTAGTTTCTTTAAAGCTTAAGAAAAGGGTTAAATAAAAATTAAAATCATGGGAAAGTGATTGAGATCAAGGTTATTCATTATGATGGAATCAATTCGAAATTGTACGTTGAATCGATGACTTTCCCTGAATATATATATATATATATTAGACTTATTTTGACTAGAAAATCCGGCAAACGCCCACATACGACATACGGAACAGCTGTTTCGACCTTATTGGGTCTCATCAGCAGTGCACACCCTAATCTCCACCACTGGAGATCGAACCAACAACCATAGTATGCAGAAGCCGAAACTCTACCACTGGGCCACCGGTTCATATCGCATGTAAGCAATGCCTAATTAACTAGTCATAGTGACGATACGCCACCACTTGATCTAATGTGTCTTGAAGGTACGTATTCCCTACAGAGGACACGGCCACCACCAGGGCTACGTCTTCCAAGTCGGAGTTATGAATCCTCATAACATTAACCTTATATATATATATATATATATATATATATATATATATATATATATATATGAATGTATAAACAAACCAACTGCTCGAACAGAATGCGATATAAGGTTGATTTTAAGCCGTTTAACTGGCTTGAATTCAAAGTTTTTTTTTTCCTCTTACATCCTTGCCCAGTGGGTTGGGGCCGTAGAGTAGACTACCTCTCTGCAGAGGGATAAGACCACGCACCAATAAGTGTCCTGCTTATGACACAAAATAATCTGATGATGAGGTTCCAATAATGATAGGACCCTATCAGGTGCTACCACTCCGGGCCAGAGTGGACCTGGGAGCGATGGCAATGAATGGGTACTCCGCATTCTCCAAAGCTCCAGCATTACTGGAGCCTCCCCATTCGTGTCATAAACAGGACACTCTTTGGGGGGGGGGTCTAACCTCTCTCCAGATGTGTATTGTACAGGCACGCTCTCTGATCAGTATTGCTGGAGAGTTATATATTGAACCTGAAGAGAATGCATTGATACTTTGTCTTTTGTCAAAAGTTATATATATAGATATAAAAAATGATGGACGCTCCCCTATGGAATTGAGCACTCTGGTGAAGAAATTTACGGCTGCCACTCGCATAATGCAAAGCTCTTCAAACAAATTAAGCACTCTGGTATCCGGTAAGGTATAATAGTAAACAAACGAAAGCTACTACTCAATGCCTTATAATTCCCGAGCTGAAGTGGTTTGCTTGTTGGCTGTGCGGTATGATACTATGTCTAACGTAAAGTTGGGCAGGTTTCGATCTCATCTTCACGCGTCCTACGTGTCTAGCCAGATTGAAGAGTCTTACAACGAAACAGTCTGTCTGTGGATGACAATATATATACATATTGCTTAATGTTATATTGGTCCATGTTGGCACTAGGTCCTGTGATCAAAGTAAGCCTCTAATCAATGAAAGAAAAAGAGGCAAACAGGAAAAATGAGATACAAAAAAGAAAGTAAGTGAAAGAATGTAAGTAAAAAGTAAAGTTGGCGACCTTAGTCAAGGGTGCCTCGAATGCTCCCATTTCAGTAGCTACTACACCGAGTTGTAGGGGGGGCGCTACTCCTTTCCCATGATTGCTCCACTTTACCCTTGATATGTACCTTATATTGCTGAGTGTTAAGCAAGGAGGTATCAAATACCATTTTTAAAGTCTTTGGTATGACTCGACCTGGGATGGAATCCAGGTCTCCTGGACCATTGGGGAACACTCTACCCACATGGCCAATTGAGCCGGTTTTAAATTTAAAAAGGTAAAAAACAAAAAGAGAAGATAAACGAAGAAGGAAATAAACAAAATAAAAAAATGAAGGAGACAGAAGCAAGAAAGAGGAAAGAAAATATCCGGAAAGAAAGAAATAAGAAAGAAAGAAAGAAAGAAAGAAAGAAAGAAAGAAATAGAAGGCAGAACTAAATTAAGAAAGAAGAGGTAAAAAGACTAAAGGAGAAGGTGTAAGTAAATGAAGACAAAACCGTGAAAAAGGAGGAAAAAGAGCCAAATATCTGAAAAGAGCTGGTTAGAGTCAGAGTAGAAAAAGGAAGGGGAGGAAGAGGAGGAAAATATTCTTGAGAAACCAAAGTAAAGAGAAGGAGAATGAAGAGGTAGTTAGAGACAAAAAAAGTATTTAAAAAACGTTGAGCTAAATAAAATTAAAAAAAGATAAGAGAAAAATGGTGTGAACGAGATGAAGATGGCAGAGTGGATCGAGTTAAAAAAAAAAGTCAGTGACAAAAAAAAACGTGTTTTTTTTTTCTATTCTTTTTTACGAAAAATTTGCATCAAAAGAAAAAAAATCTGCAAACTATAAAAGAATAGTGTAAGGCTGGGTTCATAATAAATAAATAAATACCAAAAAGAGTGTGAAAAAAATACACCCCCCAACCAAAAAAATAAAAAAAACGCATCAAGTAAAATTGTGTGGGGGTTTGTGAAAGCATAGTCCAGTGAGAAACACTAAAAAGGGCAATGTGAAAATACACGGTAACTTCATGTCGATCGGATGTCGAACAAGTCAATTCGTACTTGGACCCAAGGCTTGGGAGGCCTAGGCCCTGTCGAGGAATGTTTAACACCATATTCAAAAGAAAAAAAGAAGAAGAAAAAAAAAGTTCGTTCGGAAGCACACACGCTCAGTTGTACTTTTACACACTCTTAAAAAGGCATGAATTCGTTTATCCTTTCCACACAGCTTCACAAAAAGCTGAGATAGAAGTGAGCCGAGGTCGTTGACAAAGAAGCAACTAGGTAAACAGATCTCTCGTAACTATTCAATATGCCAAGCCGGCATTGTCAGTAAACGCAGCAAAAACGCTGTTGCTTTCATTGTCAACTTGGTCATCTAGATCTAGTCACTAACCTGTCACAATATTTGACGGAGATATGAGCAAGTAATCCCTTTGATAAAACTCTCCCATAACAAACATACTTGTTCAAGAAGAAGCAGCAGCAAAAGCAGCAGCAAAGGTGACAAAATGCATGTCACTGGCATGCCACAGTTCTTGATTAAAGAAGAATGAGGTTGTATACACTTGCGAATATCACTCTCCAATAACTATTTTATCCAACCATGCAGTTGCTCAATGAGCAAAAGGCTGTTATTTCTATTGGCAGTTTTGATATAATACAATCCAGTCCACTGTCCGAAACACAAGATACCTGATATTTTCGAATGTGAAAATAAGCATTTACTTTTTTGGCTTTTCTTTATACAAAGTTGATGAAAGTCCGCCTTTCATGTCTCCTGGGACTGCTAAAATATGGATGGACAGAAATGACAAAATCTGCCGACTTATTTTCCTTACCCATGTGATTAAAGCACGCTAGAATTTACGAGGTTGCCCAGTCTGCTGGGGCTTTAGAATACACCGACTGCATCTCTACAGAGGGGTAAGACTCCCCACAACGAATAATCTGATGATGAGGTTCCAGTGATGTTCCAAATCTATACTTATTCTAAACTGAATTATTTGAATTAGAACTTTGACTAAACTAAATAGCTCGAAATATAAATGCCTTTGACTATTTGACCGTGTACTCACGCTAAACTTAATAATTTGAAATAGAACTGATTATTAGTATAAAAATGGATTTGACATTAGATAAACTACAATGGTTGATATGGCATAAAACCCACACAACCATAACAAACATGTTTACCAGATTCTGCTGAGATACAGCCCTTTTGGCATTGCCAGGAATATATCGACAGAATTCTCTTGACATGAATAAGCCTTCCCCTACATCAAGAAGAGGTGTCCAGAGGAAAGCACCAAACTGCATCTGATAGCCTCCAGCTTTGGAATTCTGGGGAGTATGGAGTCATCTTTTTATTACCATTACCCCCAGATTTACTCAAACCTAAAGTGATCGAGCCTAATTATGGTCTCATCTATAGATAAAACAGATCTCTCTGAAAATTATTTGTATTAGATGAGAATACTTTTAAAGAATTGAACTGTGCGTAAGCAAATGTTTATCATTGCTTGATCAAACTAGTTTATTGAAAACCTATCATTGAGTGCAAGTTATTAGTATTAGATTGGAATACTTAAAATCATATGAATGAGCGCAATTTTTTTGTATTAAAAATAGTTACTGGAAGAAATAATTGTTTATAAATGTCTATTATTATTATCAAATCTTAATTATAAGTTACAACATAATATACATACACGTATGTACAAAGTCCAGTCATCTGGGGCTGTAGAATACACCGATTGCATTTGTGCAAAAAAGTAAGACCCCGCCCCCAGCTAAACAATCTGATGGCAAGCCTCCAGTAATGCTGATGCTTTGGGGAATGTGGAGTACCTCTTCATTGCCATCGCTCCCAGATCCACTCTGGCCAAGAGTGGTAGCACCTGATAAGGTACAATGGATGGGTCTAATAGAACTGTTTGACATTTGAACTGAGTGCAAACACATGACAGGCTAAATTGAATTGTTTGAAATCGAGCTGTTTTTACATTTAACTATGTGCAAACAAATGCCTGATATTTAATTTAATTGTTTGTAATACAGAGAAATACATGGAATTATTCAACTGTTTGCCAACGAATGGCTAATGTTGAATAGAATAATTAGTGTCAAATAGCAATACTTGTAACCACTTCACTGTGTACAAACAAATGATTAATATTGAATAGAATTATAAGTGTTAGCAATAATTGAAACCATTTAACTGTGTAGAAAAAAATTGCAATACAAGAGTTCAGACAAATTAGTTCTAACTCATTTAAAAATGAAATAACCGACAAACTAATGTCTTACATATCATGTATATCTATTTAGATGTGATATAGAGAGAAACGGTGACTCTGTTGAGAAGTAGGGATGTGATCCACAAAGGACTAGCTTCATTTTGATGCGTGATACATGTTCCTGTGCCTGTAATTATTCCTGTTCTAAAGAAAAAGACATTACTTTCTAACTCACTTTCCTAACTGCTGTTGTAATGAAATCTTGGGTCATGATTTCTTTATTCTTAGTTACATGGGATGAGCATTGACCCCATTATTCAGGTTAAGATTATACGCACCTGTAACACCCACGACGGTTGCACACTCGGCAATAAAAGCTCGAAAAAGATGAACACCGAAAAACCGCATGCGTACACATACGCACACACACACACACACACACGCATACGATAAGAAACATACAAGTAAAAAATATCGCTGGAATTAAATGTACGAAGAAGAAAAAATACCAGCAAAAAACAAAATAAAATAAAACAGAAAAAGAAGGACTCATAGCAAAAAATAGAAAGTATTTCCTAATAAAGAAACTTTTTTTTATTATGGTCTCTTGCTGCTTGAGAGAAACATATATATCTGTGTTGCATTATGAACTTAGTTTTAAGGGGGATCTTTTTTTTTTTTTTTTGGCGGGGGAGGTTATCTCCAATCCTGGTTGTTCTCTCTTGCATATTCTTACACACTCTCTATCTTTTTCTCTCACTCTATTTCACTCTCTTTTTCTCTGTTTAACACAATTAGTAATGCATACCATTAGTCCTCTTTCTTTCTTTCTTTCTTTCGTTCGTTCGTTCGTTCGTTCTTTCTTTCTTTCGTTCGTTCGTTCGTTCGTTCGTTCGTTCTTTCTTTCTTTCTTTCGTTCGTTCGTTCGTTCTTTCTTTCTTTCTTTCACACACAAATGCACACAATATTTGTGATTATATATTTTGTTTTTCTTCTCCTTCTTGTCACACTTCTCGGTATTTTTCTTTCTTTATTTATTTCTTTCTTTCTACATTCACATTCTTTCTTTCTTTCTTTCTTTCTTTCTTTCTTTCTTTCTTTCTTTCTTTCTTTCTTTCTACATTCGCATTCTTTCTTGCTTTCTTTCTTTCTTTCTTTCTTTCTTTCTTTATTTCTCTCTACATTTGCATTCATTTTTCTTTCTTTTTATCTTTTCCCGCTTATCTCTCACATCTCTTCCATCTTCTCTTTGCCTCTGTCAAATCGTTTTATTCTTAATTATTAAATCTTTATTATTTTTCTACCCTTGCTATATATATATATATATATATATATATATATATATATATATATATATATGTGTGTGTGTGTGTGTGTGTGTGTATACAGACATAAATATATATTATATATACACACGTATATATATATATATATACCCATATATATATATACGCTCAAACACACATGTATATATATATATATGTGTGTGTGGGAGTGTGTTTATATATATATATATATATATATATATATATATATGTGTGTTTTTATATATATGTGTGTGTGTATTTAGGTGTGTATACATATACACAAACATATATATATATATATATGTGTGTGTGTGTGTGTGTGTGTGTGTGTGTGTGTGTGTGTGTTTGTTCTTTTTTATTTTTTACTTTTTCTTCGTTTTTTGTCTTCCCTTCGGAACAAAAGTCCAATACATTGTTCATTTTTAGAAACAGCTCGACCAAAATTAGAAAAAGGAAAAGGAAAAATAAAAGAAAAGAAAACAAATGAAAAAAAATGAAACAAATTTGCTCGCAGCTGAGAAAAAGGTCGGACACCTTAGTCAACCAACCAGGAAGGAAAAAAAACTGAATTAAAAACCGATACCGACACTTAATATTTTTTCATAAAAATAATGTTAGCTCAGCTGATGAATTTCTTGAAATTCCGTCCGTCAAGAAGACGTAGACATGATATGGACCATTGTCTATGAGCTGATATAGATGTCTAAACAGATTCAATTAAAATTTACATGAAAAAAGTGTGGTATCTAAAATTTTGCCCTTAAACATATCCGATTAGTTTGGTTTGGTTTGGTTTTATGCCATATCAACTATTGTAGGTTATTAATGCCAAATTCATTTTCATACATATAAACTGTTCTATTCTAAACAATTCACTTTAGCGTAAGTACTCAGGTTCAATGTCAAAAAAAGTTGTACTTCTAATAATTCAGTTTAGTATAATTACGCAGTTTAAATTTCAAAACAGCTCTACTTCAAGCAATTAAGTTTAGCATAAGTAGATGGTTTAGTTCTCTTTGACCCATAGATGGGACCCTCTCAGGTGCTACCACTCCGGGCCAGAGAGAACCTGGGTGCAATGGTAATGAAGGGGTACTCCGAATTCTCCAAAGCTCCTGCATTACTGGAGCCTGACCGTCAGATTTTTTGGTGTCATAAACAGGACGCTCGTTGGTGGGTGGGGTCTTACTTCGCTGAAGAGAAGCACTCGGTGTATTCTTCAGCCCAAGCCGACTCGGCAATCATGCATATCTAGATGAGCTGAACAGTTTCACCAACGTATGCGGCTAAAGTCGAATACATGGGACAATTTCATTTATAGTATAACATAAAAATTTTGTATGTATCATAAATGATACTTATAACAGAAATGCATGGGAAATAATTTTATTATAGAAATCCATTGTAATTTTTCTATATACGAGGATCATTAAATAAGTTTCCAGACTTATTCGAAGAAATCCCCTCCGGCTGCAATGCTGAGGGAATAAGCAAAAGTCACAGGGAGCAAGGTCTGGACTATAGGGAGGCTGAGGAACTGTCTTGATGCCCATCTTGGTCAAATAGTCTGTGACAAGGATGGAGCTGTGGACTGGTGCATTGTCCTGGTGGAAATGCCTCTGACTCGATTTGAAGGGTACTCGCCTCTTCCGACGGAATCTCTTCCTGAACTTCCTTAAAACCTCAACATAGTAACCCTAACCCTAACCCTTTGGCCAATCAACTCTGGTGTATTGACTTCCTTACTCCTCCAACACCTCTCATCATCCCTCACAGACTTCCAGCCTTCCTTGAATCTCTTATGCCACTCAAAAACTGATGCTTGATTCATGCAAGATGCTCCAAAGCAATCTGAAGCATTCCATACGTTTCTGTGGCATTTTTTTCCAAGTTTAAAACAGAATTTTATTGCATATCTTTCTTCTAAAGTGTCCTCACGTCCAGATTGGATTTTTGAAATTCACCAGCTGTGACAATCAGGCTTTAGTAGGGTTTATTCCAATTTCTGCTGTAGCTTTTGATTTGAACCTGATTTGAAACTTGGTCAGGCATTTCATACAATGTATAGCAATAACATACCAAATTTCAAGAGTCTACGACAATTTTAAATGCCTGTACAAAAAATGTCCGGAAACTTATTGAAGGCACCACGTATAACGAAAATCTTTATATTGCTAAAATCTTCGTTCTACTAAAATTCCATGCAAGTATGTGACAGTAATCCAGCAAAAACGACACGTTATAGCGAATTTTTAAGATATGGACGGATTAGCGGGTTCATGCCATTCCTAAGGGTATGAGTCAGAAAGCGAACGTAAAACCACGATCGGAGTTCGAATTCGTTTACTCCGAGGCTTTAGTCATTACGCCGCTGGGACTCTTCCCATCTAATGCGATTTCCTTTCCAATTTTTAAATGAATGATAATTTTGTTGCGACGGTCTTCGTGTTGAACGTAAATTTTTAAGCATCCAAAATATTGAAAAAATTATGAAACGCTAATCCGATTCCTTCACTCCTTTCTAGATAGATGCATGAGTATAATCATGGACCAACGAAGTCAAGAGTGATCTAGTTTTTTTAGTCCAGACCTTGCTCCCTGTGACTTTTGCTTATTCCCAAAGCTCAGAGGATGTGGTTATGAGACAATTGAGGAGATGAAAGAGGCTTTGACGAAGGTCATTGACACGCTCACACAAGAGGACTTCCATGGGGCGTTCCAGAAGTTGTTGGAATGGTACAACAAGCGCATTGCAGCTGGAAGAGATTTCTTCGAAGGGGACTAGAGTTTCATGTGTATACTATCAATGAAAGTCCCCATACGAAAAAAGTCTGGAAACTTGTTTAATGATCCTCGTATATATATATATATATATATATATATATATCCGAAGTATTATATAGGCTCGATCACCTGAAACCGAAAGAAATCCAGAAGAAAACCTTAAAAGTTGAATCAAAATTTTCCAATCAATCAAAATTTGTTCAGTAAAACACTAAAATCATCAAGTAGAAAACACACATACACACACACACACACACACACACACACATATATATATATATATATATATATATATATATAGATGTATATATATATATATGAGGAAAGGAGTGAGTCCTCGTGGCGTAGTGGCTAACGTGCTGTACTGTAACAGCAAAGGGAGTCCGAACCCCAGTCACGTTATTATGTTCACTTTTGGACTAATAAACTTGCGAAAGGCATGAACCTCCTTATCCCTGTACATATGAGTTAAATATTATCCCCGGTGTTCTTCTACAAGGATGGCATTTGAATTCAGAAACTCAAGAATGTTGATATGACAATAAACAAAGAAATCACACCAATATATATATATACGTGTATGTGTGTGTCGTACGTTACGAAAGGAATTCGCTACATACAGGTGGGATAATTGCCAATTTTTGTTGTGAAAGCTACAAATGAAATATGAGAAATATGATTTTATGTTATGTTAAACTTGATAAATCGGGAATTTACTCATTTCTATGCGTTACATTCTTTTGATGACGTTATCGAAAAAGAAATATCGTCACTTTATTTTTGAATAGTTTTTTTTAATTTTCCTTTTGAAGTTAAAAATGAGACAGTGAATGCTAAAATGTTTCATCGTCACAGTGTGTTTGAAATATACTTAAGATATGTAGATAGAAAGATAGACTATCAGACTAATAGAGATATAAAGCTTGATAGACATGCAGATGGACTTGGACTGATTTACAGACAGATAAAACTATCAGATTAACAGAGAGACTTGGACTGATTAACAAACAGATAGACAATCAGACTAACAGTGAGATATCTAGCTTGACAGACATGCAGACGGACATGGACTGATTATCAGACAGATAGATTATCAGATTAACAGAGAGACATGGACTGATTAACAGACATAGACTATCAGACTAACAGAGATATCTAACTTGATTGACATACAGATGGACATGGACTGATTAACCGACAGATAAATTATCAGAGAGATAGCTAGCTTGATAGACATGCAGATGGACATGGACTGATTAACAGACAGATAGATTAAGTGACAAGACGATAGAGAGACGATAGAAAGAAAGAAAGAATGCGAATGTAGAAAGAAAGAAAGAAAGAAAGAAAGAAAGAAAGAATGCGAATGTAGAAAGAAAGAAAGAAAGAAAGAATGTAGAAAGAAAGAAAGAAAGAAAGAATGCGAATGTAGAAAGAAAGAAAGAAAGAAAGAAAGAAAGAAAGAAAGAATGCGAATGTAGAAAGAAAGAAAGAAAGAAAGAAAGAATGTAGAAAGAAAGAAAGAAAGAAAGAAAGAAAGAATGCGAATGTAGAAAGTAAGAAAGAAAGAAAGAAAGAATGTAGAAAGAAAGAAAGAAAGAAAAAAAGAATGCGAATGTAGAAAGAAAGAAAGAAAGAAAGAAAAAAAGAATGCGAATGTAGAAAAAAAGAAAGAAAGGAGGTATCAAGTACCATTTTTAAAGTCTTTGGTATGACGCGACCTGGGATTGAACCCAGGAGAGATAAAGTCGACATATTCTACAGCTCCAGCTGACAGGACTGCTAGAAGTTCGAACTCACTAGCAATGGTTTGCTATTTATTACACCACAACAGGCACCCGGATTTTCAGAGGATGTAGAAACACATTTTCCATAGGTTCTAGCAATATAATTACTACAATAATATCACAGTACAGCGCGCTAGACACTGCGCCACGGGAACTCCCTCTCAAACAATAAAAGAAATTGGAGACATGTGACCATATAAATCTATACATTGGCATTATATATATATATATATATATATATATATATAACATTTTGTATTCGAGTTGACATGATTTCACCTGGTGTTTGATATGCATATCAAATAGAATCCAACGGGGATGCTTTTCGCGTCCATATGCAAATAGATTTGCAGATTTAACATGCACATATGCCAGATGCACAAATGTTCCTGCAGGTTTCATACTTCCATTAAGTGAACCCTGCGTCGACTAGCATAGATTCGCCGGGGCCGTGATATAACAATGAGACCCCCTAAGCAGCTTCATGAAACATGTAGAAAGATAGACCACTCAATTTCAATTTTATAGCTATGGAAATATCCACACACACACACACACACACGCGCATATATATATATATATATATATATATATATATATATATATATATAATGTACACATATATATATATATATATATATGGGTGTAGAGAGATAGACGTATAATGCGTTTCTACACGTACGTATATATAATGACGTTATAATATCATCGCCAAATGCATATAACGTCATATTTACCTCGAATGACCAGGATAAATGTTTTGACTCTGAATTAAGAAACTGTTTCTCCAATCTGTTTGTCCTGATATCTATCTATCTATCTAATTTTGACCATATCTATCTATCTATCTATCTATCTATCTATCAAACATTCACAATTACTTTATATTTGTTTCTCTCTCTCTCTCTCTCTCTCTCTCTCTCTCTCTCTCTCTCTCTCTCTTATATATACATATATATAATTTTTGTTGGTCCAATGAGAGAAGAAAGTAGGTCCAATATGGAATATATATATATATATATATATATATATATATATATATATATATATGTGTGTGTGTCTGTGTCTGTGTCTATAAGGATTTTTCATTTTCCAATCAAAGTGTACAACGTAATGTTTGTGTATAGCTGTTTATCGGATAATTTCCCCGATCGGTCTCACTTTCTCTCTCATTAAGGACGAGGAAAGATAGAAGAAATATGTGTCAGTGAGATTCTTTCAAGTACCTATAACACATATTTTATACGCACGCAGATGTCCACTCAGTCATATACATCTCCCTATCTCTACCCCATCATTCTCTTTGCGTATATATATATATATATATATATATATATATATATATAATAGGTGCGTCCGTATCACTCTTCTTTAATCTAACAAGCTCAAATTTTTATAGCTATTCAATGCATGTGCACGTCTTTCTATATCAAAATTTCGTCTCTTTATCTGTCTTTCTGTGTTTATGTTATATATATATATATATATATATAAGTAAATAATGGAGTGTAATCCGATAATATATAAAGAAGAATTGATAAGCTAATCCAAGTAGAAGGAGAGATTTATCGAGAAGCAAAGTCGACACTGTTGCGTTTTGGTTCTAATAAACCATCATCAGGACTATGAGGGACGATATCATTGATGTTAAATCAATGATGGATGCTTAAAAGTACAAAATACAAAATCCTAGGGGAACTTTTGTATTTTGCACTTTTAAACGTCCATCGTTGATTTAACATCACTAATATCCCTCAGAGTCCTGATGATGGTTCATTAGAACTGAAACTATATAATGTCAACTTTCCTTCTCAATAAATTTCTCCTTCAACTTGGATTACCTTGTTATCAATTTTTCTTTATATATATATATATATATATGTTTGTGCTTCGGGTATGACTCTAAGCTCTACCGTGTAAGGATCAGTCCTGGTACTGTGGTTAGTGTGGAGTCACGCCTTTTTAGCCATTACTGCTAGGTTTGCTGATGCTGAACACAAGCAACTATTAAAGTCAAATACACGTTTGAATATTTCGATTAATGAATTTGAATATTTTTAAAAACATACCCGTAGAAAATTATTCTCTGGTCACTGGTTCGATCTCCAGTGGGGGAGATCATGGTATACACTGATGATAAGACCTAATAATGTCGAAACAGCGGTCCAGTGTTTCTGTATGTCAAGTGCGGATTTCGCCGGATTTCTGGTCATAGTAATTCAATTTACAATATAATTCCTCTACTTAAAAAAATATACATCTATTTGCAGGGATGGCAAAGTCCACAGTACGGCAGGTTGTCTTTTTTTTTATAATCATCTCTTGATCAGGTCTCCTGTTTGGGGTTAGAGGATCTGTTTGTAAGTCAAAATCCCAGAGAATTTTATGCCTCATTCTCCAGGATGGATTCTTGTTTGTGCATATATATTTTGGTATTATGGTCAAATTTCAATTTCTTGAACAATTCCCACTCATGTCTAGTCTTACCCTCCCTTTGGGCTTGTCTGTTGTATTCGTTTATTATGAGAGTCATCGTTGTTGAGAGTTTTTCACATCAGCGTTAGCTGATGGTTTTCACTGGAGTTTGAGTGACAGCAAGTCTCCTCTAGTCTCCAGGACTCTTCTCAGTATTCTTCTCAATAATGCTGTCGTTTGGACAGTCTCCACCTGTCATATTATTTCCAAGGCCTTGGGTCCTTGTACCAATCTTTTGGCGACTATACCAAGAGCGCCAATTACAATCGGTATAACCGTGACTTTCATGTTCCACAGTATTTTCAGTTCCCCAGCAAGGTCTTGGTACTTATCCCTCTTTTCACTTTCTTTCAATTTTACTGTGTGGTCCGCCGGGACAACAAAGTCCACAATCCTGTAAGTTCTCTCCTTTTATTAATATTATTATTATTATAAGGTCTTGACGTCTGGCCGAGATTATGTGATCCGTTTATATCTCAAAATCCCAGAGAAGTTTGTGCGTCTTATTCTCTAGGACAGGTTCTGGTTGGTGCATATACCATTTGTTCGTACGTTCAAATTTTAATTTCTTGCATAATTCCTAGTGGATCATCTTGCCCACCCAGTTGTGCCTAGTCTTATATTCTTTCTGTGCTAATTTGCTGCATTCAATTATTATGTGATTGGTCGTTTCGTCACTTTCACCACATAGACTACATTTGCTATTTTGTTGCGTCTTATCTATTCTCACTTTGATATGGTTAGTCCTTATTGCGTTGTTTTGTGCTGCTTTTAAAAGAGATTCAGTTTCTCTCTTAAGGTTTTTCCTTTTCTAAGCCATGTCCACGTTTCTCGTGTGAGATGTCGCTTTTTAGTCACTTAAAGCGGTCATAGAGTTATTATTATTATTATTATTATTATTTCACCCCTGACAAGTTTCTCACACCAGTTTTAATTGAGAGTCTTTCATTGGATTCTGAGGGACAGCAAATCTTCTCTGGTCTTAAGGACTCTTCAGAGTATTCTAGTTGATATTAACCATATTTACCCAACCCCTCCGCTCGAGCAGGATATGACACAGGTTCAATTTTTTAAGCGGAGTTTAACAGGTTTGAATTCAGAGATTTCCTTCTCCTAGACTAGTTGCCTCACCAAGGCTGAAGAACCTAGTCTGTCCTACTATTTACCCATAGCTGGAAGGAGAATAA
>OY757915.1:92225835-92338335 GCA_963585895.1 Sepioteuthis lessoniana | reverse complement strand
TTCATTTCCTTTCCTGGAAGCTTCTTTGTTTTTTGTTCATTTTTCTTTCTTTTTTTGTTGTTGTCTTCTTTTACTATCTGTCTTGATTTATTCAGCCATTTTCACGTGTAGCTCTTCCTTTTTCTCTTCTTTCTTCTTGCTTTTTATTTCCTTTTGTTTAGTTTTCTTCTTCCTTTAGATGTTTCATGAGCCTTTGTTTCTTTCTTAGTTTCTTTCATTTTTACTTTTTAAAATTCTTTCTTTCTTTCTTTTATAACTTGCAACTATTTCTTTCGTTCTTTCTTACTTTCTTTTTCTTTTTTATCAAATATTCCCAGATCACTCTTTATTTTGTTCTTTCTCTCTTTTCTCCCTTTTTTTTATCAAATGTTTCATGATCATTTTTTCATTTCTTCTTTTTCCCTTCTAAGATCCTTTTTTCTTTCCTTTTTCTTTCTTGGTCTCGTTATTTCTTCTTAACCAATATTTCTTTTTTTCTTTCTTTCTCAAATGACTTTCTTTCATTCTTCTTTCTTCCTTTCCTCTATTTTATTACTTTTCATGCTTATATTTAATGACTTATCATATTCCTATCCCTTTTTTCTGCCTTTATTTCTTATTCATTTAAATATAAAATCTCTTTCATGCTCTCGTTTTTCTTTCTTTCATTTATTTCTTCGTTTTAATTAATTTTTCTCATTCTTTTTTTTCTTTCTGGCGTTCTTTTCTATTTAAAAAAAAAAACTTTTTCTAAGTTCTTTTTCTCATGTACCACGTCTAAAAGTATTTTTCTTTTTTGTTCTTTTTCCTTTTTCTTTTTCTTGTTCTTTCCTTTCTGTTACTTTTTCACAATGTTTTCTATCCTTTTTCACATCTTCCTTCTTTTCATTCCTTGTTTCTCATTCTTTGTATTTTTTATCATCACTTTACATCTTTTTATTTTACAATTCTTCACCGTTCACCGTTTTCTTGTTTAATTCCTCTTTCTTTTTCATTCCTTCTTTTTATTTATTTTTAAGTTATCGAGTTTGTTCCTTCATCCAACTTTCCTTACCGTCTCATTATCCTTTCTTGGTTCCATTGTTAAGGAATTCACGCCAGAACTGTCCGAAAGATGCTGTTGCCAACAGAGGAAATGGACTTCATTTTCGAAAAGATCGCGCGTGCCCAGAGAAACGCAAACACTCATTCACGCATGCGCACAGAAATAAGTACATGCGTAAAGAAACTGAGAATCGTGAACACCTATACGAATCCATTCTAGTCTCAATAAACACACTATCATGATTCTTGCAAGTTTGAACCTCATTTTCTACTTCCCATTTATAGCCTTGTACCAGATTAACTTTAAATAGCTAAATACGTAGTGCTATTCTCGTGGAAGTACCCGTGGTGTTAAAGATATCGTTGTAGGAAATGGCCCTGGCGATATGAGTTCAAATCCTCGACGAGTCTGATTATGTTTCACATACTACTAATACGCTTGGAAAAGTTACGAATCTAATTGTCGTCCCTCCGACTATGGGTAATAGAAGGGAAGACTGGGTTATTCATTCTTGGTAAGGCAACCAGACTAGAAGTAAAATTATGAATTAAAACCTGTTAATCTCTGCTTAAAGATGACCTTGAGCCAGAGCCTGCTCGTTCTGAGGGTTTGGCATATACATACATCGTATTTACGACACAACTATTTCCCACGAGCGCCAGAAGTCATGTTTCGAATTTTGATTTTCGAGAGATTAAAAGATTAGCACCAAATAATCTTTATCGTCTCATTTCACTTGGTTTAGTCAATATATACCGATACAAACTTTCTTTATGAGATGATTATTTTCTGTGAAACAGTCCCAAACCCGAGTGTTCCATCCTAAAATTCGAAAAAGAACCATGTGTGTAATAATTTCCAAATATAACCTTTCCTATTCTACTGACAATAGCTAGCTAGTCCGAATACTAACCATCCATACCGACGCATGTAGAGAATTGTGTGATGAGGTGACCATAAAGATGACCTCAATGATCTCGGGTAAAACCAACGGTATTACCACGACAATCCACAAGCTTGGGACTCTAGTCGAGAAAAAAATGACAGAAAATAACGGTCCCTCTTTTTCCGATTACGATATGTCTCAGTTGTTCACTGGTAAATTTTTATACTGATTGTTGCTAATATTAAGCTATTCAGAAAGTAACGTTACATTATTGAACAGAAGAAAATTGTGTTTAAAATCAAATGTAAGTGGGTTCATCCAAAATTCATCATCATCATCATGTCGTACCGCTAGCACGGATATCCCTGACCCTCTCTCGCCACTTCTTCCGATCGTTCATTGCCTCTGGCGGGTCTTCAGGGCTACATCCCGAATCCTCACATAGCTGCTGTATGTATGTTCGAGCTGGTCGTCCTACTTTTGCTTGGCCATATGCAGGGTTCCATAGGAGTACATCACTTATGAGCTTGTCTCTGCTTCTCTAGCAGTGTCCTGCATGTCTGGTTCGTCTGACTTGGATAGTTTTCGGGATGGGAGGCAGATGGCCGTATAGTTGGTGCCTTGTGGGGTGTTGCCGCCAGGACTTGTTCAATATTGCTCGCAACATTCTTGTGTAATTGCCGTCTAGCTTCTTCTCCAGCCGTTTAGTTAGCGTCCAAGTAGTGCATTCATACAGCAGTATCGATACGACCGCTGCATGGCAGAAACTGCGTTTCATTTTATCAGTCAGGTCAGGTCTCCATATGATCGATAGCCTATCGATAGCTGTTCATGCCTTCGTTAAAATTAATGCCTCTAATTTTATCGTATTTTCTACAATGATATAGTTGTATATTTTTATTTACTCAACTTTGCTAAGTTCGATACACAGAAGACACAGCAGCATAGTGGTTAACATGCTGGGTTGCGACATCTAAGCCAGCAAGTTCAAAGTCAAGTCTCCCTATTTAGCACACTTTCGGAATAAAACCCTTAAGAAAGGGATGGAACCCTTATCCAATACATATGGAGTAAACAGTACTGCTGCTGTAATATACACACGTCCAAAAATACGACCAAGATATTCACGTGCATAAAACGTTCATAAGGTTCATACGCGTATAGGAATCCGAAAAACACGAAATTGGTTCAGGTATAAAACTTTTATTTACCTTTTTGAATTCAAGGTTTTCCGACATGAGGAGAGAGAGACACAATTTCTTTCTATGCTGGCTTTTCCATCAGACCCCACCACGTGCGACACCCCACCGCAAACTACTGGTCTGGCCTCGGCGAGCTCCGAAAATCAACTTGCTTCCTCTAGCGTCGAATCTCAACTAACTGTTTTTTTTTTTCAAATTCCAAAATCCTCAGCCCATCGCTTCCGGGCATGACGTCATTCACGTCCCCGGTCTATTTCCTATCTGGGGTTTTTATTGTGATGTCTGTGATTGTCACATCCGCCCCGCGTGCGCATGAAAACCTGCACTTAATGTGTGCACCTATCTAACCCATGCACTAAGGCAAAAGGTTCTCAGCCTAACTAAACCGAAAGGTAAGATATACAAAACAAAAAATGATAATATTAAAAAAAATCCTTCCGCAGTTTTTCTGCAAGGTTGGCTTTGACTTTAAATAACCCACAATGATTGATATATCATTAAATAAAGAAATCGAAACTAAGACATAAAGGTCTAATATTGATTACAGTAGGTACTGGTACAAAGCAGTTTGACTAGTCAGCCAGGGCAGTAGAATACACCGACTGAATATCTCCAGAGGGGTAAGATCCCCTCCCCCACAACGAGTGTCTTGCCACGTCAACTGGGGTTGTAGTATATACCAACCGAATCTCTGAAGAAGGGTAAGACTCCTCCAAAGAGCGTCCTGTATATCACTCAAAACAATCTGATGATGACACTCCAGTAATCCTGGAGCTTTAGGAAATGAAGACAACCCCTTAATTGCCATCGCTGCCAGGTCCACTCTGGCCCGCAGTGGTAGTACCTGAAAGCGTCTTATCTGTGGGTTAAGTAGAACTAAATTGTATACTGATGCTAAAATGAATTGTTTGAAACAGAACTGTTTCTGACATTGAAATTATTTAGGCTAAACTGAATTGTTTGAAATAGAATTATTTTGACATTTAACTGTATGTAAAAAAACTATAATTATACTGAACTGAATTGTTAGAATGAGAACTGTTTGATTAAACTGAATAGCTTGAAATAGAAATGTTTTTAACTGTGTACTTACGCTAAACTGAATTGTTTAAAATCGAACTGTTTTGACATTTAACTGTGCATAAACAAAAATATACTAAAGAAATGTGTATATGTATAAAAACTGATTTGGCATTAAATAACCGACAAAGATTGATATGCCATAAAACCCAAACAAACAAACCAACAAAGCAGTCTTTCCATGTGATAACTCATCGGGCTCGTCGTTGCTGAACTTGGGTAAACAAACAAAAACTGGTGCAGTCAATGTAACTTGACAGAAGCTGATGTTGGCTGGATGAACATAGAGAAAACTTATCCCAAATAAATCTATTTTTCCTTATATACAGGATAGAGTTTGTACGGCAGTATAGCAAAATGGCCTCTCACAGGAAAGTGCGTACGAAATAACATACTGATATTTTTAATAGAAAGTTATTTTTGGTGATTCAGTATAGAGAAATTCGATTTTTTTCTCGTTATTCTTTACAGCCGTTGATAACGGACAGCGAAGATGATTTCAATGGGATTCAAATGCATACAATAAGGTCGTGTAGAGTAAAGAACTCTGCTATTAATCTCAGCCTCGATTCCACATGATTGTATAAAACCATTCAATGCTGTAAATTATTAAACAGCGAAAAGCCATTTTCGAAGCAACAAGACATTGGCCTGGTTACTAAGCAACATGAATCGGGCCAATATGAATTTATAAGCAAGTCACAGGAATTCTAACATCTTTTTCATTAATTCTTCCTTTTTTTTTTGAAGTGTTGAAACACTGACACTTTTCATTTTTCTATCATCTACAAACACGCACACAGTCACACACACACACACACACACATATATATATATATAGTGTGTTTATGTCATTTTTGTATCCTGAAAAGGGTTCGATTTGCGAACTTTTTCTTCATGGAAATTTATATATATATATATATATATATATATACATTTAGTTACGGTCCAGCAAGTTATCGGCTGTTTACCAAAAGTTGACATATTGCTTGTGATTTCTATAAGAATAATTTTTCATTCGGAATAAGTATTTGAGCAATAAATATTTATCTTCATACATTTATATAAAATTGAAATCGATGAGTAAAAAATATATGAGAATAATAAAACCTACTCATAGACAATCATAAAATGGGCATATATATATATATATATATATATATATATTGCCAATGACCAGAGAGACTGGGGTTCAATCACAGCATGAGTCCAACCTGAGACTCGAAAAAGGTCCTTGATTCTTCCTTGCTTGACACTAAGCATTATAAGGTACGGATCAAGAGTAAGTGGAACGATTCAAGAGAAAGTGTAGCTATTGAAAAGGGAGCCTTTAAATTGCTTTCAACCACGGTCGGGCAACTTACACACACACACACACACACACACACACACACACATATATATATATATATATATATACGTGGTGCATTCAATAAGTTTCCAAATTTTTTTGTACGGGAATTTAAAATTGTTGTAGACTCTTGAAAATTCACTATGTTATTGCTATACATCTTATGAGATGACTGACTAATTTTTATGATTTCAGGTTCAAATGAACAGCTACAGCAGGAATCGGAATACACCCTACTAAAACCTGATTGTCACAGCTGGTGAATTTCAAAAATACAATCTGGACTTTAGAAGAACGCTATGCAATATAATTCTGTTTTAAACTCGGAAAAGATGAAAGCTGGATCTACTGCTATGACCCAGAGACCAAGAGACAGAGTTCCCAGTGGAAGCCTGCTAACTCTCCTATACTCAAGAAGGCCAGACAGAGCAAATCCACCCACAAACTTTTGATGATCCCTTTTTGAAAGCACTGGCATGATCTACTTGCACTCGGTTCCAACTGGACAGACAGTCAACAAAGAATACTATGTTGAGGTATTAAGGGAGTTCAGGAAGAGATTCAGTCGGAAGAGGCCAGCACTCTTCAAATCATGTCAGTGGCATTTCCACAAGGACAATGCACCAGTCCACAACTCCATCCTTGTCACAGACTATTGACACGGAGGGTCATCAAGACAGTTCCTCAGCCTCCCTATAGTCCAGACCTCGCTCCCTGTGATTTTTTGGTTATTCCTTAAGCTCAGAGGCTGTGGTTATGAGACAATTGAGGAGATGAAAGAGGGTGTGATGAAGGTTATTGACACGCTCACACAAGAGGACTTTCATGGGGCCTTCCAGAAGTTGTTGGAATGGTAGAACAAGTGCATTGCAACCGGAGGAGATTACTTCGAAGGGGAGTAGAGTTTCCTGTGTGTACAATCAATAAAAGTGCCCATACGAAAAAAGTCTGGAAACTTATTTAATGATCCTCGTATATATATATATATATATATATATATATATATATATATATATATATACGAGGGCCATTCAATAAATATGGTGAATGTTGCCAAAGGAGTAGGCAATAGGAAGTACTTTTTACAGCTGTACTTTTTTCCAGGAAATTAAAAGTGATGAGTCCTTTCTTTTCCCTGAACACAGCTAGCATGATTTTCTTTCCTTGACTGCAGTGTATGAAACATTTTATTTAACAGAAAGTCAGTTTATTTCAAATCCATAGACTGCTTCTCTACTCAGGATCAGGAACTCCCATTTACTCTATTTGTTAATATGTTTTGGCTTGAATATTATCTGTACTCATCATACATTCTTCTGAAACTTTTAATTGGTTTGTATTTCTCTGCCAGCAAAATTTGATGACAGAACTCTGTTCAAAGTGAGAGTACTCAGTTTTATTTGCCGCCATTTTAAAATTATAATTTTTGCTAAGTTGAAATATTTTTGCTATAAACCAGTTCTAAGAAATGTGTTGACATTTATAAAAAAAATTGTGAAAATTAAAAATTGCTTTTCTCCAAAAAATTATCTTTGTTTATTGAATGACGCACATATGTATGTATGTGTGTGTGTGTGTGTGTGTGTGTGTGTATGTTTATCGTGATCATAATTCTCAATCAGATAACGTCAAAGATATTTCAGTAAAGTTTAAAACCGTTACTCACATCGCGGAGTTTTATGATAACGATATTCACGTGAGCCTATACCAAGTTTCTCTTTCACTTTCTTTTTTTTTCACACTCTCTCTCTCTCTCTCTCTCTCTATATATATATATATATATATATATATATATATATATATATATATATATTCACGTGAGCCTATACCAAGCTTCTCTTTCACTTTCTTTTTTTTTCACACACTCTCTCTCTCTCTCTCTATATATATATATATATATATTCACGTGAACCTATACCAAGCTTCTCTTTCACTTTCTTTTTTTTTCACACTCTCTCTCTCTCTATATATATATATATATATATATATATATATATATATATTCACGTGAGCCTATACCAAGCTTCTCTTTCACTTTCTTTTTTTTCACACACTCTCTCTCTCTCTATATATATATATATATATACTTATATAAATAAAGTTGGCGAACTTAGTCGAGGGTTACCCGAAGGTTCCCTTTTCAATAGCTACCACACCGAAGTGTAGCGGAGGGCGCTAATCCATTCCCTAGATTGCTCCACTTTACCCTTGATCCGTACTTTATAATGCTGAGTGTTCAGGCATCGAGTACCGGTTTTTGAGACTTTATTATGACACGATCTGGGACTGAAACCCAGTTTCGCTGACTATTGGCGAACACTCTACTAATAAGGCCAATGACCTTCACCCTCTTTCGTGCCACATAAACAAAGAAAAGGAGACAATGAACGGTTACCTTTGTCTTTTGTAACGTGATCATCTGTGTGCAACGAAAATAAAAAACGGTATATAATACCTAATCAACACATTATATATATATAATGTGTTAATTGGCTATATATATATATATATATATATACCAAGTCAACACATTATATATATATATATATATATATATATATAATGTTTTGATTGGGTATTATATAACATTTCTGATTTTCCTTGCACACAGATGATCACGTTACAAAATAGAAACATACATGTGCATTGTCTCCTCACCGAATGGTAACGTATTCTGATTGTCCCTCTTGGTTACTTCACCGATCGTTTTAGAATATCAAATGTCAATATCTTACCAGGGTAAAATTTAGGGCTCCATTCCTCTAAAAGAAAAATTATCACTAAACTTTCGAAATCTTCACCCTCTTCCGTACCACATAAATAAAGAAAAGTTCTTAATTCAAAATTGGTAGTTTCTGTTGTTTACTTTGTCTGTTTAGCACTAGGACAGACTCAAATTCACGAAACACGGTAACCCAGTTGGCTGGATCTATAGAATACGCCGACTGCATCTCTGCATACGGGGAAGACCTCATCCCAGCCTGTAAGCTTTGGGGAATGTTGAATATCGCTTCACGACCATTACTCCAAGTTTCACTCTGACCCAAAGGGCAAATAGTTATTAGGATCCTATCTATAAACAGAAATATTTAATCATTTTCTATACTTGAAACCATTTAACTGTGTGCAAACAAATATGCACTGGGTCGTTTCATAACCTACAAACAATTTCATTTAAAATTATATGTATTTAACATATATATGTATGAGCAGGATTTGGCATTGAATAACCTACAAGATTTTCTCTACCATAAAAACAAATCAACCAATCAAGCCGAATAATGGTTTGCAAGCCAAGCTGATTAATCATTACACAACACAAGAGGTCATTGATTGCTGTTTTTGTTGATTCGCTTCATGCCGACTATTCTCCGAAAAGGGGTACTCCGGATAACCCCGACAATCAACTCTGAAATCAACATCACCAATGAAAATTCGTCAGAGACAAGACTAAATTTTTGGAGGTATAAAAAGATAGAGTGATCTACAGGATCAAATAGTTGAGTATGACTTGTTCCCCGCAAAGATCCATAGATATGTTGGGTATGGGCTGTAGAATACACCACCTGCATCTTTGCAGACGAGGTAAGAAACGGAGTGTGCTGCATACGACACTAAAAAATCTGATGGTGAGGCTCCTGTAATGCTGGAGCTTTAGGGAAAACAAAGTTTCTCTTCATGGCTATTGCTCCCAGGCCCACTCCATCCCTGACTGGTAACACCTGATATGAACTATCTATGGGTCAAAAAGAAATGTTTTACATTTAAATTGTGTGCAAACTAATGACTTATCCTAAATTGAATTGTTAGAAATATAACTGTTTGATCATTTACCTGTGTGTAAATCAATGATTAATGTTTCATTAAATTGTTTGTGATACATAGTGATACTTGGAACTATTTAGATTTGTTGATTTACGTTAAATACGCTAGAAATAGAACTATCTGATTATTAAACTGCATGTATTGACAAAATGTGTTACAAATCGTATATTCAATATGTTTGCAAAAACAGAAATAAGCATTAAATAACTAACAATGGTTGATATGTGATATTATATATATGTGTGCTTCTATTTAAGTATATATTTGATTTATGTAAGTATATGCACATGGTTTGTATACGTGCTTTTATATATATATATATATATATATATATATATATATATATATATATATATATATATATACCAAATCGAGCAGGATATAAAACGTCTATTCTATTGTGGTCGGCCTATATATGGGAATCGAACTATGTACATAAATCGGTCAGCGTGCCAGGTACTATATATATATATATATATATATATATATATATATATATATATATTTAGTTTTGTGAAAAAGTTGTGTATGTATCGGTAAGCATTTCATTTCAAACTTTTAGACTGATAGCCTATGATGTATGGATGTGATTATTAATAATTATTCAGGATTTAAGAGATTTTTTCGATGGAAAAATAGTCACACCTTATTATTTTCTCATTTTTTATAAAAATTGACGTCAGGTGGAAACGATTTGCAGAAATTTTACTTATTTATTTTTCAGAGGCACATTTGCTTTGCATGGCTGTCCAAATAAATGTACTTGATACACACAGAATCACACAGGCGTACTCTCTCTCTCTCTCTCTCTCTCTCTCACACACACACACACACACACACACACACACAGATATATATTTATATGAATGATATGCAAAATTTCTTCTAATTTGTATATAAAAAAACAAAAAAATTCTTATCCGAACACACACAAGGGTAAATTTAAATAAATTAAAAATCAATAAGGATTCAATAAATATAACACACACACACACACACACACACACACACACACACACACACACACACACACATATATATATATATATATATATATACACCTTGCGAACATACTTTCATAACTCGAATATGCGCATGGTTAGTGTTACAATTACTGAATCATATATATATATATATATATATATATATACTAATCTACTAATCTACTATCTACCAGCATTCACGGTTACCAGGAAAAAAGAAAAAAACCCGCCAGGAACAAGTGATAAAAATATCTTGAATCATCGCCCGGGGGAAAAAGAAAAAATATCGTATAACAAAAAAAAAAAAAAAGAAAAGGCCAACTCCGTCACACCAGTTGAAAAAAATCAAGAGATATGCAGTCAGTTGGTCAAAAGAAAAATAAAACCCACCGTAAAACGCTGCAAGGCTACAATTACAAGAGTGCTCAACACGAGTGGGGCCAATTACAAAATTAACTCGCGATTTAAGTTAATTTTATATATCTATATATATATATATATATCAGGTGTCCTGGTATAATGGTTATCGTCATAGAAAATAGACACGGTGACACGAGTTCAAATCCTGGACGAGACTGCATTACACATAGCACTAATACCCTTGGGAAAGGTATGAATCCAATTATTATCGCTCCAGCTATGGGTAAATAGTAGGACAGGCTAGGTTCTTCAGCCTTGGTGAGGCAACTAGTCTAGGAGAAGGAAAACTCTGAATTCAAACCAGTTAAACTCCACTTAAAAATTGACCTTGTGTCTTATCCTGCCCGAGCGGAGGGGTTGATAAATATAGATAGATAGATAGATAAATAAATAGATAGATGGATTGATTGATTGTAGAGATATATGGTTCTCCTGAGCTCACTTGGTGAGTTAATAGAAAACCAAGTATTGCAGTATTATTAAATAGTGCTCAATATCAATGATAGAACTCACACACACACACACACACACACACACACACACACACACACACACACACACACTCACACATATATATATATATATATTTGTATATATATTACATGGTACTGTCAGTCAACTAAAGTTCCACGCTTTACACATTCGTAAGACAAAGTAAAGTATGGTCACAGAAATTACCATGTAATATATATATATATATATATATATATATATATATATATATATATATATATATATCAAGTGAATAAAGACTGTGAATAACCAAAGAAAGCCTGCCCAATGCACAGCTATTCAATACAAAATGTACCTGCTGAGTAAAATATTTATTTTGTGTTTAAAAAAAGAAATTTAAAAACAAAAAATTAAGAGATATTATGGATTGGAGTTCTATTTCTTAATTTCTGGTTTATATATATATATATATATATATATATGGGGGGGCGTGTACATGTGCGTATTTGTGTGTATGTGACATTTGTGGCGTAACGGATATTGTCGTAGGAAATGGGCTCGGCTGCGCGAGTCAAATTCTGAGCAAAACTCTTTGTTTTTCATAGAGCCCTAATACTTTTCAAATAAGTATGACTTCATGTATTCTTCCTCCAGCTATTGGATTCTTTAACTTGGTATAGCAACTGAACTATTACTAGGAAACTGAAATCAAACTATTTTTTGACCTAGTGAGGGACAGTCTCCGACAGGATATCTCAGTGCTAACCAGGTTACAGGAATTGTGTGTGAGGATGTACACACACA
Source organism: Sepioteuthis lessoniana (assembly GCA_963585895.1). Lineage (NCBI taxonomy): Eukaryota > Metazoa > Mollusca > Cephalopoda > Myopsida > Loliginidae > Sepioteuthis > Sepioteuthis lessoniana. The sequence continues at coordinate 92,326,307 of OY757915.1, read as the reverse complement.
CACACACACACACACACACACACACACACATATATATATATATGTATAATTTTATCATACAAATTATGAAAGCACGTTTGATACCCTATTCTCATCGAGCACCATACATATATATATATATATATATATATATATATACACAGAGACACAGACATTATATATATATATATATATATATATATATTACAGTGTTCAGAAAATAATTACTTTTTACTAGATAGGATATATACATATCTATAGAGAGAAAGAAACACCCATACTCAGACACATTATATATATATATATATATATATATATATATATATATATATATATATATATATATATATATATATATATATATGTTAAGCAAGGAGGCATCACGAACCATTTTTGAGTCTTTGGTTTGACTTGACCCTTCATTTAATATATATATATACCGGCCTATTGACATAATGGTTACAGTATTTGCCAATGGTCCGGGAGACCGGTGTTCAATCCTAGGTCAAGTCATACCGAAGACTCAAAAATGGTTCGTAATGCTTCCTTGCTTAACACAGCTTTATAAGGTACGGAACAAGAGTAATTGAGTCAATCCAGTGAAAGGAGTAGCGTCCCCACCAATATATTGGTGTCGTAACTTTTGAAAAGGGATCATTCGGTTTACCCTTGACGATGATTGGCCAACTTACTTTTAAATATATACTAGTGTGTTTAGAAAGTAATTAAGTTTTAGCCCATAACGCATATAAGTTAAATATATTTAAGTATCATCTTCAAAATTTTTATTGATTTTTAACCACTGCAGGTCAACAAACCTAAGAAAAGATAAAAGACTTTCGCTGAGTGGTTCTTAGATATTTACCTGATTTAGCACTTACAGAAGTTGTTGTTGCTGTTGTTGTTGTTGTTGTTGTTGTTTTATTTCCATCATTAGGACACTTTATAAGTAGCAGAACATGCACAAAACCGAAGTTGAAACCGGTCTTTCAAATATTTTTTACTGGAGAAAAACCGGAATTTCTTTAAACATGGAATCAAAAATTTCTTTTTTCGTTGAGAAATGTGTCTAGTGTCTAAATTCCTATTTGATTTTTTTTTACAGAAAGGAATATAAATATTTATAAAGCTCAGTTATGTACATAGCTCAAAGATGATGCTTTCTTTCTTTCTATCTTTCTTTCTTTCTTTTTTTTTTCATTGGTCGATGTTTTAAATTCAGTTGACTTTTGTCACCTCTTGTTTGAAAGTTTTTTAATTTTTCTTTTTTTTTTTTTTTCCAAAATTCAATAGAATTCAAATTATTTTTACTTACCACATTTGGAACGTTCTTCGGAAGATTCATCTGAGTAATCACCGCAATGATTTATCCTGTCGCAGACAAGGTCACTGTCAATGCACCAGTCGTTCTTACAGCGGAATGAAGAGGCACAAGGAGACGCAGTTGGCTGGTCTGTTTATCGATAAAAGAAAAAAAAAGTAGATAAATTTGATGATTCTTAATAATTAAGTACTTAGTTTTGGTTTGATTTGTTTGCGTTTTAAAGTACATCAACCATTGTTTGTTTTTTTAAAGTACATCAACGATTGTTTTTTTTTTAAGTACAAAATCCATTTGTTTTTTAATGCCAAATCTTTTTCATACATGTATATCAAAGATATTTGACTTGTAAGCACATTTTGTAGATTATATTTTTAAACGAGCCTAAATTCTTTTTTCGCACACTGTCAAATGGTGTAAAGTATTTTAATATGACAGTCATTCATTTGCTCACTGTTTGTTGGTAATTCCATTTTTTACAGAAGTTAGAAACAATTTGTTTGTTTTATATAATTAAGGAATGATTTTTTTATATTAATCATTTTTCGTTAATTATATTTTATCATTCAGTTTGGTTAGGCTTTGAGTCATTTGGTGCAGTTTTACGCTGGTGCGCAAAGGATATGACAATCACCATTTGGCATAATAAAGCCCCAGACTGGAAATGGGGCTGGAATGTGGATGACGTCATGCCTACAAGAGATGCTACTGAGAATTTGAGGATATTGAAAAGACCTCAGTTGGATTTCGACCGTTGAAAGAAGTAGTTGGGGTTCGACCGTTGAAAGAAGTAGTTGGGTTTTCGACTGTTGAGGCATGTGGTCAAGTTTTGCAGATCACTACCGACAGAGATCTTAAACATCGCATGATACGCCGCGCGTTGGGGTGAGGTCAGCATAGTATGGTTAACATAGACTTTTAAGAATTGTGTCTCTCTCTCTTCGTGTCGACATGGACCGAAGCTAGAAATTAATTGTTGTGGGAACCTTACCCATCTTACTATAATGGACTCTTCTCACCGTTATTAGTAGAGACTTCGCTGCCAGAAGGGCAGATCACTATCGGTGTTATACGAACAGTACGAGACTTCTTACCTTTTCTATGTAACTCTATCTTTCTTGTGTAATATAATCTGTTATCTAATATCTGCGTTTGTGTTTCCATTAGGGACCCTTTCCGGGGCCACAACATTAATAAACCTGTTCGTATCCGAAACGAAAGAGTCCGCCTGTATTTATATTTGTATATGCATTTGTATTACAGTTGTGATTGATATTATGGCTGTAATATAAACAATTTGTATTCTAGTATTACTACTGTTTCTACACAGTTAAATAGTTTCAATTATTGCTATCAACACTTATAATTCTATTCAGTATTTATCCTTTGTTAGCACATGGTGAAGTGGTTTCAAGTATTGCTATTTAACACTCATTCTATTCAACTCTATTCATTCATTTGCACAGGCAAATAGTTTCAAGTATTGCTATGTAATCCTAATGTTTAGGAACATGGTTAAAGGGTTTCAAGTATTGCTATTTAATAATTCAATTAAGCATCAGATAATTGTTAACACTCAGTTAAATGATCAAACAGTTCTATTTCGAACAATTCAATTTAGCATGTCATTTTTTGGCTCCGGGATTAAATTTCAGACATTTCTATTTGACCCTTTCAGGTGCTACCACTCCAGGTCAGAGTAGACCTGGGAGCAATGGCAATGAGGGGTACTCTGTGTTCTCCAAAGCTCCAGTATTACTAGAGCATCACTATCAGATTGTTTTATGTCCTAATCAGGACACACGTTGAGTGGTGGGTCTTCTTATCCCTCTGAAAAGATGCAATTAGTGTATTATACAACCCCAGCCGACTGGGATTAGTTGGTTAGGTTTAATGGCATATCAACCCTTGAACGTTTTTTTTTAATCAAATCCTGTCAATACATATATTAAATATATAATTTATAAACGAATATTTTGTTTGTAACATTTTAAACAGTCCAGAGCTCATTTCATTGCACATAGTAATCCTTGGAATCATTTAACTATGTAAGACAAACAATTCAATTTATTTGTTTGCACAGTTATATGGTTGTAATGGAGTAGCTCTTTGTAGTAGCTATTGAAAAGGGAATCTTCGGGTCACCCTCGACGAAGGTCCCCAACAACAACATATACGATTTGTAAGTGAATTATTCGTAGGTAATTTCATTTTTGCAGTTGGAGCAAATTTCTTTACATATGAATTGATTGTTTCGAAAACTGCTATATAACACTAATAATTCTATTTAATATTAATCATTTGTTTACATAGAGTAAAGTAGTTTAAAGTCTGGCCAATACTAATACTTTTATTTGCACGCAGTGAAATCATAGGAAGTATTCTTATGTAATACCAATAATTCAAGTGATGCACACAAAGGTGTTTCAAGTTTTGCTCTTCAACTCAAACAGTTCTATTCAACATTTTTCATTCGTTTGCATATTTAAATAGTTTCGAGTATTGCTAAGTAACACTAACAATTAAACATCAGTCATTTGTTTTCACGTTGTTAAGTAGTCAAACAGTTCTATTTAACCCATATACGCGACTCTATAAAGTGCAAACACTCTTGACCCAGTCGGCTGGGCCTGTAGAATACACCGACTGCTTCTCTGCAGAGGGGTAAGTCTCCCATAACGAGTGTCCTGGATATAACACTAAACAATCTGATGTTGAGGTATTCACTCTGGCTCGGATCGGTAGCACCTGAAAGGGTCATATCTATGGGTCAACTAGAACTGTTTGACATAAAAACTCAGTGCAAACAAATGACTTATGCTAAATTGAACTGTTAGAAATAGAACTGTTTGATCGTTTAACTGTGTAAACAAAAGATTGATGTTTAATTGAATTGTTAGAGAGGCGTAGCAATACTTCGAACCATTTAACTTCGTTGACTTATGCAAAACTGATTTTTTAAAAATATTTTTGATCATTTGACTGTGTGTATCAACAAAATGTATTCAGAAATCATATATTTAATATATATATATATATATATATATATATATATATATATATATATATATATATATATATATGTATGTGTGTGTGTGTGTGTGTGTGTGTGTGTGTGTGTGTGTGTGTGTGTGTGTGTGTGTAAAAATAAGATTTTGCATTAAATAGTCGACAATGTTTGATATGTCATAAAACCAAACCAAACCAAACCAAACCAAACCAAGTCGAAGACACAATCAAAGACAACAGATCCATTTAACTGATAGATGGGACCCTAACAACACTTCGAGTCGAAATGATTTGGGAATTAATGATAATGACTTTACACTTCAAGTGGATGTTATTTAGTCTTACATTCAGGTCTATCTTTTGGCAGGGTGTGGGTTACCCATCAGCTGGCTATACAGTCAACATCGTCGAAGCCTCGCTTACAGAGTAAGATTATCTCATATCTGAAGTGTTTCATTGCTTGCAGCATATAATTTTCCATGGGTATTTAATTGGAAATTCTATCTAATAGATGGTCTCAGCTTCGTTGTTTAATTGCGCATTAATCTGCGTAGGCTATTTAATGCCAAGTTTATGCTTGTAGAGGAACAGCATTGATACTATTTTACCCATAGCTGGGAAGATAAGAGAATTCAATACTTTTTTTTTTCAATTGTATCATAATTTACTAAATTTTTTTCTTAGATATGGTATCAGGCCGTATGAATGTGGCACCCTATGAGGCTCGAACTCACTTGCGAAGGTTTGCTTGTTAACCATTAAATTGTCCGAAAGTAAATATAATAATGCGACTATGGTTCGAATTCGCTCACCTCGAGGCCGCAACTCAGCCCTATACATCATGGGGACTGCCTCTATTTAATAGAGGGATAATAAAGTAAATTAAGTAAAGTTGTCTCCCTTTAGTCGAGGGTGACCCGAGGGCTCCCTTTTCGATAGCTACAACACCGAGGCGTAGGGGAGGGCGCTACTCCTTTCCCTGGATTGCTCCACTTTACCCTTACCTTATAATGCTGAGAGTTAAGCAAGGTAGCATCAAGTCTCATTTTTTGAGTCTTTGGTATGACTTTGGATTGAACCCAGATCGTCCGGGCCATTGATGAACACTCTAACCATTATACTAATGTGGGGTTAATTAAATAAAACATAATTTCCATGAATTATCTAGCAAATCTGAAAAGTCAAAGGAAGGTTAGTACCATTTTCTGATACCCTCCAACCCTATAAATAAACGTGACCCCTGAAATACTGTTGTGATTATTATTGTTGTTGTTACTGCTTCTGTTTCTATTGCTGTTGAAAATTGCTCGGATATTTTCATTATAATTTTTCAGTTTTGTTAATGAATCTTTTCTTTTTTAATTTCCATATCTGGATTTTAATTATTTGTTGATTGTGTAATGTTATCTCATTCCCCCTTTTTCTTAATTTATTAATTATTATTTCAAATTAGCCTAACTTGTGTTTGCTTGTCTCTTTTCCAAGACAAAATTATTTGTTTTTCCTCAAAACATTCGTAATATCCAATTTGTATTTGAGTAAAGACCAATTAAAATCGTTTTTCAAATGAAAATATTTGTTAGTTTTAATATGTGTGATCGTCATGATTTTTTTTTTGTTTTTACTTCTTTTTCTTTTCTTTTCTTTTTTCTTTTTCTAATGCTCTTATTGGAATTTTGGAGAAAAAAATATTTTTTATTTTCTTATTCTAAATATTTGTTTGGTTCTAAAAAGTTCTCTTTCTGTTTATTTCTGTGTTTGTGAAAACATTTGTTGTAGGTTATTCTATTTTTTAATCATTTTCTTGGGGGATTTTTTTTTTTTTTGTTCAGTGGTTATTTATTCATCTATTATTTATTTTTGTTTTTTTTTTCTTTTACTTTGAAACGTGTTCGCAAAAATGGCGACGAATCCTGTGACTGTTTATATTAGTTGGAAAAGCCCGTCACGTTTTCGCCGGCTGGGACACCAGGCGAAAAAGGAAGATCGAAGAAAAACAAAGAGAAACAAAGAAACAAAGAAAGAAAAAAAAAAGTGAAGGAAAATCTTAATGAACGAAGCTTCGAAGAAAGAAAGAATATATGAAGAGGTAAAGAGATTGATAAAAATGATATAGAGAAAAAAGGGAAAGACTCGTGAAGAAGAAGAAGAAGAAGAAGAAGAAGAAGAAGAAGAAGAAGAAGAAGAAGAAGAAGAAGAAGAACAAGAAGAACAAGAAGAACAAGAAGAAGGGGAAATATCGAGAAAATCATCACCACATACAGGGAGTTAGATTTGATTGATAGACTGATATATAGATTGGGGAGACAGAGTGGAAGAAGAATTGTATAAGATAAGGTAGAGAAAAGAGGCAGTTAAGATAATGAAAAATTAATAAAGAGAAAGGGAAAGGGAGGGAGGCAGAGACAGAGATAGAGAGAGAGAGAGAAAGAGAGAAGTAAATACAACAATGAGAAAGAGAATAGCAGAGGTCAAGAAAGATATAAATGTCACATAAAGAGATGTTGATGAAAAAGATAAAGAGAAGTCTTCAAAGAAACGTCTCTTTAAATGGATCTAGAAAAAGAGAGGAAAAATTAGAAAAACAAATAAACAGAAAAGGAAAGAGAGAGAGAGAGAGAGAGAGAGAGAGGAGAGAGAGACATACATAGACAAATAGAGAGGCAGGCAGAGAAAGAGAGCGCATGTGTGTGTGTAAGACGGAGAGAGAGAGAGAACATATGAGCATACAAAGAAGAGAGAGAGAGAGAGAGAGAGAGAGAGAGAGAGAGAGAGAGAGAGAGAGAGAAATAAGATGTAAATATACCGGATAACATAATCCTAAATACCCAGAAAAAGAGGCAAATGACAAAAAGAAGAACTAAATACAGAGAGAGAGAGACAGACAGACAGACAGACTGACAGACAGAGACAGAGACAGAGACATAGAGAGAAAGGAGGGGAATGAAGAAAGAGACAGAATATCAGACAAATTGATCGAGATAGAGAGAGAGAAAGAGAGAGATCCGAGAATATAAAGTAGAGAGCGAGAGAAAGAGAGGTAAGAGAGAGAAAGAGAGAGAGAATGAGAGAGAGATAGAGATAGAGAGAGAGAGAGAAAATGTAAATATACCAGATAACATAATCCTAAATAATAAAGAGAGGTGAATATCAAAAGGAAGAACTAAATAGAAAGAGACAGAGACAGAGGAGGGGATAAGGAAAGAGAGAGAATAACAGAAAAATAGATAGATAGAGAGAGAGAGAGTGAGAGAGAGAGAGAAAGAAAGAGAGAGATTCGTGTATATAAAGTTGAGAACGAGAGAAAGAGAGGTAAGAGAGAGAGGGTACAAGAAAGAGAGATGGTACCAGAGAGATAGAGAGACAGAGACAGAGAGAGACAGAGAGAGAAAAGAAAATGTAAATATAATAAATAACATAATCCTAAATGTTGAGAAAAAGAGGCGTAGAACAAAAGGAAGAACTAAGCAGACAGAGACAGAGACAGAGAAAGACAGAGGGGAAGAGAGAGGGGGAGGATGACTAGAGAGACAGAATGTCAGATAAATTGATTGAAAGAGACATAGAGAAAAAGAGAGGGAGAGGGAGAGAAAGAGAGAGAGATGTGTGTGAGAAAAAATGTGGAAGAATATGGTAAAAGCCGGGGGTTTTGACATTGGATTTTCACTAAGACAGAACTGTAAATTCCACTCCACTTACACGTTCATGTGCGAATGATTGGGTGTTAGGGCTGAACAGAGTGTGAAAAGTTGGGTGCGGGCATCAAAATGCTCTCTACCTACCCCCCACCACAACTGATATCCACCACCTTACACAAGCACCTAAATCAACCCTTCTGCATACATAGACATACGCAGACATTAACGGTACTAACGCATCCCGTCACATTCTGGACACATATGAACGCACGTTGTCGCTGCAGGGCGCGCATGCGTGCACAGAGGCCAAACGGCGAAGCGCAATTTGAACGGGGAATCCATTCATTAATTCGAAATTAGCAAGAAATCTAATTAATCTATCTTTGTTGGAGTCTTTTTTTTTGTTTGTTTTCCTTACTTTCTTGTCCCTCTTTTTTCTCTTCTTCGTCTTTATTCTCTTCTTTTTTCCCACTCCTCCTCTTCTTCTTCTTCTTCTTCTTCTTCTTCTTCTTCTTCTTCTTCTTCTTCTTCTTCAGTCCCATCCCTTCTTCTTCTTTCAAATTCCTTCGACTTTTCTTTATCTACTTTTTTCTCTTCTTTATCTTATAATTCCCTTTTTTCCTCTTCAATTTTTCATTCATTCCTTCTCTGGTTATTCATATTTCACTTCCTTCATTCTGTTGCCTTTTTCTTTTCCTAATACACTTTATTCTTGTCTCTATCTCTGCCTCTGCCTTTCTCATCAACTCTTTCTTTTTTTTCTTCTCGATTTTTTCTTTTCTTCTTCCTAATCTTAATATCTTCTTTTCTTTTTCTTCTCTACTTCCTCTCTTTTTTCTTCACTTCTGTCTTCATTTTTATCCCCCTCATTTACCTTATTTCTCTGTTCTCTTTCTTCCTTCTCCCACTTCTTTTTCTTTCGAATTCTTCATGCTTTTTTCTTTTTAATTCTCTCCTTCCTTAAAACTTAATTTGCTTGAACTTAATTTTCAGATTAATTTCAAGCATCGAGGGACGAGAAGTATGACTGACTGTTAATTGTTGGATTCTGATAACAGCTACAACAATTGCAACCCGGAAATAAAAGAATCCTGACAAATCTTATGGAAGCAAAGATAACAGCAAATGCTGACTTCATATTTATTTGTTGGTTGGTTGGTTGGTTGGTTTTACGGGATATCAACCCTTCTTGGATTATTCAATTCCGAAGAAGCAACAACAAAACCTGGGCATGGCTAAGAAAAGAAAACTTTGAGAGAGAAACAGAATCTCTCCAAATTGCAGCACAAAATAACGCCGTAAGAACCAATCATATCAAAGCGAGAATAGAAAAGACGGAGCAAAATAGCAAATGTAAGTTATGTGGTGATTGAGACGAAACCATCAATCACATGATAAGCGAATGCGCCAAATTAGCGCAGAAGGAATATAAGACTAGACACGATTGGGTCGGCAAGGTGATCCACTGGGAGATGTGCAAGAAATTGAAATTTGACCAAACGAACAAATGGTATATGCACAACCCAGCAGCTGTCCTAGAAAATTACACATATAAACTCCTATGGAACTTTGACATACAGACAGATCACCAAATCTCGGCCAGAAGACCAGACCTTATAATAATCAAAAAAAAAAAAAAAAAAAAAAAAAAAAAGAAGAGAAATTGAAAAATTGTAGACTTTGCTGTCCCGGCTGACTAGAGAATAAAACTGAAAGAATGGCAAAAGAAGGATAAGTACCTCGACCTTGCTATGGAATTGAAAAAAACTATGGAACATGCAGGTGACAATTATACCAATTGTAATTGGTGCTTTTGGAACAGTAGCAAAAGGATTACTAAAGGGACTGGAGGACTTGGAAATTGGCAGATGAGTGGAGACCATCCAAATTACTACACTATTGTGAACGGCCAAAATACTAAGAAGAGCCCTGGAGACTTGAGGAGACTTGCTGTCACTCAATCTCTAGTGAAAGATTATCAGCTATGATGTGAAAAATAAGTAAATAATAATTATAATAAGCTTAGCAGAGGTGAAAGTCCGGAGGCGCATATTCCAGGGTGATGCACTATCACCATTACTATTTGTAATAGCGATGATGCCACGCAATCACATTCTCAGGAAATGTGCAGCCGGACACAAACTCAGTAAATCGCAAGATCAACCACATCTGTTTGCCAAAAACGAAAAAGAATTGGAAACCCTAAAACAGACAGTGAGAATATACAGTCAAGATAGAGGAATGGAATGTGGCATAGAAAAATACACAATGCTAGAAATGAAAAAGGGGAAACATGACAGAAGGAATCGACTTACCAAATCAAGACAAAATCAGAACGCTCGGAGAAAAGGAAACCTACAAATACTTGGGCTTCTTGGAAGCTGACCCCATCAAACAAGTGGGGATAAAAGAAAAAATTAACAAAGAGTATCTCTGGAGATCTAGAAAGTTACTAGAGATTAAAAACTATATTGCAGCAACATTATTAAAGATAAATACCTGTGCTGTCCCCGTCGTAAGATATTTGGGACAATTCTTGAATTGTGCCACAGAAGAACTTGATCAAATTGACAAGAAAAAAAAAACTAATGATCATTCATAAGACCTTGCATCCCAGAGATGACGTTGACAGACTATATGTGTCAAGAAAAGAAGGAGGAAGAGGACTTGTCAGTATTGAAGATTGTTGACGCATCGATATAATTCGAAGACTATATACAAAAGCGCGGATGAAGACTGCTTACAGCCACCAGGAACAATACTGACAACACGAGGACCAACAGAACGAAAATAACCGGAAAACAACAATTGGAAGAAAAACAAATCAGTGGACGTTTTAAGTGACGAACAAACGACATCTCTCTCCAGAAAACGTGGATGGGGCTAAGAAATAGAAATCTTTAGAGAGAAACAGAATCTCTTTTAATAGCAACACAAAACAACGCCAAAAGGACTAACCATATCAAAGCAAGAATTGATAAGACGCAACAAAACAGCAAATGTAGGTTATGTCGTGGTAGGGACGAAACAATCAATCACATAATAAGCGAATGCAGCAAATTAGCACAGGAGTTTAAGGCTAGACACGACTTGTTGGGAAAGATGATTCACTGGGAATCATGCAAGAATTTGAAATTTGTTCATAAGAACAAATGGTATATTCGCAACCCAGAATATGTCCTGGAGAGCGAGACGCACAAACTCCTCTGGGATTTTGAGATACAAACGAATCACCTAATAACAGCCAGACGACCAGGCCTTATAATAATCAACAAAAAAAAAAAAGAGAAATTGCAGAATTGTGGAGTAAAATTCAAAGAAAGAATTTTGTATGTTATATATTGGGTAGAGTGTTCGCCAATGGCGAATGGTTTAATTTCACGTCGAGTCATACCAAAGACTCAAAAAATGGTACTTGATGCTGCCATACTTAACCCTCACTATTATCAGATACGTATCAAGGGAAAAGGGAAGCAACCAAGGGAAGAGCGTTGTGCCCTCTCCTTCACCTTTCTGTTGTAGCTACGTTTGCCAACTTTAGTTACTTTTACTTTCATATTGACTTTTCACAGCCGTTTATTGTGGATTTCGTAGACAGGATATTGCACCTGTCTCTTGGGATAAACAAGGGGACAGCGGAAATAATTCACGTATATTGAGAACCGGAAGGAAAATATGTGGGCGTTGAGAATATTATATAATGACAAGAGATTTGCAGTCGATTGAGAGATTTGGTCAGATTCGGAGAATAGCCAATGAGTAAACAGGTTAGCTTGGGGCCAGGCGGCCTCCTTGCTGAGAATCCCCCCCCCATCAAAGAAGCAAGAATAAGTGAAGTTCTGAATGTCTGTCCCCAACATGGTATTAATCATAGTAGTCCTCTGTCCGTCTCTTATTATCTCTGTTTCTGTGTCTCACATGCAGCCATTTCGACCCTTTCGTGGCGATAAAGAAGCGAGATATATTAAAAAAATAAAAACAAAAATGTTATCGTCGTTCCTTTATTGGCAAACTATATGTAGATTTCAAAATGTTAGTTTGTATACCTAATGAAAAATTGTACAATCTAGTATCTCTTCAAACCAGATTATTATCAGAGACCCAGCCTTTTCATTTTCTCTTTTAAATAATTTGACTTCATCATTTATGTATTTTCCTTCATACACACACACACACATATATATATATATATATATATATATATATATTGAGAGAGAGAGAGAGAGAGAGAGATGAAACAGACTGAGAGTAACAGAAAAAAAGCAAGCTGATACAAATAGATTTTCAAGGTTTCTTTGTTTAATGGCATATCAACCTTCGTGGTTTATTTAATGCCAAAGCTATCATTCGAAAAGATGCTATTTAACGCAAAGCTAGGAAGATAAACGTGCTCATACCTTTTCCAAGTGTCTTTGTCCGAAAGTGAACGTGATTGGAATTCGAACTCTCTTACTACGATTTTACAATCCAGCTCTTTAACCATTCAACCACGAGGACACACCCAGATTTTCATGGATTCTTTGAAATAGATATATGTATGTTGGGAACGAAATATATGTGAACATAGGTTGATAAATAGTGTGATATGAAGTTCTTTTTTAAATGAATAAATAAAATATCCTTTTGAAGGCTTTGTGTTTTTTAATATTTGTAGATTTTCAAATATGACCGGCTCATTGGCTTAGAGGGTTGAGTGTTCGCTAATGATCTTGGAGACCGGGGTTCAATCCCAGGTCGAGTTATACCAAAGGCTTTTAAAAATGGTACTTGATACATCCTTGCTGAACACTCAGCTTTATAAGATAGGGATCAAGGGTAAAGTAAGACAATCTTGGTAAAAAGGAAGCGCCCGCCCATACACCTCGCTGTAGTAGCTATTGGAAAGGGAGCCTTCGGGTCGCCCTCGACTACGCTCGCCAATTTTACTTACAATATATATTGTTTTCGAGTTATCTATCAAAATATTAAATAAAGGAAACTAGAATCTGTCCTAGATAAATAAAAGAATAAGATATGTCATGATGTTATGGTCTAATCAACGACTCTATCTCAGTAGGAAAAAAGAAATTTAATAAACTTGAACAAGGAATAAATCCCATCAAATCTTGCCGTCCATTATCCACCATAAACTATTTGTTAAATAGAATCGCTACTCTTCTTTTACAAGCATGGATTTGGCATTAAATAACCCAAGAAGGTTGATGTGACATAAAGAAATCAAACCTAGCCAAAGTAAATATTGCTGCATCAACGGAGCGGAGGTTGATGACTAAAGAAAAAAAGAAAATTGGAAAAATATGAGAACTTTTACAAAAGAAAGAGAAAACATTCAATGATCCATTTTCTTTCCTTCTAACTTTCCCTCTTTTCACTTCCGGTTTCTGTTTTCTCCCCCTCCTTTCCTTTGCTTGTCTTTCCCCTTTTCTATCTTCTTCCACTTTCTTTCGAATTTTTCATGCCTTTTTTTTAAATTCTCTCTTTCCTAAAAGTTTGATTTGCGTAAACTTAATTTACAAGTTTATCTCAACCATCAAGAAACGAGAAGTTTTACAGGTTCGACTGATTGTTAATTATTCGATTTTGATAGCTGCCACAACAATTGCAACCCAGAAATAAAAGAGTTCAGTCTAATTTTATCAAAGACAATAGTCTGCTAATTTGGAACTGTAGGAATGTGAGGAAGAATTGAAAATAATCAGATTATCGCTCTGCTTGTGTTCTGCAAAGATACTGTGGAAGGTCCTGGAGCTTTGAAAACTCATGTTGTTACACAATCAGCAAACTTAACTATTAAACATACCACGTACCGACATAAATGTTTGACATCGTTTTCATAAGCTTTTACACACACACACACACACACATATATATATATATATATATATATATATATATATATATATATATATATCAGAAATGCTGACTTCAGCAGACAATTCAAGACTGAACGCTATAAACAAATACCAACGACATCAAAATAGAACGATTTGCAAATAACTATATGCATAAAGATTATACCTAACAAAAATTATAAGCAAAAACGTTTTCGGCATAAAATAACTGAATGGGATGAGATGCCGTAAAACCCAACCAACCAACCAATTTTACATATATAAGTAAAGTTTTCAAATGATACCCTGTTTAACTAGTTGAAATAATTCACTTTATATTTCGATGTAAGTTTCGTTTTGTTTATTATATTCATATGATTTTAAAATATTACATTTTAGCAATTATGATGTTGAATAAAATATAAAATTTAAAATAATTACATTTTAGCCATTATAACGCGAAATAAAATATAGAATAAAAATATTAAATTTTAGATATGATATGAAATAAAAATTTAGAATTAAGATGAATAAATTTGACGACGTTGTAAAACGTTTCAGTTTGAAAAATACAATACCTTTCTCGCTATCTTTTGCAGCGTGATAGGATCAATACCATTTGCCTATATCTCAGCCTCTTACTTATTGGGGGGAGAGTCTCGGTGGTGTTGTGGCTTATACGCTGGTTTGTGACATCGTAGTGAGCGAGTTCGAATTCCAGTCATACTTTTTATCATTAAGGGTTTTCGGACTATTGTCTTCATCTTTATTGTTATTTCCACAATGTTTTGGCCTATGTGTCCTCCGGCCTTCTTCAGGTGTTTGTCGAACTCGGGAACCTTCACAGAACTTCGAACTACGTCCTTTATTGAATCCATAGGGGTCAGCTGTTCTGATTCCGTTTGCTATAACCGGGTACAAGTGTTAAGTATTGTTACTCGTGTGCAGTCAGAATTGAACCTGCAACCTACAGATGATTGTCTCCTTAGAAGCTTTGGGAACCAACCGTTATACTATGTGTGCTGCTGGACAGTTCAGAGTGAATTTTTGGAACTTATAAACTTAATGTTCTTACTTTGAATAGGATGACTACTATTATGTATGATTTTTTTACCTGTGCTCATATTCAGATTTATTTTTCATCGAGCTTTTTTAATTGTCGGTTCCCATATTGTATTCAACTCTATACAATAAGCTTCGTCTCAAAAATTTTGACAACTAATATCCAGTCAAGCTATTAAGTTTCATTTGGGAACTCATAATATTGGTAAATATATGAACTCCCTTATCCTCTTCAGCAATGGTTGAAATAGAACGACTTCTGTCCTTCTACGAGGATGTTTTCGATACTGAATAACCCACGAAGGTTGAAATACCATTAAAAACATACTTTGTATGTTTAGTATGGACGATCTATAGATATATACCCTAGATAACTTGCAATAGAAATCCACGAGTGTTTAATATGCCAATATTTACTATAATATAAACATCAATACTCGGTCCCATTGTGACATAATTGCGGAAGGATTTTTTTTATATTATCATTTTTCGTTGGTTATATCTTATCATTCGGGTTAGTTAGGTGCACACATTGAGTGCAGGTGTTCACGCGCGCGCGGGGAGGATGTGACAATCACATATGTCGTAATAAGAAACCCCGGATAGGAAATAAGACTGGGGATGTGAATGACGTCATGCCCGGAAGCGATGGGCTGGGATTCTTTGGTATTTTGAAAAAAGCAGTCATTGGAGATTTGAACCTGGACGAAGCGAGTTGAGATTTGAACTTAGACGGGGCGAGTTGATTTTTGAGCTGGGCGAGGCCAGTTCAGTTTGTGTGCTACGGGATGCGCCGCGCGTTGTGGGTCAGATTGGACACCTCGTGTTGAAAACCTAAAAGTCAAGAAGGAAATAAAGGTTTCGTATCGGAACCAAGTGAGTCGTCAGTGTTTCGCGGGATTCCTATGCATCTGAATATTTTGGCCGTAAGATACACAATCACAATTGAACAAAGACATTTAAGAACCACTAAACGATACTGTCAAAAAGGAAAGTAAATATTACATCTAATATAAAATACTCTTAGCTTGCATGTTACCTGTTAACTCCTTTGCTAAATGAGAGAATCTTGATGACTCCTTGTGTTGGGATTCTAGAAGTCATCTTGTTTCTGGTTGAGCGACACAAGATACTCCTTGTAAGTAACAAGGTTGCATTAAGTTGGCATCTATTGCACATCCCACCAATCGGACGAATGTGTCACAAGGCCTTTTTTAGGTGGGTCCAGGCGGACGGCCGTAGCCCAGACACGCCCGGTGGTTCCAAAAATGCCTGGGGCCCCGTCGGCATTCTCCTAAAAAGGGGCACCTTAGACGCCAGACGATAAACCTAGCACCTCCAAGGAGGGTGAGAGACTGGGAGGACGACCCACTGAGGCTCGAGGTTGCCAGTCTTGGGCGCCCGACATGAATGCCGGCTTACCGGAATCTATGTCAGACGGCTTCGACCGACTGCCAGCATAGCTAGGACACATCCGACCAAATCCGTGTAGCGACCAACACGGTCGACCAAGGTGTATCACAGCTCAGGCTGGATTAAGTCTGTACTCTTTTATTTTGCCAATGTTTATATGTGACTTAGTCGTGTCTGATTAGCTAATCTACAGCTTCTACTTTAGTCGCTTTCATTGGCTAATCTGCTAGTAGTAAAGTCTATAAATATAAAATCCCTCCCCTCAAACAATCTAACACTTGGCATTTGAACACATTTGATCGCAATGAGCGTTTAAATGATATTTGTTTGTAGGAGGAACAGAAGAACAACTCTCTCTCTCGTTCTTGGAAATACTTAGAATATTTCAACTAAAAATGTATCAGGAAGGTCTAATTTGCTTCAGTAGCACCTCGCCCCACTCATGAGGGAACTTAGATTTTCTGGAAGAATATTTATAAGATAGAACTAATTCGTACCTTGGTTGCTTGCTTGCTTGTATCCAACTAACGCCTAAACTAATGGGATGATCGTGATGGAACTGGGCATGTGAAAACCTTTCACCTCAAAGAGTTCTGTAATCAGAACAGGTGGCATAGGAGACTCTCCTTCGTTCTTGGAAGAACTCGAAATATTTGTTAGTGTGCTTGTTCCTTATATATTCCTCGACTCATCCTAAGAAACTTGGTATGTGAACTCACGTGAATAAAAAAGGATGAAATTAAAACGATAAGATAAACAAGACAAAATAAAAAAAACAAACTATGATATTAATTTAAAAAATCCAAGTTCAGCCCAATCACAGATACCCCACCCCCACAAAAAAATTAAAAACCATTGAGCAGCATCGTCAAAAAAGTGAGTAGATATTACATCTAATCAAAAATTATTTTTGTTTGCTAGCTTTCAACCTACTGACGCTTAGGAGGCACTCGTGGTGTAATGGTTATCGTCGTAGAAATTAACACGGTGACTCGAGTTCAAATCCTGGTCGAGGTTGTTAGTCTTTCCCATGGTACTTATAACCGTGGAAACAAATATGAATCCAACTATTCTCCTTCCAGGGTGTCCTTGTGGTGTAACGGTTAAGAGCGCTAAACTGCGGAATCAGAGGAAGCGAGTTCAAACTCCAATCGCGCTATCACGTTCACTTTCGCACAAATACCCTTGGGAAAGATATGAACCCCTTTATACTCCCAGCTATGGGTTAAATAGCATCACTCCTGTTCTTTCAGATGGATTGCTTTGGCATTAAATAACTCTCGAAGGTTGATGTGCCATTAAACAAAGAAACCACATTCTCCTTCCAGCTATAGGAAAATAGATGGACAGATTGGGCTCTTTAACCGTAGTATGGTAACTTATCTCGAAGGAAAACTCTGAATTCAATTTTTTTTAAAACTCTGCTGATAAAATTGACCTTGTATCGCGTCCTGCTCGTCTGGAGAAGTTGGTAAATACATACTGACGTTTAAGCTAAGTTTTTTTTTTAATGGGAAATTAAGGATTGTTTAAAAAGTATTTTTTGATGAAGGCAGAGGAACAGTTTTCCCGCTCTCGTTCTCAAAGGCATTTGGAATATTTTTGCTTAAAATGAACCAGGAAGTTCTAATTTTCCCCAAAAAGCAAATAAAATTGTCATATGTAGTAGCACACAAATGAATGAACAGGGAATTTCTGTAAGAAAATTAATTATGTACTTGAAGTAAAGAGAATGAAGTTTTTATTTTGGAAAATGTACTTGAGTATATTATTTCTTTTATCCGGGACAACTCTGGGTTATTCTACTGATGTTAACTAATTCTGAACTCCCGTCCAGAAGACGTGTATTTTCAGCTAGAATATATAAAGTTACATTGTGTTGTATATATAAGCAGCCTTTTATAGACGAATTAGGCCAGCAAATTCGCCCGGATATAATAAATACAATACGCGTTATATTATATTATTTTATTTCTTATTTAATTTATTTATTATTGCATCTTGCTTTCCCCACTCGAAGGTCGTAGAAAGGGGAGAGCATAGAAAAAGCAAAGAAAATATTTAAATAACATTTTATTTTTATTTCATGGATTTAAAAATGAATTTTCTTTTTTTCATGTGATTTTTATGTCTTTTCCTTTTACTTCAGATTTTTATCCTCTTTTTTTCTTTTTTTTTTTTTTAATTTCATTTCGAGAAACAAATGTTTTGAAAAATAAATACATTTTAAATGGAAGGGAGGTGCAAAAAACGCATCAAATTTATCGTGCGCTCGACTCGAAGCAACGGTAAAAATTAGACCAGACAATTTAAAGACAAAAATATCTCGATGCACTTCCATGAGAAAAAAAAAGTTCGACGTCGGTGCCATCAATCTAAAAATTATGGGAACATTAGTCGGTATAAAACTTCATGGATATGACAAACGATGAATATTACACTAATCATTCAGTTTTAGTTCCGATGTTCTTCTCATTAAATAAATAAAGAGTGATTAATAATATATCTTGTCTTTTGGAATAGACGCTTATTTTAAACAAATTAACAAATGCTTGGAACAGGAGACTATTGATAAACATAAAAGGATTAATGATTTTTACTTATTTAGGAATACAATCCACACACGCGCGCGTGCACACACACACACACACACACACACACACACACACACATATAAATATCCATATATATCATCATCATGTCGCGCCGCCTGCGCGGATATCCCTGACCGTCTCTCGCCATTTCTCCCTATCATTCATCGCCTCCGGCAGGTCTTCAGGGTTACATCCCGTGTCCTCACATAGCTGCTGTATGTAAGTTCGTGCTGGTCGTCCCACTCTTGCACATCCATGTGTGGGGGTCCACAGGAGTACATCGCTTATGAGCTCGTCCTTGCTTCTCCAGCAGTGTCCTGCGTGTCTGGTTCGTCGAACTTGTATAGTTTTTGTGATGGGGGGGGGGCAAGCGTCCGTATAGTTGGAGTCTCGTGGGGTGTTGTCGCCAGGACTTGTTTAATACTGCTCTCAACATTCTTGTATAATTTCCGTCCAGCCTCCTCTCCAGCCGCTTCGTAAGCGTCCATGTGGTGCATCCATATAGCAGTATCGACACAACCGCTGCCTGGAAGAAACTGCGTTTCATTTTATCAGTTAGGTCCGACTTCCATATGATCGAGAGCCTATCGATAGCTGTCCATGCCTTCGTCAGTCGTGTGTCGATGTCTTTCTCGGTTGATGAGACGCTGCTTCGTAGGTAGGTGAATTTGTCGACTAGTTTCAGAGAGGCTCCGTCTAGTGTGGCAATGTTGCCCGTTTGGTTGTAACACATATATTCGGTTTTGTTTGCATTGACATGGAGGCCAATGCCAGCTGCGGCTCGTTCCAGACTATGCAGTAGTGTCTCTGCTTGATTAGGCGTATTCGCTAGTAACGCCAAGTCATCAGCGTAGTCGGCGTCCGTGATTGTTTTTGCGGGGTACCTTTTGCTTCTTCTCTTAGTCAGCTGGAAGCCATTTTCTCTGATTTTGTCGATCGAAGTTCTAAGCACATAGTCTAGACAGATGATAAAGAGGTACGGGGCTAGTGTGTCTCCTTGTAGTACTCCTGCAACTATGTCGAAGTATTCCGTGTCTCCATCTGGTGAACGTACGTTCACTTTGGTGTTTCTGTAGAGAATCATTATCGCTGCTACGGTTTCTTTTGGTAGGCCGTATGCTAGTAGGATTTGCTCCATCTTCCCTCTGTGTATGGAATCGAATGCCTTGGTAAAGTCGACAAATAGTAATGTCGCCTGTAAGTTTTTTGCCCGAACGCCTTCCAGGATTCTACGGATGGTCAGTATTTGTGAGGTTGTGGATCTATTTCTCCGGAAGCCATTTTGGTTTTTCCTAAGGATGTTGTCTATTTTGGGTTCTATGCGGTTTCATATACTTATTTTTACATATATATATACATATATATACATCCATATACATACATGTATATATATATATATATATATACTAGTCGAGAAGGCGTTTGGGATGTGATGTATATATATATATATATATATACATCTGTATATGTATATATACGCATATATAGATGAATATATGTATATATATATATATATATACTTATTTTTACATATATATATACATATATATATACATGCATATACATACATGTATATATATATATATATATATATATATATATATACCAGTCGAGAAGGCGTTTGTGATGTGATGGTTACTGTCATAAGAAGTGGACGCGTCAACGTTCACAGACACTAACCCTGGAATTAAAAAGAACCAAAACAGTATGAAAACTTTTGCCACTATATCAATATAAAGGACCACAAGAACAAACCTTTTACATCCTAAAGATGTGTCAGGGAAAAGTAAATTACTTAAAAACAAATTCTCTTGTGGAACTATTAATTTTAAAGTATATATATATATATATATATATATATATATATAAAGTTGGTGACCATAGTGGAGGTTAAATCGAAGGCTCACTTTTCAATTGCTCGTTCACCGATGTCTAGGGAAGGGCACTACGTCTTTCCCTGGATTGCTCTATTTTACTTTGGATCCGTACCTTATTATGTTGAGTCTTAAGTAGGGAGCATCGAGTTCTATTTTTGAGCCTTTGGTATAACTTGACCAGGTGTTGAACACTGTACTCTTAGTCAAAATTTATACCATCTTTATGTGTTTTAATCAAAGAGGCAACATCTCCACACTAAACGGTAGCACACTGAAACTAGTAGACAAGTTCACCTACCAAGGAAGCAGTGTCTCATCAGCCGAGACAGACATCAACACACGACTAGCAAAGCTATGGGCAACTATCGATGAGCTATCGGTCATATGGAAGTCAAACCTGACCGATAAAATAAAACGCAGTTTCTTCCATGCAGCAGTCGTATCGATACTGCTGTATGGATGCACTACATGAACACTAACTAAAAAAATGGGAAAAAAAGCTTGACGGCAACTACACAAGAATGCTGCGAGCAATATTTAATAATTCCTGGAGACAGTACCTCACAAAGAAGCAGCTGTACGGCCACCTACCACCCATCACGAAAACTATCCAAGTTTGACGAACCAAACATGCAGGACACTGCTGGAGAAGTAAGGACGGGCTCATAAGGGATGTACTCCCGTGGACCCCTTCACATGGACGAGCAAAGGCAGGACGACCAGCTAGAACCTACATACAGCAGCTCTGTGCCGATACGGGATGTAGCCCTGAAGACCTGCTGGAAGCAATGGACGATAGAGAAGGGTAGCGTGAAAGGGTCAGGGATATCCGTGCTGATGGCTTGACACGATGATGATGATTACTATTTGGGATATTCAAAGCTGTAAAAAGTAAAGTTGGCAACCATAGTCGAAAGTGACCCGAAGGCTCCCTTTTCAATAGCTACTATACCAAAGTGTAGGGGGTGTTACTCTATTCCCTGGATTGCTCCACTTTACCCTTGATCCGTACCTTCCAACAATGAGTGTTAAGCAAAGAGGTATCAGTACCATTTTTTGAGTATTTGGTATGATTCGACCTGTGATTGAACCCAAGTCTCCCGGGCCATTGGCGAACACTCCAACCATCATGCCAATGTCCGGTATTTACTTCAAAGCTGTAATTGTGTGCAAATTATTTCATTTACGAATAATTACAGGAAGCTACCATTATTTATGAATCATAATGAATAGTTACCGGACATTGGCCTAGGGGTTAGAGTGTTCGCCGGGAGACCTGGGTTCAATCCCAGGTCGAGTCATACCAAAGACTCAAAAAATGGTACTTGATGCCTCCTTGCTTAACACTCAGCATTATAAGGTACGGATCAAGGGTAAAGTAGAGCAATCCAGGGAAGGAGTAGCGCCCTCCCCTACACATTGGTGTAGTAGCTATCGAAAAGAGAGCCTTCGGATTACCCTCGACTATGGTCGCCAACTTACTATGAATAGTTACTAGAAATCAGATAATTGCATACAAAAAACAAAACACTGACTTCAGCATTAGATTACCCAACCGAGTTTACATGCCATAAAACCAACCAAGCAACGAATCAACTTCTGTCTCAGTCCACTGGGGCTGCAGAATACACCAACTGCATCACTGCAGAGAGGTAAGACTTCCTCGAGTGTCCTGATATGACACTAAACAATCTGATGGTGAGGTTCCAGTAATACTGAAGCTTCGGGGAATGCAGAGTACTCCTTTACTACCACTGCTCCTTGGTCCACTCTGGCTCGGAGTAGTAACACCTGATAGGGTCCTATCTATAGGTCAAATAGAACTAAACTGTGTGTAAACAGTAAAATGTTTACTTATACGAAACCAAATTGTTTGAAATAGAACTGTTTATTTGTATAAAAATGGATTTGGCATTAAATAATCCACGATGGTTGATATGCCATAAAACCAAACCAAACCAAACCACCATGAATATCCTGATAGGACATTAAACAATGTGATGGTGAGGCCCCAGTCTTAAATATTCGGGGATTTCAGAGTATCTCTTTATTGCCATCACTTCCTGAACCACTTTGGTCCGGAGTGGTAGCACCTGATAGATTCCTATCTATGGGCCAAACAGAAGTAAATTGTATTTATAATAAACTAAATTGTTTGAAATAGAACTGTTAATGTGTACAAAAATGGATTTGGCATTAAATAACCTACAATGGTTGATATGCCATAATATCGAACCAAACCAACTTCGCTCGGACCTGCTCTCCGAAAACTAATCCGTTTTTAGTTTGAACTAGCCACTATATTGAAATGGAATTAAAACCTCAAAATGAAGGAAAACATCAAAAAGGAAGGAAAGCGAATGGAAGATTATTCTAAAATAATTTATTTAAACGTATAAACTAAATATGTATAATGAAATATAATATTCATATATATAAACTAAATATATATATAATAAAATAAAATAATATATTTAAATATATAAACTAAATTTTTTAACAGTCTTTGAAAAAAAAACACTGAGAGAGAAAGAGAGAGATATATTATGGACTACACTGAATAGTAGATGCAATTTTGTCGGTTCGAAAATCTTTCCATGTTTGAGTGGGCATCATTAAAAATTTAGGTGCAAGTAATATTTATTTTTCCAGTGTCGAAATTCTTTGCTTTCAAATAACTAACAAATTAAATAAATAAAACGTTGAGCGAATGTAATTTAAAGAAAAAAAAACCTAAAATCTTTTAATTGTTTAGATCCATGCATTATTCTTCCTTCCATTTAAATCGTTTACATCTTTCCTTCACTTTTAAATTTAAATTTCGTTGTCTAAATCTAATTTTGAATGAATTAATAAATAAATGAATAGATAAAAAGAATTTAAAAATTACAAAAATAAAAAAAGAAAGAAAAATAAAGATATCGTTAAATTCTAAATAAATCAAACACGCCCGGATTTCCTTCGTGTGGCAATGCATCCTGGGATGCCTAGGATCCGGATTTTCATGCCTCTTTCCGTTTCACTGCATTTTTGAGGTCCTTTTTTTGTCTAATTCCTAAATTTCTCATCCATTTACGAGTCCTGTGTCCCCGTGCTTAACCAAGTGCAGTCGAGTGGAAATCTTTAAACTTCAATTTAAGCATCCTGACTCTTGTTCAACTTTGCAAAGTTAATTTTTTTTCGTAAAATCACTTCAATTTACAGATGGTTGGTTGTTTCGTTGGTTTGGGTTTTATGGCATATCAACCTTTGTTGGTTATTTAACGCCAAATCCATTTTTTGCAAATAATCAGTTCTATTTCAAACAATGCAGTTAAGTACGCAGTTTAAATGTAAGTATAGTTTAATTGTGAAAAACATTTCTATTTCAAGCTAATCATTTTAGTCGAGCAGTTCTAATTTGGCTAATTCAGTTTAGTATAAGTACTGATTTTGTTTACACAGTTAAATGTCAAAACAGTTCTATATTAAACAAATCAGTTTAGTGTAAGTACAGTTTCAATATCAAAAAACAGTTCCATTTAAGATAATTCAGTTTAGCATAAGCACGCAGTTTAAATGTAAGAACGTTTTAATTGTCAAAAACATTTCTATTTCAAACCTTTCAGTTCAGTCAACAATTCACTATAGCATAAGTGTGCCGTTAGTTCTATTTAACTCACATATAGGGCTTTATCAGGTGCTACCACGCCGGGTCAGAGTGGACCAGAGAGCAATGGCAATGAAAGGTAGCTCTGCATTCCCCAAAGCCCCAGCATCACTGGAACCTCAACATCAGATTGTTTAGTGTCATATCCAGGACACTAATTGGTTGGTCTTACTCCTCTGCAGAGGTGCAGTCGGTGTATTCTATTGCCCCAGCCGACTGAACAATCAATTTAAAGAGGGGAACGCCAAAATTGCAAAAAAGTCAACGTTACTAGAAATATGAACTAAACACGTAGACACACAAAAAAACGTGTATTTAAGAATATGTGTGCGTATGTATGTGTGTGTGCGTGTTAGTTTGACTCAAAACATATGTGCTTAAGAAAATTGAAAATCTCAGTTATTTTGTCCCTCTCTCCCGACACACACAGACACTCACTGGCCAGGTGGCTGGGGCAGTAGTATACACCGTCTGCATATCTGCAGAGGTGTAAGACTCCCCCAACGAGTGCCTTGTATATGACAATAAACAATCCGATGGAGCTTTGGGGAATGCAGAGTACCCCTTCATCGCCATCGCTCCCAGCTCCACTCTGGCCCGAAGTTGTAGCACCTGATAAGGTCTTATCTATGGATTAAATAGAACTAAACTGTATGTTTATGCTAAACTGCATTGTTTGAAACAGAACTCTTTTAACATTTAAACTGCATACTTATGCTAAACTGATTTGTTTGAAATAGAACAGCTTTACATTCTTTACATTTGACGGTGTGTAAATAAATGACTGATGTTTAAGTGAATTGCTAGTGATACATACCAATACTTGGAACCATTTAATTTTGTTGACAAAACTGAATAGATTTAAATAGAACTGTTTTTGACATTTACATTGTGTACTTATGCTAAACTGAATTGTTTGAAATAGAACTGTTTATATGTATAAAAATTGATTCACCATTAAATAAACTACAATGGTTGATATGCCATGAAACCAAACTACACACACACACACATAAAGATATATATATATATATATATATATATATGTGTGTGTGTGTGTGTTTGTGTGTATGTGTGTGTGTGTATTTATTTATCAACCTCTCCGTACGAGCAGGATGTGACACAAGGTTGATTTTTAAGTGGAGATTTTTCCTTTTGCGAGACTGGTTGTCTAACAAAGGCTAAAGAACCCAATTTGCCCAACTATTTACCCATAACTGGAAGGAGAATAATTGGATTCATACCTTCCCAAGGGTAATAGCATCTATATATATATATATATATATATATATTTCGTTGAATATAATAGACATTTTTGTCTACATATTTTCTTGTTAATCCTTTCATATAGCCGTATTGATTTTATAATATTCGGCGGGAATTGATTGATGTATTTTCCATAATTGTTCATTTCCCAAGTACTTTCTGCCCGACTTTGGGCCATCATCAGGGGAGGATCTATTACAAAAGTGATATAACTTTTGTATGTACATTACTTCTTTGTAAGAAGAAGAGCGGCTGTGCCATGGCAGTGTGTAGCGTTTACTTTTAAAATTGTTCTATAAATAGTGTCAGTTGCTAAAGACATTTAAGTACATTAGCACTGGTTTGAATATTATATATATATTGCAGTTCACGGCTTCCTTATGTGTATGTCGACATCGGTTTCAGTTGATGAGATATTGCTGAAGAGGATTGCCATTTATTTTGGAGATAACTCCATCCTATTTAGATCATAAAGACTTTATTTATCTGCATTCATGTTGAGGCAGTATTTGTTTCTGCCTTTCACAATACCAGACTTGACACAAGGTCTTTTTTAGTGAGGGTTATAGAGAAAAGTGAGGTAGAGCATGAACCGAGACTCGTGTCCTGCTGGACATCGGCTCACTTAGTCCCGATGAGCCTGCTGAACCTAGACTCACAAGATATAACTTGAATCTGACACGTATACCTGCTCGTAGCTTAAAGTAGACCAGATTGGTCTATCAATACAGTTCGCTTACCCGAAGGTGACCCAGCCGAAGCCAAGAGCAATTCGATCTCAAATCTGATCTTGGTCTTTTGCTTCTGTCCGGCACGAATGCAAGACAGTAGCCGCAAAAGGTATTCATGTAGAGGTATTGACATGTTGTCGATTATATGGAAATTTGATTTCTATATTAAAATGAAACGTGATATATTTCAAGCTGTGGCCATGTCAGATATACTATATGGCTGCACCACCAATACTCTCACTAAACTCTTAGAGAAAAAAAACTAGATGAGAACTACGCAAGAATGCTACATGCTGTTTTGAATAAATTCTAGAAAGCAGCACCCTACAAAACAGCAGCTGCGCGGCCACATGCCTCCCATCTCATAAACCATCCAATACAAACAAGACATGTAAAGCATAACTGGAGAAGTAAGAACAAATGTTCTCCAGTGGACTTCTACAATTGGACACACCAAAGCTAGATGACAAGTAAAGACTTTCATACATCTTGGTGTGGAGGCGCTCCTTGTAAGAAATGGATACGGCAACCCGAATTCAAATCTCGGGACGAGGCTGCTTGCATTTCACATAGCGCTAATATTCTTTGGAAAAGTAAATAAAGAAACCAAGCCAAGCCTTTTGCCTTTGTAGTCACGTGGTTTCCTTCTTTTTTGATGTTTAGTTGTCATCAATAAATCTTTCCGCATTATAAGACGGTCATTTAATAAATCTATCAGTCTTTCTATTTGAGTATCATTCAATAAATTTGGGGAATTAAAAAAAAATTTTTTTCAAGAATCATTTTCGATAAATGTAATTTTTGTATTGTTGGAAATTCGTTTATAGTAAAGATAATTTAATCTCGTCGAATATTTGTTTTGAGGCTATTCAAAATAGTGACAAATCGAAAAAGTGCTTCACAATTTAACAGAGGTTTGTCATAATTTTTTTTGTCGCTGAAAAGTGCAGGCCATGTGAAATTTGCAGAAGAATATGTGATATGTGTACGGAGGAGGAGCATGTTTTATCAAAAATATTTACAAATGGGCCAAACAACGGTTCACGACTATAAGCTTGAGCTGAAAAGAGAGTCCATCAAGTGGAAACATATTGTTTTCCAGTAAATAAAAAATTCTGGGCGCAGCGATCAGTAAAGAAGGTCATACTGACTGTGTTCTGAAACAGAAAAGGACCCATGACAATTGATTTCCATAAAAAAGGGGGCAACTGTAAGCAGCGCTTCCTGATGCCAACAACCACGGCAAAATTTCTCCTTATTTATTGAATGACTCTAGTACGTGGGATTGAAATTTCTTCCCATTTACACTCTAGGGGAAAATGCTCCTAAGATTCAAAGTTCTTCTTATAGGCGCCAAGAACCAATCTTTTGAGAATCACAATTCTTAACCTCTTTTACTAAACAAATCTTTTTACTTTCTTTCTTCATTTTTTTTATGCTTCCTCGTTCCTTCAAACCTAGCTTCTTCTTTTCCTTCCTTCTTTCTCTTACCTAGACTTCTTCTTCAACTCCTTAAATTGACAACTGTACAGCTCCACAGTGCACCATCGTCAGCGTCCCGACCCTTTTTTTTTTGTCACTCGCCACACCCCATTTTTATTTCCAAAAACTCAAACTCCCATCCCAAAACATCTGGCCAGCGCCCTAGTGGAACCTGATCGGGATGTTCGCATCGACAGTATTTTCTTTTCCCTCTTTGTTTTCGTTTCTCATCTGAAAGCATCCAGATTTAGAGTTTCAAAATAATCAACCATTTCCGTAAACATAACCTCTTCCCTTTTCCCCTCTCCACAACTAAACTCTACTACTGATGATTCCCCACGCCTATCTGTCACCCGACGCGATTCTTTAGTCGTCTCCCTCACTTGAAATAAATCCAGTTTTCTTTATTCATATTTACCAACCCCTCCGCTCGGACAGGATATGACACAAGGTCAATTTTTAAGCGGAGTTTAACAGGTTTGAATTCAGAGTTTTCCTTCTCTTAGACTAGTTGCCTCACCAAGGTTGAAGAACCCAGTCTGCCCTACTATTCACCCATAGCATTTGAGTGAGAGAGTGCATGTGTACGCGCGTGCGTGTGACTGTGTGTGAATCTATTTCATACTTTGTATGCAAAATTCACTGTTCACATCGACGTAACATTTATACATCCGGGAGATTAAATTCTGAAGGATTATCCAATTAACTTTTAGACAGTTAATTTGAGTTGTTTACTCTACGAGCGGGTCCAGTCTACTGGGGCTGTAAAACACACCGACTGCATCTCTGCATGGCCCAGTAGGCTGAGGATGTAGAATACACCGATTGCAACTCTGCCGAAGGGTAAGACCCCTACAACGAGTATCCTGATATGACACTAAACAAACTGATGGTGAGGTTCCAGTAATGTAACAGCTTTGGGGAATGCGGAGTACCTTTTCATGGCCATCGCTTCCAGGTCTACACTGGCCCGGAGAAGTAGCATCTGATAGGGCCCTATCTATGGGTTAAATAGAACTAACGGCATAAAATGAACTGTTTGATTAAACTGAATAGCTTGAAATAGAAATGTTTTTGACAATTAAACTGTACTTACATTTAAAATAACCGGGACATTGGCCCAGCGGTTAGAGTGTTCGCCAATGGCCCGGGAGACCTGGGTTCAATCCCAGGTCGAGTCATACCAAAGACTTTAAAAATGGTACTTGATACCACCTTGCTTAACACTCAGCATTATAAGGTACGGTTCAAGGGTAAAGTGGAGCAATCCTGGGAATGGAGTAGCGCCCTCCCCTACACCTTGGTGTAGTAGCTATCGAAAAAGGAGCCTTCGGGTCACCCTCGACTATGGTCGCTAACTTTACTTTACTTACATTTAAAATGCGTGCTTATGCTAAACTGAATTGTTTGAAATCGAACTGTTTTTAACATTAAAACTGAACTTACACTAAACTGAATTGTTATATATAGAACAGTTTTGACATTTTACTGTGTAAACAAAATCTGTTCTTACAATAAATTGAATTAGCCGAGTTAGAACTGTTTGAATAAACTGAATAGTTTGAAATAGAAATGTTTTTGGGAGTTAAACTGTGTACTCATGCTAAATTGAATTGTTTGAAATAGAACTGATTATTCTCTTAAAAATGGATTTGGCCTTAAATAACCTACAAAGGTTGATATGCCATAAAACCCAACCAACCAACCAGTTCGATGTAACTGAAGACGATTCAGTCCTTGCAGTGTTTGACCTTACGCGACACAAGGACACATAGTAAGAAGAAGGTGTGGGGACACTGTTGCGCCAAACTTTATTATAAGTCTAATCATGCTTTCTTGGAATTAGTATTTCAAGCCCTTGCTATTTATCTGGTAAGAGCGAATTGCAAATATATTTATAAACCAGTTTCTGACACACTGTAAGATGTAAGTATACAGGAAAAAGTGTTACCTCTCAGGGATATCTCTGAAAGTGAGAAGTTCCCCTGTGGCGTAGTTGCAAACGTGCTTGACTTCGACATCATAATAAGATTGTTCGAATACCAGTCCCGTAATTATTTTCTTTTAGGACTTAATACCCTTGGGAAAGGTATGAAATGACCCCCCCCTTATTCCTTCCAGCTAGGGGTTAAATTGTACCACTGTTGTTATTCAACAAAGTTGGCGTTGGCATTGAGTAACTCACGGCGGTTGATAGAGTCGAGCATATTTCAATAATTAACTAATTAATAATTAACTAATTAATAATTAACTAATTAATAAAATAATAATTATTTTAATCCTGTTTTACTTAATAGTATATTCTTCGTCTCTTATTCTTATTAGAAGATTTCAAAAATATTACATTAGAAAATGGACCTATGCTTTTCTAAACGAAATAAGCACAAAGAGAAACACTACCTTATCTTGAATTTGAACTTAGCTCGCCGAGTCCATTTTCTCCGGTAATAACCATTACACCACCAACGTGGAGCAGTTACAGCCGACGAAACTTACAAACCACTACTACATGGGGAGGCATCCACACGAATAGAGAGTGGTATGGGGTAACAAATTTAATTCCCACTTCGTTAGTCTAGGAGATTAGTCTTTCTATTGAGTCTTTTCGAAAAGCCAAGAGTCTAAGAACGCATTTGCCCCGACCCCCGCACTCAGTGTTAGCTCAACCTGGGAGGGCGGTTAAGTTGAGAAGCCATGACTTAACACGTCATTCGGGAACTTGCTGTTCGCCAGTCCTGTCGTTCTAACAACAATCTTCTTACTTATTCTTTCACCGACCGTGCCTATCCCCTTCGCTACCAAACACGCTCTCTCATCCTCATAATCCTATTCTATCTCCTGTTTTCCTACGCTTTTTTGACGCTGCGAATCGTCAACAAAACAAACCCTGTGCGGTACTCTATTAACACCTCCTGAATTCGCCTTGTTACTTTGGATAATCTTACTTTTTAAGTCATGACACACAGTCTAGCTGTTCCACCTCTCAAACCCCACGCAGCTACGCAACTCTTGCTTGCTTTTAAACGCCTTAGAAAGATGGTTTCCCATGCTTATCCTCTGAAGCCGAAAAGATTTAAGGCTTATAGCGATAGTTTCCATATTTTTCGCTTTCAAAGTGCACTTAGGAAACAATAAAAATATATTGGTAATTTGTGAATGCAAATAGTAAAAAAAATTTTTAAAGCATTATTATCAACTATAAATTTACGTTATGCCTCCGTCCTCTATCATCTGGAACAAAGCAGTCTACTTTCTGAATACGTAATGATAATTTTATACAGGAATTTTTCAGTATTCTACGGCCAAAATAGAGATAGAATGGCTGTGGCCTCAATGTAAGTGAGTTCGAATTCTAGTCGCGTTATTACATTCACTTTAGGACTAATACTCATGGGGAAAGTATTGGCCCACCAGGTATTGGAGGCCTGGCGGCTGGGGCTGTAGAATATACCGACTGGATCTCTACAGAGGTGTAAGACTTCCCCAACGAGAGTCCTGGATGTGATACTAAACAATCTGATGGTGATGCTCCAGTTATGCCAGAGCTTTGAGAAATGCGTGGAGTACCTCTATTTTGATATCGCTCGCAGGTCCCCTCTGACTCGGAGTGGTAGCACCAGATAGGGTCCTGCCTATAGGTTAGATAGAACTAAGCAGTGTACTTATGCTAAACTGAATAGTTTAAAATAGAACTGTTTTACATATAACTGTGTGTAAACAAAAAACTGTACTTATGCTAAACTAAATTGTATTAAATAGGATCTGTTTTTGAAATTTAAACTGCCTACTTATAGTGAATTGAATTTGAAATAGAATTGTTTTTGACATTTAACTGCGTACATATGCTAAACTGTATAGTTTGAAATAGAACTTTATATATATATATATATATATATATATATATATATATATATATATAAATGGATTTGACATTAACTAACCAACGATGGTTGATATGCCATAAAACCAAACCAAACCAAAACAAACCAGCTATAGGTTTGATAGTATCAGTGGTGTTCTTCTGTAAGGATAGCTTTGGCATTAGATAACCCATGAAAGATAACCCATTAAACAAAGCAACCTGAACCTGTGGCTAAAATGTGACCCAAGGCTCATTTAGTGTGGGGGGTGTCCTCGTAGTGTAATGGTTAAAGCGATGGACTGCGGAATCGTAGTACGCGAGTTCGTACTCCAGTCGCGCTATTACGTTCACTTTCGGGCGAATACCCTTGGGAAAGGTATGAACCCCCTTATCCTCCCAGCTATGGGTTAAATAATACCACTACTGTTCTAGGAGAATGTCTTTGGCATTAAATAACCTAAAAAGAGTTGATATGCCATTAAACAAAGAAACCAAACCAAACCAAACCAATCATTTAGTGTGGGGTGCCTCGAAGAAAGAAAATCTTTTCAATGAGGGAAAGAAATTGTTCATGCAGTTTCGGCGTCGCCCTTCAACTGCGCATCAGGTGCTGGGCAATAAATCCAACTGTTGCCCCTTTAAAGCGAGGAGCTGGCGCTATTTTCAAACAGATCTATTAAACTGATAGATGTGATCCTCACAGATACTCTCACTCTGGACCAGGGTCAAGCTGGGAGTAATGACAACGATGGGTGATTCCACATTTTCCCAGCGCTCACCAGTTCAGTACCAAGTTACCCCTTCGACAAAAGAGATCTTACCCCTCTGCACGAGATGCTGCCAACGTGGTATAAACCCCGTTAACAAGGAAGTTAATCAGTATTTCAAATTCCTGCATTTCACTGAATTTGAAACCGTGACAGTAGGATAAAGAAATGCAACTATCGCAATGAGAAAAACACATTTTACGAACAAAATAGATAATTATATATATATATATATATGTATGTATTGATAGAGGAATTATATATTATAAAATGAATTACCATGATCAGTGGAGGAGATGACGGTATACGCTGCGGATGAGACCTAATAAGGTAATTTACAAAGCTCTTTGCTTCGATGTCGCACAAGGCCGAATGAATGGGGCACCCAATGAGACTCGAACTCACTCGTGTAGGTTTGCTAGTCTAGCTTGCTAACCGTAACACCACCTGAGGTGCCCGGATGAGACCTAATAAGGTCGAAACAGCTGTCCAATGTTGCCGTATGTCGCACGCAATGCATGCCAGATTTTCTGATCATAGTAATTCAATTTATAATAGAGAGATAGGTTGTAGATAGGTAGATACTCTTCTCTGATAGATCGATGAATAGATCTAGATCTTTCAAAATAGATTGAGAGAAAGAAAGAGAAAGAAAGAGTGGATGTGTATAGTTAGATACTATCCTTTTACTAATGGATAGAGAGTAAGATAGATAGAAATAGTTATATATATATATATATATATATATATATATATATATATATATATATATATATATGACAAAGAGAGAGAGGGGGGAAGTGGAGGCAATGAATAGGTAGATATTATTTTCTAACGGTTGGTCATTCTCTTCAAGTTTGTTCCAGAAATGCTTTTGTCAAAAAAATAAAAATTAAAAATTAAATAAAAAAATAAATAAATGAATGAATAAATAAAAGGAAAAAAAGAAAAAAGATTAAGAAAAGAAAGTACCTAGATGAGGCACAACATTCAGTTCGTTTTTTTTTTTCTTTCTTTCTTTCTTTCTTTTCGTCTCTTTTTTTATGCAGACGTCTTTCACGCATCCGAGTCTAATGGCGGTAATAACAACAGGTGCGATTGTGTACATATCGTTTTGTCAACGATTTGAAGGTAAATGCATTCCGTAGACAATGGGACATGGGGGTCGTGGGTAGAGGAAGTAGAAATGGAACGTTCGGGCACTGATGTTAATCTTTTCTTTCTAAATATATTTTCAAAGGAAAATTCTTCGAGACTAATGTGTCCTTAACTGATTCGGTGTGCAGTCGATTGTGTTTGCCATCAACTCAATTACAGTTCTCTCCCTCACTCATTTTATTATATCTTTTTTTATTTATTTATCTTTTTTTGGGGACATTTTTTCCAGACCGGCCCTTTTCCTTTTCTACCAAAGTTGACTCTACCCACTGTCCACATCCTGACGGACGGAACTATGCCTCCTGCACCAATAGACGAAAGGATTTACATAAGATGGAAAAACCAGTGGGAGACGAAGACAAATCATTTTCTCTCTTTACTGCTATTTGTCAATGACGACCAACAAATATCAAATAACTCTCTTACATGAAAGCAAACAAATGCAGAACTTTGATTGTACATACGACTACTTATAGGCGTTAGTCACACACAAATACACACACATAGGCACAGAGACACGCATATATACATATATATATATATATATATATATATATATATAATTTTCTATTTCATACTCCTCCTCCATATTTATATACATATACTTTAAAATGAGTAGGTCCACGAAGAGATTTGTATTATTTTAGAATTTATTTATTTTGTTCTTATATACGCCTATGTTTCCAGCTTGATGCTTTCGCCAGAGAACATGTACGACAAAAGGCCTTGTTAATGGGTTAATCAATGAGACTTGAACTAATTCGTGTTTGCAGTTTGACTGGTTTTAAGTAGGTTATGGTTTTTTTTTATGAATGCCGGTCCTTTCTTTTTTCTTAGAGTGTGTTTCTCTTAGCCTACTTGACCCCTCATTTGATTTTGATATTTGATACGTTGTGTGTGTGTGTGTGTGTGTGTGTTTGAGTGATTTTGGATTTCCTTATAGTAATTTTTTCTCTGTGTGTGTGTATGAGCTCTTGAGATTTTTCTGTATATATATATATATATATATGTGTGTGTGTGTGTGTGTGTGTGTGTGAGTGTCTTTGTGTCTATTTATTTCCCTTTGTGTGAGTGTAAGATTCATATTTTATTCAACTTAGGTTTAAATTTATATATAAAATTCTTTTCCTTTATTTGAAGTAGCCTGTAGTCGTTCGTTTGATATATTGGCATTATTTTAAATTTACTCCGATTAAATTAGTGTAGGTGTTTCGATACATTTCATTTTCTAATTATATCACGTATTTTGCATCGTTTATTATTGCATTTGGTAACCCTTTGTGTTGTGTTTTCCGAATTGTTTCTGGCTTTTAATGATTTTTGCTGTGTCGAGTATATCTTTGATTTTGTCATTGTTTTTAAGTTGGCCTACATTTTTCATTATTTCTATGAATAATTCTGGGTTGTTTTGTGGTAGGTTGCGACAGATATATGTATAATGTATGTGTGTATATGGATGTATATATATATATATATATATATATAGATGTATATTTATGTATGTACATATATGCATATATATGAACATATATGCATATATATGTACATATTTGTATATATATTCGTATATATGTGTGTTTATAGATATATATGCATAAATCTATATGTACATATATATACATCGTATATATCGAGTGTTTGCCAATGGTCCGGGAGACCAGGTTCAATCCCAGGTCGGGTCAAACCAAAGACTCAAAAAATGGTACGCGGTGCCGACTTGCTCAACACTCATCATTTTAAGGTTTGGATCAAGGGTAAAGTGAAGCAATCCAGAGAATGGAGTAGCGCCCTCCCCTACACCTCGGTGTTGTAGCTATCAAAAAGGGTGCCTTCGGGTAACCGTCGACTACAGTCGTCAACTTTACTATATACATATTTATATATATACACATGTATACTTTTGTGTGTATATATATATACGTAATTACGTGCGGGCGCGCGCACTCACACACACAAATAAATATATATATATAATTTTATGTAAAAATAGAAATAAAAAATATACTTCATTAGAGTCATTATAAATCTATTTCTGGTCGCGATGACCATCATCAGATATTACGCAAAAAATTATTTGGGTTTTCTTATGAGACTTCTGGTAAGAATAGGACTTTTAAAAATTTCAATTTTTTGATTATAATAATTTTTTGATTAAAATAATTTTTTGATTTAAATGATTTTTTTAAATATATTTTTATCATATATTTTAATCTAGAAACATTATTTTCTGTGGATATAATTATATCTATTATTTTTTTTATACAATGTTTATACATTCCCTTTAAAAAAATGTAACCCCTAATTTCAATGTTAATGAAAATTTAAAAAATCTAATTCCGGAAAGATCAAACAGTGGCATGCGACTTATTTAAAACGATAGATATAATATGCATTCTTACTTCCGTTAAAACTATTTGAATTATAAATATAAAAAAAAAATATAATTCATGTTATCAGGAAATAATAATTTAGTGCTGATATTGATTTACAAGATTCTATTTTGAATTATCAAAATTATAGTAAAAGTTCATGTTATTTATATTTGGAAGAAAATAACATATCGAATGTTAAGTTAATCGTAATAAACAAAGAATTGATATGCATTCAACATATCGAATGTTCAGTTAATCGTAATAAGCAAAGAATAAGATGTAATAGATATTTGATTAATGTTACTAATAATTCCTAACTTACAATTAGAATAAATGAATTATTAGTTTCCTAAATTTTTGTGTGCATATAGAAAAAAAAAACGGTGTGTAAAAACGTTTTTGTACAAGGATAGTTCCTTCTTGTTATAAGGCTATATTCATCTTTTTTTTATTTCTTATTTTATCATCTCGTTATAAAAATATATATTTATACTTTATCTTCTAAATTTAATTGTATTTTGTATTAGAAAAATCTATTATAAATTATTTATTATTCAATCTATTTTTTGAATTATGGATCAATATTCCAATATGTAGAATTAAAAATGTATTAATCATTTAATTAATGGTAGTTAAATATATTTAAAATTATTAATATATCAAGTTAGATTATACTAAGAATTTATTTCTGTGTTTAAATGCAGGAATCATTCTTGTTCTTGTTGTTTGTAAATTTCCATTCAAATATTTCAATATACATATTTTCTCTTCTAAGCATAAATTACACTTACTATATAAACTATTTGTCGAGGAGGATCTTAATTATTTTCCAATTCATAATAAGTCTTAGCCCTAGTTCTATCTGATACCGGAAATACCTAGATTATGCAGTTTGATTTTTTAATGTTGGATTTTGAAAATGGTTGTAATATCTAAATTTCTAGTTTAAGCTTGTCATATCCTTGTCATTAGTATCATTTTCTTTAGTTGAAATGTTTGCTTCATATATAATATCATTAAGATTACATTTATTTCCTAGCAGTCATTTGCCCAATCGGCTGGGGCTGTAGAATACACTGACTGCACCTTTAACGAGTGTCCCGGATATGACACTAAACAATCTGATGGTGAGGTTCTAGCAGTGCTGGATATTTGGGGAATGCAGAGTACCCCTTCATTGCCATTGCTCCCAGGTCCACTCTGGCCCGGAGTGGTAGCACCTGATAGGGCCCTAGCTATGGGTTAAATAGAACTAACAGCATACTTCTGCTAAAATGAATATTTTGAGTAAACTGAATAGCTTGAAATAGAAATGTTTTTGACAATTAAACCGTTCTTACAGTTAAATTGCGTGCTTATACTTAACTGAATTATTTGAAATAGAACTGATTTTTGACATTAAAACTGTATTTACACTTAACTGAATTGTTTCATATAACTGCTTGAATAGTTTGAAATGAAAATGTTTTTGACAATTTAACTGTGTACTTATGCTAAACTGAATTGTTTTAAATAGAACAGATTATATACATAAAAAGGGATTTGGCCTTAAATAACCTACAAAGGTTGATATGCCATAAAACCCAACAAACCAAACAAAACCAAACCTAGTGGTCATTCTTTTTTATTTTACAATTATTTGAATGTTTTAAGTTGTCATTGTTATTCCAGTCCATTTTATTTAATAATTTCTTGTTGAGATTGTCAGTTATTTTAGATACATTGTTAGTGCAAGAATAACCCAGTTTTACATTATTCATATTAATTATTTTTCTTGGGGGGTGGTTCTCATCTTTAAAATTTTTGTTTATTAAACCTAGAAAAATGTTTCCCTATATTGATATTAGAGAGTTTGCAAAAACTAGGGTTAAACCAGATAATATTTCTACTTGTATCTTTATTAATATTTTTGCTTATTTTATTATCAATATTTAATTCTGTTGTGGACCAGTAAAGGGTCCTGAAGAAAGACACGAACTCGGGTTTACGTGGAACAAAGTATATTAACGAAAATATTATAAAATGTAGGTAAAAAGGGGTTGAACGTAAGTCTGACTGCCTGCCAAAGTGTTAGGCTGGGGAGAACTTCTGTATTTATATTTATCGATGCGTCCCACCAACGCACGAATATGGCACAAGGCCGTTTTTAAGGTGGGCCCGGTCGCAGGGTCGAAGCCCACACGCGTCCGGTAAGGCCAAAAATACCTTCGGCCCCGTCGGCATTCCCCTTTTTGGGGCGTCTCAGGCGCCAGGCAATAAACCCAACCCCCCCGAAGGGGGTATTGGCCTGGGGGGATGGCCCCCTGAGGCCGGAGGAAATCTCCAGTGCCGAGGCACACCTGGCAGAACCGTCCAGAGATAAAACGGGGCTGGGGAGAACTTCACACCGAGATGAATATTCTTCCGGTATTAATAGCAACAGGAAGAGTTCATTACAGTTGGGTACCATAAGAAATTCCTTATTAGTTCTATTATTTCTTCTATCATTGCCTCCGCCATTGTTGTGATGTCTATTGGCTTCTAAATACTTAAGATCATTTTTATAACCGCTGTTATGTACGGCTTCATGGCAAATGTCTTTAAGATTATTAAATATGTTTTTAAATGATAATCTGTTTATTCTAATATTAATTGCATTAGGAATTTGTTTAACTATGGATGCAGGTTGGTTAGAATTAACGTTAATGTATGTTGGTATAACATTCGTCTCACGAAATGGTTTATAAGAATTGTCATTTGAATTGAGATTTACATCTAAAAAATTTACTATTTTCAAGTTAGAACCAATCATCTTCTGGATAAGGCTGTTTGTATTTCGCTTAACGTTAATACCCTTGGTAAAAAGTTAATTCCAACTATTCCTGTTTCACCTATGGGTTAATAAAACATTAGAGTTGACTCTTTAAACTTGGTATGGCAACTACTTGGGAGAGGGAAAACTCTGAATCCAAACTTGTAAAATTCCGCCCAAAATTTGAGAGATTGATGAATACATATTCGCAGGTCAGTTGAAAAGCTCATTGGCTGACCTAAGATACTCTCATGAAATGTGAATAAATGAAGCTTATTTTTCAGTATAATCACCCTTGCTGTTTATACACTTTAACCATTGTCGTTGCTGTACTTGGATCCCATTGGTCAAAGAAGTCATCAATAGCAGATACGACGTAATCAAATTAACGTTTTCGGTCCACCCTCATACGTTTTTTTTAATGTATTTTTTTTTTAAATCAAAAGAAAATGCTGAATACGGACTTACTGTGCCAGATCAAACCGAAAATAAAGTCCTTTTTGGCGGCACTATTACTGCCAGTTTCACGGATTATTTTTAGTTTAAAAAAAAAAAAAAAAAAAGAAATACTCGCATCTAATAGTTGAATTTCTTTTACTCCCTTAAAGAAGAGTAAAGGAGTTACTCAAACGTGCGTGTGCATGTGTGTGCCCGAATATGTGTGGATGTATGCGTGTGTATATATGTGTCTGTGCGTGTGTATGTATGCATGTGTACGTGAGTGTGTGCGTGCGTATATGTATGTGCATGTGTGCGTGTGTGCATACGTGTGTATTTGTTTGAGCGTGTGCATAAGTGTGCATGTCGGTATGCGTGTATGTAGACGTATGTGTGTGCCTGCGTGTATGTGTGTGTTTATGTGTGTGTATGAGTGTGTGCATGCGTGTGTGTCTGTATTTGTGTGTGCGTGTGCATACGTATGTATGTAGGTAAGTGTGAATATAGGTGTATGCGTGTGAGTATGTGCAAGGAGTACATTCGTTTTTGAGCGGTTACATATTTATATATTTATGTAACAGATTTTCTAAACTGTAGAGTTTGGTAATAGATAATACCTAATAATATCTACTTTGTATATTTAGTATTCCAATAGAAATAGAATCCTGGTATCTTTGGTT
The DNA here is from genome assembly GCA_963585895.1 of Sepioteuthis lessoniana. Taxonomy (NCBI): domain Eukaryota; kingdom Metazoa; phylum Mollusca; class Cephalopoda; order Myopsida; family Loliginidae; genus Sepioteuthis; species Sepioteuthis lessoniana. Next base: position 92,286,387 of record OY757915.1, on the reverse strand, counting down.
GAGAAGAAAATTATTTTTTTATAAAAGGTTTTTAGAGGTTTACTTATTTATAGTCAGTTATGTATTTCAGTTTCTTCTGTTTCTATCCATCAACACACACACACACACACACGCATGTGCTCACACACACACACACACACACACACACACACACATATATCTAGATATATATATATAATTCCTGTAAAAGATATAGTTACAAAAATGTATTTAAAAACCTTTGTAAGATGAAGACACTCAATACAACTTTTCAAAGAGAAAGTGTTTATCACTCAACATCAAGTTGAAATTAAATACATGTACGCACACATAAACACCCTTATATACATATATATATATATATATATATATATATATATATATATAAAAGTAAGTATAGTTGGTGACCTCAGTAGAGGGTGAACCGAAGGCTCTCTTTTCAATAGCTACGACACAGAGGTGTAGGAGAGGGCACTACTCCTTTCCATGGATTACTCCACTTTACCCTTGACCCTTACCTTATAATGGTGAGTGTTTAACAAGGCGGGATCAAGTACCATTTTTTGAGTCTTTGGTATGACTCGACCTGGAATTGAACCCCGTTCTCCTGGACCATTGGCAAACAATCTACTCATTATGCCAATGGCTCGGTTTACATATATATATATATATATAGAGAGAGAGAGAGAGAGAGAGAGGGAAAGGGAGAGAAAGAGAGAGAGAGAGGAGAAAGAGACTAACAGAATTAGTAATTTATTATCAATCGTATTTAATGCATAACCTCGACTACATCAAAAAGTAAGCGTATATAAAACCAGTGCCTTTGGATACGTATATGAGAGAGAGAGAGAGAGAGAGAGAGAGAGAGAGAAAGAGAGAGAGAGAGAGATAGACATGTTAGAACCTATTGGGGCTTTTTTCTTTGTTCGTGTTCCCATTATTCGGCCACGATTTGCTTTCTTTCTTCTTCCTCAACAGACTGACCCGCTGCCAACGATCGGACAACCCTTTCGGTCGCTAACAGCAGCAACAAACAGGTTTCATTTGCGTTTCTCTCGTCCGCGGTGAACTTCATTTGTATTATGGTCATTTGTGTAAACAGATAATTTTGTCCCTAAGAAACTCTTGATGATCACTCCGAGAATAATGGACATTGCCGCGTTGAAAGCAATCACGAAATCTCATATATATTAATATATATATGTGTGTGTATGTGTGTGCTCATTGATATTTCTTAAGCATAGTATGATCTAGTATGAAATACGGTCATGTGGTGGTGAATGGACAAGAAAAGTTAGCTTAGAGTGCTAGCCTTTAATTCCAATGTGGAAGTATATATAAGTGCGTGTGTGTGTGTATGTGTGTTGGTATATATATATAAATATATATAAGTGTGTGTGCAGGTGTGTGTATGCGTGTGTATATATATATATATATATCTTTAAGAAAAAATAAAACCGGTCACATTAAGATTAAGATTATAAATTTATTTCCATCCGATTATGTGTTTTTAATAATACTACATATATATATATATATATATATATATATGTAAAAGAGTTTTTTTCCAAGAATAAAAACTTTACGCATGAAGTAGACATGAAAACGAGTAGAATCAATTTAATTATTTTAGATTTTATCGTTCTCTGCTCTACAGTATTTGAGCACTTTTTGCATTTAAGAAAAACGTACTTCTTGAATCTTAAAAGTGCTTAAATACCGGACATACATACATACACACATATATTCATATACACACATATCATATTTACCGACCCCTCAGCTCGGGCAGGATATGACACAAGGTCAATTTTTAAGTGGAGTTTAACAGGTTTGAATCCAGAGTTTTCCTTTTCCTAGACTAGTTGCCTCACCAAGGCAGAAGAACCTAGTCTGTCCTACTATTTACCCATAGCTGGAAGGAGAATAATTAGATTCATACCTTTCCCAATGGTATTAGTGCTATGTGAAATGCAATCAGTCTCGTACAGGATTTGAACTCGTGTCGCCGTGTCCATTTCCGACGACGATAACCATTACACCACGGGCACCTCCACACACACACACACACACATATATATGTGTGTGTGTGTGTGTGTGTGTATGTGTGTTTAAAAATCTTGAAGTCCTTTTAAAAACGTCAATAAAAACAAATTAAAATATTATTGCATATACGAATACTTTCTTCCAGTAAATGAAAGGAATCGTATTACGCGTCTGATCATTAAGAAATCCCCATGAAACTGACAGCTAGGCGAAAAAAGAGTTGCGATATGAAATTCAATATTCAGTCGCATTTAGGGACGGTTTTAACAGGACTTTTAAATGGTATTACTTGGCTCCGTATCTTGATGTTTTGAGCTGTAACAAAAAAAAACGCGAGTAAGTAGTTTTTTCTTAAATTCTCTCTCTCTCTTTCTCTCTCTTACTCTTTCTCTCTCTCTCTCTCTTACTCTTTCTCTTTCTCTCTCGCACACATACACATACACATATAGGGTTATGGGTATGGGTGGGTGTGTATGTGCACGTTTGTATGTCATTGCTATCAATTTGCACTTGAGCAAGACCATTACTTGGATTTAAGTTACAAAATTAAATAGATTTGAACGGTTGTAAACTCTTAACTGTAGCAAATTAATTAGCCCAGTCGGCAGGGATGGGGGCTGTAGAATACACCGACTGCATCTCGGCTGAAGGGTAAGACTCCCCACCCAAATGAGTGTCCAAGACATAACACTAAACAATCTGAAGGTGAGGTTCCAATGTTGCTGGAGTTTCGGGGAAAGCGGAGGACTTCTTCATTGCCATCTCTCCCAGGTCCACTCTGGCTTGGAGTGGTATCACTTGATAGGGTCCCATCTATGGGTCTAATAGATCTAAATTTTGTACTCGTGCTAAACTAAATTCCTTGAAATAGAACTGTCTTGGCATTTAAAGCGCATACTCTTGCTAAACTGGATTGCTTGAAATAGAACTGTTTTGACATCTAAAGTGCATGCTTATTCTAAACTGAATTGCTTGAAATAGAACTGTTTTGATATTTAAAGTGCATGCTTATTCTAAACTGAATTGCTTGAAATAGAACTGTTTTGATATTTAAACTACGTACTTATACTCAACTGAATTGTTTGAAATGGAACTGTTTTTGTATGCTAAACTGAATTTTTGGAAATAGAACTGTTTTGACATTTAACTGTTTAAAAAAAACTATACTTATTCAAAAATGAATTATTTGAATAAAAACTGTTTGACTGAACTGAATATCTTGAAACAGAAAAATAGAAATGTTTTTGACAATTAAATTTCGTACTTATACTCAACTGAATTCTTTGAAATGGAACGATTCATTCGTATAAAAATGGATTTAGCATTAAATAACCTACAAAGGTTGATATGCCATAAAACCCAAACAAACAAACAAACAAACGAACAAATATCAGATTAATTAAGCGGGTCGGAAAGAGATTGTTGTTTGCTCTCATATACATTTATGCTGTATTTTCGGCCAAAACACAACTGAATTTATATATATATATATAACAGGAGCTAGAGCCCTTAAAGTGTTCGACGTTGTATTCAACTTCATTCTTCTACCAATTGCTGCAGCAACACGGATATAAAGTTGTATAGCACGATGCATTCCCTTCGACAACAGCAGGGTCATGAAGACGGAAGAACGGCGGTATAAGCAACTGCAGGTCTTAAAGGTTATCTTTTACTAGTGTGACGCGAAATTTGACTAAAATCCCAAAACGGAACTTTATTTTCGCACGTGTGAAGACGGGGCAGGTTGGCACTTGATCCCCTACAGAAATAAGTCCTGTTCAGAGTTCTTTTCTCAGGCAGATAAGAACTGGCATATTACGTGAGGGAATAATTTAGGGCCAGACTGGCCACCGCTGGCAAAGGGGTCCAAAATTTCACACTATCACACACCCACCAGGCCACTAAACTTCTTTCCCTTAGATAATTGAAGAATACGGGCCTATAGGTCTTAGTTGTAATAATATTAATATTGCTACAGTCGGCAACTCCGGTTTCCCGTGTGATACTTTAGGAATTAATAGGACAGTTCTAAGCAAGATAATGTAAGGCGAATAGAAGCTGAAAGGAAAGCATGGAATAATAACATAGACCACATGGTAAAATGAAAATACATAGGTTCTTTACTACGGTTATATATATATATATACGTTCAAAATGTCAAAGATATATAATAGGATAGTCCATGAATATAAATGTCTTTTCTTGGCTTTTATCCTTTTTCAAATTGAGAGAGAGAGTGGTAACAAAATTTGGGTGTAACGGAAAAATGTCCCAAAGTTACTTATCTTATTTTTTTGACGGGGTTCCACTGGAGAATTTCTCTTCTTTCACGGGCTAATAGACTTTATACTGTTTTTAATGCTGGCTTGAGAGACTCAGGTCTCTCATGTCTCAGTCTTTTGTCTTTAGCCCGGAGTGAAATGGCTATCGTCCGTCTGCCACGAGCGTTGCCCAAAAACTCCCTTTTTTTGTATTTACTTCCGTTGAGGGGAAGGGAACCCCACTTCCGTTTGGGGTCCCCCCGCCAATCATTTGGCTTCATTTTCTCTTTCCCCTTCCGATGTCCGGCGACCCAAGGTCACTTAAGTGCGAACATCTGTGTGACCCACATTCATTTCTAACGGTCACTTTTTGACTGCTAGATAATTTTAGTTCAACGGGGGGAGAGTATCATTCCCACCTCCTCGTCTCCGTGAGCCATCACGTGACACTAGCCTGAGCCGCGATCCGGTTGCAGTTACAATGTCTTATTAGACAGACGGTTCCTTGAAGAATAGAGAACTATTTAAATGTTTTGCTGCAATAATTATCTCACCATGAGGTGCTGTTTTCCCTAGGTTTAGGTCACATACGGTGTCTCAATATACATAGGAACCATGTGACTGCTAATAAGAAATTAAAAGTAAAGTTAGTGACCTTAGTCGAGGGTGACTCAAAGGCTCCCTTTTCGATAGCTACTACAACAGGAAGGCGCTACTCCTTTCCATGGATTGCTCCACTTTACCCTTGATCAATACCTTATATTGCTGAGTGTTAAGCCAGGAGGCATCAAGTACCATTTTTTTAAAGTCCTTGGAATGACTCGACCTGGGATTGAACCCAGGTCTCCTGGGCCATTGGTGAACACTCCAACCATCATGCCAATGTGATTGCTAATAACTCTACTAATAATAATGTTGTGATCTTTTTTTGTTTCAGATTTGAAAAGAGTATAACGACTATGAATCGTTGTTCAGAATGCCTTGCACAAGAGAGGAAAAATATTTTGCGTCATTATTTATTTGTAGACAAAAATCTTTCAAAACTGTATCCAAATAGATGCAACCAATAATATAGTAATGATTTATTACTAAGACAAGAAACTCAAAAAAAGATTGCATGTCCCGGAAGCTGATATAATAACAATTAAAAAAAATTGATTTGATGTCTCTTGCTCAAAGGATGGATTTTTTACAGGACGTGTTCCTTATGACCACCATTGCGTTTGTCTGTCTAATAAATGATTCTCATATTGATTGTTTGCATCTATTTTTTTAGATAACCTATATATATATATATATATATATATATTCAACTGATGGCGTCGTAACTGTCGTCGTCAAAAGAAATAAACTTCACAACACGTATACAAATCCTGGATGTGGCATTTTGCGTTTCCTTTTGTGCTAATGCCCTTTGGAAACGTATGAATCTCTCTTTTCTCTATCTCTAGCAATCGGTATGCTGAACAAGGCTATTTCACCTTGTACGGTAACCAATAAATTAAAACCAGCTGTTATCTATTTAGAAAAAAATACGTTATGTCGCATCCTGTCCGTGGTGAAGAAATAGGGTAAATATATCACACACACACACACACACACACACACACACACACACACACACACACACATATATATATATAGTAGTTGACAACAGAAAAAAAATTCCCCCTTTTGTAGGCTTATATTTTCCGTTGTCTGCCACTATCTGATCTCTTTATCCCTCTCTTTCTTTCTCTCTCTCTCTCTCACTCTCTCTCTCTCTCTCTATATATATATTCTTTTTGTAAAAAAGAAAAAAACTGAGTCTTCAGAAAAAAAGAAAAAGAAAACTGCGTGGCCAGTGGGTAGAGTGTTCGCCAATAGTCCAGGAGACCGGGGTTCAATAATAGGTCGAGTTATACCAAAGACTTTTTAAAAGATGGTACTTGATACCTCCTTGCTTAACACTCAGCATTATAAGGTACGTATCAATGGTAAAGTGGAGCAATCCAGGGAAAGGAGTAGCGCCCTCCTTTACACCTCGGTGTAGTAGCTATTAAAAAAGGAGCCTTCGGGTCACCTTATTTACTATATATATTTATATATATATATAACATTTATTTACCCGATACAATATTTGGCACTTCGTCAGTTGATTTACGGGAGTAGAAAAAATGTTTATGTCGGACATTAGGGTACGCTTTTAAGTTCAATTTGAAAGTTTGCATGTTGGAAAATTGTCCCTAGGCCCAGGTAATATTAAGAAAAAAGTGCATACCAGTTTATACACATAAACTATGAAAGAGAGAGAGAGAGAGAGAAGCATTTATTCTCCTAATCAGACGACTATGGGCAATGTCCGTTCATAAGACCGTATATTGTGTCACGTCTTAATTTAAGACAACTAGTCATCGGGCACCATATTTCTTTTTTTCTTTTTAGCAAACAGAGCGACAAAACTTAACTAAATAAAAGATTGTTTATCTTTTCTGGGGGCTAAGAGAGACACCGTGGAGTACTTTTAATCAGTGCGACTTGTTTGACATATGAAATCAACAAACAATAACCCTGATGGTCTTGCAGAAAGGGAGAAAATGAATAAGCAGTCAAGAGGAAAGTTGGAGGTATGGTAGGGTGGGGGTAGATTGACGGGTGGTACTGTTTGCTGAGTATGGGAGAGTTAGGTAAAGGAATGGAGTAGTGTGGCTAGTTTTGAGGCTGAGAAAGGCAGTGTGTACAAATTGAAGCTATTAATGGCTGATCAAGAGCCGAAGTCCCGACAAAATTGAGTGGACTAATTACAGTAAATATTTGCGCTTAGCAATTTGTGCATAGGTAAGATTGCTTGAGAACTAATAAGAAGTTCTATCAGAGTAAGCTAATTTCCTAGAGCCTCTACATATGAAAACCACACTCACATACACCCCCCATATATATATATATATATATATATATATATATAAAGTATAAAATAAGATAAAAACAACACAGGATAAAAAAAACCCACAACTTGAATTTTCATGCTGTCAATCTTCAGTTGAGATAGTATCCATTAACTTTGAGGATAGTCGACGTGAAACTCTGAATCATGAGTTGCTTTTTGATCCTGTTTCATCATTATCCCATTTCATATTTTAGGTAATTTGTTATATAACTTGGCATTTTCGTGAATACAACACTAAAAATTTTACGGATTAATTATACGTATCTATCTATCCGTACTTGAAGGGCTGAGTTGCGTTATCCGATGGAGGGAATAACATCGCATTTAAGAATGTGTTAAGAAATGTGCTCTTTAATAATCATCATCATCATATCGTGTTCCTCGCACGGATTTCCCTAACTCTCTCTTTCGCCATCCATCCCTATCATCCATCGCTTACGTCAGGTCTTCCAGGCTATATCCTGTGTCCGCACAGAGCTCTTTTAGATAAGTTCTAACTGGTTGTCTTACGCTTGCGCGTCCGTGTGAAGGGGTCCATTGGAGAACGTTGCTTACGACTTCGTCCTTGCTGCTCCAGCAGTGTCCCGCATGTCTTGTTTGTCTTATTTGGATTCTCTTCTGGATGGGTGGTAGGTGGCCGTACAGTTGCTGTATTGTGGGATGTTGCCTCCAGGATTTGTTCAAAAGAGCTGGTAGCATCCTTAAGTAATTGCTGCCAAACTTAGTCAGCGTCCTAGTGCTGCATCCATACAGTAGTATGAACACGACCGCTACTTGGAAAAATTTGCGTTTTATGTCATCCAAATTTATTCATTCATTTATTCAATTTGTTTAAGTCTTACTTAGAAGTAGATCAAAGGGTAATCTAAATCATCTTGTTGCTGAATGAACAAAATGTAGTAGTGTTTTATTGCAGAAAACTTGCTCTATCCAACGCTGTTATTGTGTTCCCAGAGTCTGCCCGCTACAAGTAAAATGGGATAAAAGGTGAATTTTTAAGTGGATCACCTGTAGTTTTAATACTGTGTTTTTTTTTCAAGGGTTAGTTGCCCTATCTAGGCTAAAGAACCTCGTGTACCCTACTATTTAACCCAAAGTTGCGGCGGAAATTCCTATATTTCCTAAGCACTATATGGAAAGCAAACAGCTTCTTACAGGGTTTGAAATCTGGAAGGCGACTCCATTTCTTACGACAACAACATTTATTCTAAGCTCATCTACACATGTCTATTAAAATTTACATCAAAATGAATTGGTGAGTTCATCATATGTCCACCTTTTGGTTAAAGAGTCAAAAAACAGCTGATTAAAAAGACAGTTAAATGATTTCTCGACACAATCCCCACCCTCCAAGACATAAGATAAAACTTAGATAGGTTAACATGCCGTTATTATATTTTGACCTTCGACCCGGCCCAAAAAGGCCATTCAAGGTGATTCACCGGAAGGAAGTGACACATTCCAATGGCAGTTAGGAGAGGAAATCGCGTGGGCGGAAATTGGCTAACAAAATGGGACAAGCTAAAAAATCCCATGATACTCTCATAGACTGATGCACCAGAAGAGAGTGACCTCTGAACTGCATGACAGTTATTTCCGCTTGATGACGATTAAACATGGGATTTCAAAGATCGAGTGGGCGTTGAACTATTATATAGCTCAGTCAAGACAGAAGTCAAGACAGTTGAGTTCAATTCGAATTCCAGTTACAGCTGGAGACAGAGTTATAGACGAGATGTGGTAAGGAAAGCCACACCCGGCCGAAGGGGCCCTCGGGAAGCCCTGATGAGTTGGGGTCCAGAGAAGATGCTGATAAGATGCAGTAAAGAAAGCCAGCACCCAGAAGAGTGGACCCCAGGGCCTCCGGTTGAGCATCAGGAGAACGAGAAAGACACAACGTTGACGGCAATAAGAGTGGGGGTCAAAATATTACAGTTTATGTTCGGTCTCCAGCTCCCTCTCACACACAAACCTTGAGTAACCCTTTTTGAACCCTTACAATAAAGTGAGAGGTACATATATTTGTTAAAGAAGTCTTCCTGCGTCTGTTATTCATTGCGTCAGTATGTATCCTGCATGAACATGTAGATGACAATATAACACCGTTAAACTCAACCAATCAATACCTGCATCCCCCAAAAAAACAACGATGACTACTCCTGAGTTAGTAAGTTGGGGTTCCACTCAGTTAAGTCATGCGATATTGCTAAACAATTTCACTTCTTTTTTTTCTATTATCTTCAGGATTTGATTTAGTTCTTTCGACAAAATTTTGAAAGTTGAATAAGTTAATACCAAGAATATTTCTAGCCTAATCGTCTGGGGCAGTTGAATACACCGACTGCATCTCTGCAGAGGGGTAAGACTCCCCCAACAAGTGTCCTGGATATGACACTAAACAATCTGAGGCACTAGTAATACTGAAATTTGGGGTAATGTGTAGTACCTTTCATTCTGGTCACTTCCAGGTCCATTATGAGTGGTAGCACCTGATAGGGTCCTATCTATGGGTCAAATAGAACTGTTTGACATTTAAACTGAATGCAAGCAACTTATTTATTCTCAACAGAAATGCTTAAAATGATCATTTAATTTTGTAAACAAGTGACTGATGTTCAATTGAATTGTCAGCGTGAAAAAGCAATACTTGAAAACATTTAACTGTGCGCAAACAAATGATAATAGTAAATTGAATTATTCGTATTAGATCGAAATAAGTAAAACCATTTAACTGCGCGCGAAAAATAATATAAGCGCTCAGACTCGTTTAGAAATTTTAAATACAAAATGTGCTCAGAAATCATATATAATTAATATCTATATGTTTAAAAAGGATTTGGCATTAAATAACCAACAATGGTTGATATGCCAAAAAACCAAACCAAATCAAATCAAATCATATATATTTAATATATATGTATAAAGAGTATTTGGCGTTAAATAACCTACATAGGTTGATATGCAATAAAACCAAACAAAACCAAATCCTCTATATTCAATATATATGTATAAAAATGATTTGGCATAAAATAACCTACGATGGTTGATATGCCATAAAACCAAACTACTCCACTGAACTGGTGAAATATTTCATTTTGTTAGTGTGAGAAAATTGAATTACGTGAACATTTCTGAAAAGGAAGCAAACTTGATTTCTGAGATGAAGTCATCTTCTTACCAGAAAAGGTAATGATTACAGCAGACTGTACACTGTTTAACCCACATTTAAATTATTGTTTTATTAGACCCTTCGTCCTTTATAGTATCCCCGAGGTAAATAAACATGTCATGTTGGTACTGACGGGATGTTAGTTTTTCTACGGATTGTTGCATCTGATTTAGGATCTAGAAATGAAAAAAAAAGTTCATACTCTCAAACATAAAGAAGCATACACACATACACACATACATACATACACACAGACAGCCAGACAGCTTGACAGACTGACACATACACACATACACATAGATATAGTTTGGAATAGTGTAGACAATGAGTCAACGGCGCTTGGTGACCCCCATTTTCTCATCTATCCCATGAACGGACCAAGTTATGGTCGTATTAGTAAGAAACTATCAGTCACCTTGCGTCATTTGCTCTATGTCCATGATAACCAAACTTTTATATATATTCTATAACTAATATTGAGCACGCTTTATTTATTAATATAGCAAACTATATATATATATATATATATATATATATAAATGATGATATAAGTATATATCACATAGCTCTAACATGTATATGGCCCGGTCAGCCAACGCTGCAGAATACACCGACTGAATCTCTACAGGGTGGTAAGACCTCTCCCCGAATGAGTGTCCTGGATATGATGGCGAGGATCCAGTAACGATGGAGCTTTGAAAATAGAAAGAGAAATCTTAGAATTTTATTCATAATTTAAATTCAAGTAATTATTAAACATGCATTCAGAGGCATTCATGGCTAACATATATGCATTATATAATCTGTCTGTGGATGATAATATATACGTTCCCCCACCCGCGAGTGTTGAGCACTCTGGCAAAGGAATTAAAAGGATGTCACCTGCGTAAGGCAAAATTTTTCTAACGAATTGAGAACTCCAGTATCTGATTGTGCAAAATGTAAACAAACAAAAGTTGATTCAAAATGCGTTATATTCCTGAGCTGACGTAGGTCGCCGAAACGGCTATGTGGTAAGTTATCAGCTTAACGTAAAGTTTAGCGGGTTTCGATCCCAGCTTAATGCGTCTAACTTGTATAGCCACCCTGAAGGGTTGTGATACAACGAAACAGTATGTCTGTGGATTACAATATATATATATATATATATATATATATGTGTGTGTGTGTGTATGTGTGTGTGTGTGTGTGTGTTTGTTATTAGATTTATATGTTGTCTCAATTATTTGAGTTTATCTTTCCTAACGAGCGGGCGAATGTTTTTCTCTCAACCAGTTGTGAAAGCCATCGTTTCAAGTCGACAAAATATTGCTGCTTGAAAACTATGCACACACACACGAACATATATATATATATATATACTCATACATATAGACATGCACATATACATTCACAAAGCAACATACATACCCATGCAAGCATTGACGTACACTGACACACCTATATTTGTATGCATCTCTGTACACATGGATTAATAGACAAATAAACAGATATCCTTTCTCGTACCTGCTCAAGCGAAAACCAAATTCTCAAATTGCTAATGCCTTCACCCTATCGTTAGATAAAATTTATCAACAGATTAGAAAATCGGCTCTTGGACACAACCCTTCTCTCTTACTGGAAGAACAGTGTGGAAGAAGAAGAAGAAGAAGAAGAAGAAGAAGAAGAAGAAGAAGAAGAAGAAGAAGAAGAAGAAGAAGAATTTACTGACTTTAGCTTAGTCAAGCGCAAGACTAGAAATATGGGGCGTCTAGTGAAGAATGAACAAGTCCTGGAGGCAACATCCCACAAAGCACAAACTGTACGGCCACCAACCTCCCATCACGAAAACTATCAAAGTTAGACGAACCAGACATGCTGGACACTGCTGGAGAAGCAGGGACGAGCTCATAAGAGATGTACTCCTATGGACCTCCTCATATGGTCGAGCAAAAGCAGGACGACCAGCTCGAACCTACATGCAGCAGCTATGTGAGGATACAGGATATAGCCCTGAGGACCTGCCAGAAGAGATGAACGATAGGGATAAGTGGCGAGAGAGGATCAGGGATATTCGTGCTGGCGGCATGATATGATGTTGATGATGATGAGTGATTATCAAACTCCATAGTAATGAACTCTCTTGTAATCTTTTCTAAAAGTAAGTATGGTATAGATTTGGCCCAAGAAGAAGAAGAAGAAGAAGAAGAAGATAACAAGCTAAAAAGGAAATAGGAAGAGAAAAATTACAAGTATGGGAAAAAGCATTATTTACATTTTTTCGCCATGTTTATCACAACGTTTCGGCCGTTGTACGCTCCGGTCTTCTTCAGGTGGTTGGAATGTCAAACCTAGCCCTTTATTTCGCTCACCGGTGTTGACTGTTTTAGTTCCACGAGCCTTGTTTAATGAACGTCAGTTACCAGTTATCACCTGAAGAAGGCCGGAACGCACAACAGCCGAAACATTGTGATAAATATGGCGACAAAGACTAGGACAATATCCTGAAAAATCTAAATAATGTACATAATACCTCATCTCAGAAATATTGACAGATATGAGAAAAAGATGATGAAGATAATGGTTCGATTTCTTTGTTTAATGATATTTCAACCTCCGTAGGTTATTCAATGCCAAAGTCATTCTTCTAGAAGAACATAGTGGTACTATTTAACTCATAGCTGGGAGGATAAGGGGCTTCATACCTTTCCGGAGGTTATTTCTCCGAAAGTGAACGTAATAGCGCGACTGGAGTTCGAACTCGCTTTATACGATTCCGCAGTCCACTGCTTTAACCATTACACCACGAGGACACCCCCATGAAGATAATGAAAAAAATAAGTAAGTGAAGAAAATAATGAGAAGTTTCTGTTAAAAAAAAACAAAGGGAAGAAAAAGAAGAAGAATGAAAAAAAAGAAGAAATCTAATAAGTGATTAAGAGAACAGATAATACGCAAAAGGACTGAAGTAATGGCGACAACAGAAATAAGAAAAAAATAAAGACAATGTAAATGATGATGATGATGAAAAAAATAAATGAAAGAATAAAAAAATTGAAACAAAGCAGTAAAAAAGAATGAATAAACAGACAAGATGCACGGTATCATTAACAAGTTTCGAAAATCATCATCATCATCATCATGTCGTGCTGGCAGCATGGATCTTCCTAATTCTCTATCGCTGCCCACCTCTATCGTCCATCGTTCCCGGGATGTCTCCAAGGCTACATCCTACATCGGCACAGAGCTGTCGTATATAGGTTCTAGCTGGTCGTCCAACCTTTGCTCATCTATGTGATGGGGTCCACAGGAGTATGTCGCTTATGAGTTAGTCCTAAACTAAAAACCGTAATTAAAAAAAAAAAAACTTAACTTTTAAAATCTTATTAAACTTGTGCAAAATTGAGAAATTTGAATAAAGGAAAATGATAATTCTAAAGAGTTATCTTGACGTCTAGACGAGTCTAAAAGAAAATTACGAAGCTTGTATCCATGATTGTGGAACGGAAAGTTTTGAGCAAAATACAAGTTTATCGATGTGCAGCAATATTTATACTCAGCAAACCTATCTGTTTATGAGTCTTTTCTTCTTTACTTAACTGGAAAATCATCCAAAGAGTAAAATTGGAGAACTGACTGACCACTTAATGAAATATAACGTCATTATTCATATGTGAAAAGAAGAGTTTCCAAGGTTCTAACACCAATGAAAAATTCGCTGGAATTACTTACACACACACACACACACACACACATATATATATATATATATATAAGGGACGAGTCGACGTAAAAAGAAAAAAAGAAAAGGATACTTGAGAGAAGCGAATAAAAACCTACTAAGAAGAAGAAGAAGAAGAAGAAGAAGAAATATCCGAAGAAGGAGAAGAAATAAAGAAATTTCTGAAGAAGAAGAAGAAGAAATAAAGAAATTTCCGAAGAAGGAGAAGAAGAAATAAAGAAATTTCTGAAGAAGAAGAAGAAGAAGAAGAAGAAGAAGAAGAAGAAGAAGAAGAAGAAGAAGGGGTGTACAAAGCAAACAAAGAAATCAGGAAGTTGCTTTGTAACTTCAATTTTTTCCCTTTTGCCTCCGACAGACGACAAAACGCATTACGTTTGACGGTTGCGTTTAAATAATAAGAATATTATTCTTTCGCCGTGAATTTCGGGAAAAGGAATTAGATTCAATTAGGGGCAAAAAGAAAACTGAGGATGGCACGTGTTATTTGTTGATATGAATGGCTGTCTGTCAGTCAGGTTGCTACGGGTGAAAAGCTGGGTCGGGTGCAGAATTATTGCTTTGTTGGTCATCCATAGCACGGAGGTTGGGAAGACCCCACAGGTTTTTCTAGGATGGTCATTCGATAGTTATTCCTTCTCCATCTTTTCTTCTCCAAATCCTCGGTTTTCAACCAGGAAGATTAGGTGACTATCGTTGATGATCACGTGGCAGCAAGTCTACTTCATACACCAACACATCCCTCAGTATTCAGATTGAAATTGGTGGAGGTGCAGCTGGACTAACGGTTGATCCGAGTTCCAACTGCAATTGCAAGTGTTTGTGAACACACTGCACTAATGCCCTTGAGAAAGGCATGGATTCAATTTTCCCTTCTCACAAGTTATTTACTCAAACATTCCTTGCGCAGTCGGCTGGAGGCTGTTGAATACACCGACTGCTTCTCTGCTGAGCGATAAAAACCCCTCCCAACAAGTGTCCGAGATAGAACACTAAACAATCTGATGATGAGCTTTGAGGCATGTGGATTACCCCTTTATTGCTTTCACTCTCATTTCCAATCTGGCTTGGAGTGGTAACACCTGAAAGGTCCTATCTACGAGTAAAAAAGCTGTTTGACTATTTAAACTAAGTGCATCAAATTACCGATGTTTAATTGAATAGCTATGGATACATAGCAATACTTGGAACCATTTAACTTGGTTGACTTATAATAAATTGAATTGTTAGAAATAGAACTGTTTGATCATTTAAATTTGAGTTAAGAAATGACCGATGTTTAATTAAAATGTTAGTAATACATAGCAAAACTTGGAACCATTTAACTGTGTACAAAAGAATGAGCTCGTTTAAAAATGTATTCACAAAATCTGTTTAAAAATCATATATATAGAGAGAAAAAATTGATAAAAAGGTATTTCATCAGGAGAGATTTATCGAGAAATAAAGTTGACACTATAGTGTTTCGGTTCTAATGAACTATCAGGACTGTGAGGTGTGATATTAGTGATGTACAATCAACGATAGATGTTTAAAAAATCATATATATTTAATATAAATGTTAAAATATAAGTAAGCAAAGTTAGCAACTGTAGTCGAGGGTGACCCGAAGGCTCCATTTTGAATAGCTACCACACTGAGGTGTTGGGGAGGGCGCTACTCCATTCCCTAGATTGCTCCACTTTACTCTTGATCCGTACCTTATAATGCTGAGTACTAAGCAAGGCGGGACCAAGTACCATTTTTTGAGTCTTTGGTATTAATCCCGGTCTCCCGGACCATAGGTGAACACTATACTCATCTAATGACTAATATGATTTGGCATTAAATAACCAACAATGACATAGAATATGACATAAAACCAAACCAAACCAAACCTATTGCCTTTAAGATTATTAATTTGGTCGTTATGCAAGGTCTTAGTATTTTTTCAGCTCTTTATTCTTATTCAGTATGCTCTCCGTGAATATGAATGTACAATGAACACGATTCCCTGACCTATGGGGGTGAAGTAATGCTAAATGGATCAATATATATCAATCAAACAGAATTTGATTTGAATACACGAAATCTATTTCGTCGGTCTACATTTTCTTATCCTTATACTTGAAGTATTTTCAAAGTCACACCAATTTTATAAGAGTTGTTCATTGAGATCACGTGACAACAAGTCTCCCTACCCTCAATTTTCTTAGTGACCTCAGAATTGACATAGTTTTGACGGTTCTTTTACAAATCTCCATGGTCCTAGTCTCACCACTAAGATCTGGGAAATGTCCATATGCGTCAATGATCATATGAACAAAACTGATCTCATGTTCCACATGTTCTCTGTTTAAATTTAAATTTAAACCGAGTGTCCTGTATTTCTATTTTACGAATCTGGCAACCCAAAACGGAGTTTGAAAAAAAAAAGGGGGAGCGGGAGAAGAAAGAAAACGAACAAAAAGCAAAAAAAAAAGGAAATATGGTAAGAAGGCATGAAAAATGAATAAAAAGGGAGAGATAGAGAAGACTGCCACCCTGCTTGACGTCGCTAACTCCACTGAGGTTTTGTCTTCATCTTCTTCGTCGTCGACGTCTCGGCATTGGAGTGGAAGTTGACAGCCCGTATCTGGTCGGGAATGAAAAGCATCTGCTGTCTGCATTTAAAAAGAAGTGTGTTAATTTCACACTAGTTGTCTTAAAGATCTCGCTTCAACCAGAACAACCTCTCCAAAAAATAAAAGCCTTTCATTTTTGACTTGTAAAGTAAAACACACACACACACAAACACATTATATATATATATATATATATATAACAGAGGAAGAAGAATGAAATTAACGTTCGTATGAGAATTGATTTTTACGGCCTTTAAAAGAATTTTCCATACTTCTCCTGAACAGGCTTACATAAAAAGAAAATCTCTTAGACTTAGTAGCTCAAACACTGATTAAAAAAGTCGATGTGTTTATACACAAGACAATTATATATATATATATACATATATATATATATGTGTGCGTGTATGTGTGTGTGTGCGTGTGTGTGTGTGTGTCAAAAGAAAATGGACAGTATGAAAAATCAGATTCAGGTGTTCCGTTATCTAAATCTGAATGTTAATAGTAATCTTATTTTTCATGCCGTTTTCTCTTTTTCTCTTTCCGTCGAGGTTATATTAGAAACTATATATATATATATATATATATGAAGACATATCATCATCATAATCATCAAGTCACTTCGAAAGCTTGGATTTTTCCTGACTCTTTCTTTCTCTCTTTTTCCATCAGTGATTATTATCTATCGCTTCCTTCGGGTAGGTCCTCCAGACTATATCCAGTGTCCGTACCGAGATGATTAAGTAAGTTCTTACTGGTTAGCAAATACTAACACGTCCATGCGAGGGGTCCATTGAAGAACGCCCCTTCTGAGTTCATCCCTCCCTCTCCAGCAGTGTCCTACACCTCTTGTTCGTCTAATTGGATGTTTTTTGCGTAGGGAGGTAAGTGGCTATAGCGTTGCTATTTTGTGGGATGTTGCTTCCAGGAATTATTCAAAGCTGGAACTAATATTCTTGTATAGTTGTTATCTAGTATTTTTGCCATGTATTTTGTTAGCGTCCGATATAAAGATACATACACACACACACACACACACATATATATATATATATATATATATATATATATATATACAGGGTGTGTGAGCTAAACATAGACTGATCTTTAAAATGTTTTTTTCCGTCAGATTAATTCAATATAAAAAATACGCGATAAATCTAAATTTTCATGATTAGCTCTATGATTCAAGCACTTTTTTATATCAAAATTCAGCCCAATATGAATGAGCAAGAAAAGAAACGACAAAGAATCTATGATTTGCTTGACGCCGAAACCAAGTCTAAGTTTCTTTGTCTATCGAATACAAAGGAAAGAAAAAAATTTACAGGAAAAGTGCTTTTTAAGGAAAAGGGATAGTGGAGGACTGAACAAAAAACGAAAAGAAGGCTTTTAACTGCTCTCGCTAAGGCGATTAAGGACACCAGAATCTCAATAAGAAACCACACTAATGAATTGAAAGTCCACAAGAAAACTGTGAGGACAGCAATTAAACAAGATTTAAGCCCATACTTTAACCCCCTTGATTACGCTATATGGGGCGTTTTAGAAAACAAAGCAAATGCAACTTCCCATTGAAATATTGGTTCGAGTAAGACTGCTACTGAGGTGGAATGAAATAAAATGTCTGAATAATTTATTTTGAAGACATGCAAATCGTTTTGAAGACGTGTTGATTTTTTAAAAAATTGTGGCCATATTGAGTAAATTTACTTTTTTTTTGTCTTTCTTCTAATATTGTTGTTTATTTTTATTAAAATTAATTCTGTTTTATAAAAAGAGTCGTTGATCATTATACTAGAATATTCCTATTTTTGTTTCCGTATCCTATATATATATATATATATATATATGTAAAGACGGACTGAGCTCTCAACACTTGTTAGGGAAAATTGGTCAAGAATAACGAAAAAAATCTTAATTCAAAATCAAAAACTGCAATTCGATCTCATATTCGATCATGTTCAGGTCATTTTTACGACACTGAGCACAAGTTTTTGAACACCGTACCTTTTATTTGGACAAAATCGGTATCGTGAAGTGAGGGAGATTTGCAGCATGGGCAATGGTTAGTTTTCAATACATACCACCCCAAGTCTGTGCCTTTCACACAAGCCAGTCTCACGAGAGAGAGAGAGAGAGAGAGAGAGAGAGAGAGAGAGAAGAAATTCTGTTTTTATAACGCGAGATTCTGCAAACAAGACTCGTGTTACCATAGCTAAGGCAATTCTCATAACTGAGAAGTGTACGTTTTTAGTAAATTGCAAAAAGCTTTGTTTTCAGCAATAAAATTGACAGAATTTGAGCCAAAGATTAATGGTTAGAAAATAATTTAAGCCTCAATTCATTGAAATATCTAAAATTATCTGAACCTATCTCCAATATAAGAATCAACAGTTAAAATATACGAAAACAATGGGTTCAGCCTCCGATCTTTCTACTCTTAATATGAACTATGGACGTCTAAAAAATCCCGAGGTTTAATTAAGCTGTAAACTGATCTCTGATTGAGTAATTACTATCGACAAAACAAGGATGGTCTATGAAAAGTCCGAATTTCTGAAATAAAGCATTTTCAACATTCCAGAACATTTAAACTTTTTTGTGACTTTGTAACATTGGGTTATATCAGTGATATGAAGTCGAAAGACTTGCTGCATTGGTAACTGTCAATATTCCATACAACCTCGCAAAGGTTTGTGCCTGCATCCATAATCCCATGAAAGAAAAAAAAATCTGATATTATTTGAATATTTTTCATTTTTTTTCTGTTGCTTATATTTGGTTCACACTTGTAAAGGGAAGTGTCTGTGACGTTGTTGCTAACGTGCTGGATTGTGACGTCTTACTAAGCAAGTTCAAACTCCGGTAACGTAATAGAAAAAAAAAATCTGATATTATTTGAATATTTTTCATTTTTTCTTCTGTTGCTTATATTTGGTTCACACTTGTAAAGGGAAGTGTCTGTGACGTTGTTGCTAACATGCTGAACTGTGACGTCTTACTAAGCAAGTTCAAACTCTGGTAACGTAATAGCAGTCACTTTCGGATTAATACCCTTACAAAAGGCGTGAACCTCATCATTCAATTATAAGTTGAAAAGAATTTTAGCGGTAAGTGTTCATGGTACAGATAATTTGCATACTGCTATATGGTTTCAAATACTCCAATCAAGTACGATAATTTTTTTACGCGCGTACCCGCACACATACACACACACATGTATATATCTATATTCGTCAATTAGCCAATCGTAGTTCAGGGCGACCCGAAGGCTCCACTCCCTTTTCAATAGCTACTTCACCGGTGTGTAGGTCAGGGTATTATTCCTTTCCCTGGATTGCTCCACTTACTCTTGATCCGTACCTTACGTACAGTATGTGTTAAGCAAGGAGGCATCAAATAGCATTTTTCGAATCTTTGGTACGACTCAACCTGGGTTTGAACCCAGATTTCCGGGATCATTGGCGAACACTCTGACCATTATACCAATATATGTCTTCTTTGTCAATCGTAGTTGAAGAGGAACTTCTGATCAACCTATGTTTGAGGATGTAATCTGCGAGTGTGCAGATGGCTATTGAGGCCAATCTGTACGCGAGAGTCTTGGACAAGGACAACAAAGAATGGTGGCGCTCAGTTGCAGTGTTCCTTCTTGCTTCACAGGCATTTACTCCACGTGGGAAAATAAACTCAGGGTTTTGTTTCCTAAATATAGATTTAGTTAATCTAATATTAAAATTAATTGTTTTGACTACTCATACTATATTAATGAGTATTTGAATCAAACAATAATTTCATAGAAAATTAGGAATCAAATGTTATTCTTATTTTGATCATCATCATCGTCATCATGTCGTGCCGCTAGCATGGATATCCCTGACCCTCTCTCGCCATTTCTCCCTATTGTTCTTCGCCTCTGGCAGGTCTTCAGGGCTACATCCCGTATCCTCACATTGCTGCTGAATGTATGTTCGTGCTGGTCGTCCTGCTTTTGCCCGTCCATATGTGGGGGTCCACAGGAGTACATCACTTATGAGCTCGTCCCTGCTTCTCCAGCAGTGTCCTGAATGTCTGGTTCGTCTAACTTGGATAGTTTTAGTGATGGGAGGTAGGTGGCCGTATAGTTGGTGCTTTGTGGAGTGTTGCCGCCAGGACTTGTTCAATATTGCTCGCAGTATTCTTGTGTAATTGCCATCTAGCTTTTTCTCCAGCCGTTTAGTCAGCGTCCAAGCAGTGCATCCATTCAGCAGTATCGACACGACTGCTGCATGGAAGAAACTACGTTTCATTTTATCGGTCAGGTCTGATTTCCTTATGATCGATAGCTTATCGATAGCTGTCCATGCCTTTGTTAGCCACGTGTCGATGTCCATTTCGGTTGATGAGACGCTGCTTGCTAGGTAGGTGAATTTGTCTACTAGTTTCATGGGGTTCCGTCTAGTGTGGTGATGGCGCCTGTTTGATTATAGCACAAATAAAAAAAAATTGATTATGCTTTATCTAATTAAGTCTAAACTCACTAGTAATACCTTCCGATATTCACCGGTTTAAAAAAAATCAATTGTAATTTAAATTATAAGTAACGGGTTCTTTGAAATAAAAAAAGAGGAAAGAATAAACATTATATTTATTAACATATAATGATATTTCTTATGAAGAGACCTTTTTTCTTTTCTAGCCAGAAACAAGACAGGAGTGTCTGCATCGTATTCAAAGCATAAATGTATTAAATTCCATCTGATGAAGATCATTTTTGTTGACTTGAATTAGATTTATAATGGAACCGCTGAATTGAATATTTTTCGTTGAATTTATAATATACATATATATATGTGTGTGTGTTCGCTGCGACGACTCCCTCAAGAATATATATATATATATATATATATATATATATATGTACCATAGCCAGATACGGCTATATGAAACGTACATAGATGTTAATATATATATACACATGGAACATAGGAATCTCAAAACACGAAAAACACTTACGACTTCTTAGTTCAGGCACGAAATTTTTTATTACCTTTGAGTTTAGAGGTTCTTCGACATAAGGAGAGAGATACACATTCTTTCTATTCTGGCTTTTTCATCTGCCCCCCATCCTCAGCTCGTGTGGCACCTGCCCAAGGCCTCTGCGAGCAAGCGAAAGTCAACCCTTCTCGTTCGGTGTCCAGTTCTCAACTAACTGACTTTTTCAAAACCCCCAAATCCTCCCGGTGCATGACGTCATTCACATCCACTGGTCAACATTTCTATCGGATTTTTATTTTGACATCTATGATCGACACATCCTCCCCGCACGCGCGTTAACACGTGCACTCAAGTTTGCACCAAACTAATCCATGTGCTGTGCCGAAAGTTTCTCTGCCTAACTAAACCCAAAGGCATAAAACGAAATCCCTCTGCCATTATATTACATATATATAATTTCATTATATTACATATATATAATTTCAGAGGGGGTCCTCGCAGTATAAGGGTCAATGTGCTAGACTATGACATCAGAGTAAGCAAGTTCGAGCTTCAATCGCGCTAGTACGTTCACTTTGGGGCTAATACCCTTGGGAAAGGTTAGAACACCCTAACTCCTAGCTGCTGGTTAAATAGTATTACTGCTGACAAGGATGACTTAGGCACTAAATATCTAACGAAGGCTGATATGCTTTTATGCAAAGAAATCAAACCAAATCTATTAAATTTTTTTCACATTCTATACAAATCTATCTATCTATCTATCTATCTATGATTTTATCTGTTCATGAATCTTCACATATTTATATATAGTACTGGCAATGGCATTTTGAAATGTGAAAAAAGAAAGATTTTCAAAATTTATAAAATTTGATTTCAAAAATATTTTACAAACGGATGTGCACATAGAAAATACACATTATAACTCTCCATATATATATATATACATATAGCGAAGAAAGTAAATGGTTGCCATTAGTGTAATGCAAGGTTCTTCATATGAATCGAGCTCTCGGTACCCGTTAAGCGGATATATGTAAACAAAAAACAAATGTGATACATAAGCGTTTAAATTTCCTCCACTTGCGCTGATTTCCTCATGGCTGAGTGGTAGAATCTTGGATTGGCGTTTGAGTTAACCGAGTTCCGATCCCAGCTTCGGGAATCTCGCCTCACGGAAGGGTTCTGATAGAACGAAACAGGTCTGTCTGTGGATGACTATATATATATATATATATATGTGTGTGTGTTCAGATGTATATATTTTTAAGTATACATGAATACATTTACACGGCCGTTTGCTGTGTAATGAATATGGGTGCAGAAAATGGGCTTGCCTACTTGAGTTCAAATCTCAGACGAGGCAGTTTGCATTTTGTTTGTCGCAAATACTCTTGGGAATAATTCTTCCTCCAGTTATGGGTAAATAGTAGAGCAGACCAGCCTCTTTAAGCCTCGTATAGGAAACGATCGAGAAGGAAAACTTTGAATTCAATCCTGTAAAACTCTGCTCAAAATATTGACCGTGAGTCCTATCCTGCTCATGCTGTGGGGTTGATACACACATACACACAAAACACACACATACATATATAAATATATATCTATTCATACATACATGCATTCATATATGTATATGTGTGTGTATATATATATATATATATATATAAATGCATGCATAAATGTATGTATACATATATTATAAACATATATGTATATGACTTCATATATACATTTATACGCACACACACACACACACACATATATATATATACATATATGAATATACATATACATATATACTTTCATATACATAGATATGTATAGACATATACACACATCGACAAATATACACACACCAGCATATTATATATATATATATATATATATATGAGTTAAATCGTACGACAACAGTTCTTTAACAAGGATGGCTTTTGCATTAAATAACCCACTAAGGTTGATATGCCATTAAACAAAGCCACCGAACCACACACACATACACACACATATATATTCGCCAAACGAAACGCAATATATATATATATATATATATATATATATATATATATATATATAGAATATGATGCGATATAGAAATGTGTTTACAGTACTTATGTTCCGTTTCCGTTTAGCCTCGATATGAGATTTTTCCTCCAACTCGCAAAACCTCTATTTCTTGTCTTTAGTATTTTATTTAAACTTCTCTTCCTTTTTATTCTACTACTTTTTCCCTTTTTTTTTTTATTATTAATTCTATTTTATTTCCTTCATTACCTCTGCTTGTTCGGTCAAGCGTTTTAAAATTCGGAATCCGCTGAATCATTGAAAATTTTCTTTCCATTAAAAACGACAACAGCTCCAGATAAGAAATTGAATTAAGTTCATTTTTTCTCTTCTTCTCTTCCTCTCCTTCTCTCTTCGTTTCGTTCTCTCGTTTTCTTTCTTTCTTTTTTCACTCTCTATTTGACCACTTCTCTTTCGTTGTCTCTTCTTTTTCTTCCTCATTTCTTTCCCTTTCTATCTTTCCTTTTTTCTTCTACTTTTCTTTCCTTTTTTCTCTCTCTATAATCCCTTCTTTTTCTTTCCTTGCTTTTCTTAATCCTCTCTCTCTCTCTCTCTCTCTCTCTCTCTCTCTCTCTCTCCATTTCCCATTACCCCGCTTTCCTTCTCTATCTGACGTATCTTTTTCTTCCCTGAAAATAACTAAAATTCGCCTTTAAAAAATAACTTTCATTTGATTTACTTATTTTTGTATTATTTTTATCTTCTTTAAAAAAATTATGGAATGTAATATTTAAAATATTACATTCAGAATGAGTTCATTCTATAAAACTGGCTTTTTCAACTATTTAATATGTAATTTTAAAAAATCCGAATATCGTTTGGAAAATTAAATTTGCTATACCACATAAGACAGACTCAATAGATAAATATAAGTAAAGAAAAAAGAAAAAAGAATAATGAAATAGTAAACTGAAATATTCTAGAATTTAACCATTTAGTTTTATAGCATTTTTTCAAGAAGTTATGAGATCTCTCTAGGAAGTAATAAGAATTATTTCATTTAATTTTTCGGGTTGGCAACCCTAACTGAAAATCTGCTGATCAAAGATAATAACCATTACGCCATGCGTGCCACAACCTTGTGATACATGAAGAGAAGCGGACAAGCAAAAGAAGAAGATATTTAGCGAATAAACATTGAAATTTAATGTCAGAAGTTAAGCGTTTCATGGTCGCTAAAATCGTAAAAATCTGTTGAACAATATTTATGTAACTAACGTTACAGATAGGTATCTTGCTTTGAAAAGCGTTAGGGGCATTTTGAGTGATTGTCCAGTCGCTGTAGACGGGTAAGATCCTACTGTCAACGAGTGTCCTGGATAGGACACTAAACAATCTGATGGTGAGGTTCCAGTAATGCTGGAGCTTTAGTTGGTTGGTTGGATATTTTGGTTTTATGGCATATCAACCTTTTAGGTTATTTTACGCCAAATCCATTTTTTATGGAAATAATCAGTTCTATTTCAAACAATTTAGTTTAGCATGAGTACAAAGTTTATTTGTCAAAAACATTTCTATTTCAAGTTATTCAGTTTATTTAAGCAGTTCTAATTCAGCTAATTCAGTTTAGTATTAGTACAGATTTTGTTCACACACAGTTAAATGTCAAAACAGTTCTATACTAAACAATTCAGTTTAGTGTAAGTACAGATTTAATTTCAAAAACAGTTCCCTTTCAAACAATTCAGTTTACCATAATGTAATTTCAGTTTAATTGACAAAAATATTTCTATTTCAAGCTATTCAATGGCAATGAAGGGGTGCTCCATATTCCCCAAAGCTCTAGCATCAATGGGACCTCACCATCAGATTGTTTATCCAGGACACTCATTGGTGGGAGTCTTACCCCTCTGCAGAAGTGCAGTCGGTGTATTCTACAGCCCCAGCTGACTGGGCAAGCAGGAGCTTCGGGGAATGCGGAGTATCCCTTCATTGCCAACACTCCCAGTTCCACTCTGGTTCGAAGTAATAGCACCTGATTAGTCACCTATCTATGGGTCAAATAGAACTATACTGTTCTTATCCTAAACTGAATTGTTGGAAATAGAACTAATTATTTGTATAAAAATGGATTTGGCATTAAATAGCTTACAAAGGTTGATATACCATAAACCAACCGATCAACCATAATTAACGAGTTCGGTTCTCATTTGTTACCCGTGTTTCTGGTTTTGTGCCAAACTAAACGCATTGAAAGACCACATTACTACGCTATACCCTTTCATTGACATTACTCCACAGTCCACTCTGGGGGTGTCCTCGTGGTGTAATAGTTAAAGCGATGGACTACGGAATTGTAGTACGCGAGTTCGTACTCCAGTCGCGCTATTACGTTCACTTTAGGGCAAATACCCTTGGGAAAGGTATGAACCCCCTTATCCTCCCAGCTATGGGTTAAATAGTACCACAACTATTCTTCAAGGAGAATGGCTTTGGCATTAAATAACCTACAAAGGTTGATATGCCATTAAACAAAGAAACCACAAACCACAGTCCACTCTGACTTGGCGTAGTAGTACCAGTTCAAACCCCACCTATTGGTCAACGAGATTTGTTTAAAAATTGTTTATATTCTATAAGACCGTGTGCGAAAAAAAAACTCTCTTAAGAAACAACTACACAAAAAAATGTGTATGGACATGTAATGAATGTGATTCTATAACCTTTAGTCATAAGATAAACTTAGACGGGTTGACGTGCCATTAAAGTCAATAAATCAATTAACCGAACACTCTTATAACAACTCAAGAATTTTCAGATGAATTATGAAAAGCAAGCATGAACTGGTTGATTTTTAAGCGGCTGATTTTCTATTAGGGTTTACCAGTTTGAAAATAAATCATTTTGATTACTTCTTTGACAAACTTTTTATAGGATCTTAAAAAAGCAATGCCGTTATATGTTTAAGATTTGCTAAGACAGCTTAGAAGTTCAAATCGCGTGTAATGACACAAAAAGATTCCTCAATCTTCCGAGTGAGATAAGGCTTTGAAAATCGGTATTCAAAATATTGATTTTTTTTTTTTTTTCATTAGTTTGAATACCAGTACGGATGAGAAAAAAGAAGCCGATTGAAACTCTAGAGAGTCATTACGATAGGGTGCGCTATAAAAATGTATATATTAAGGAACAAATTTAATGTTTTTATTTTTGAAAATACTAAAATAAAATAAACCCGTTCGAAGCTTTCACTTGTATCATCTTTTTTATAATTCGAAATGATACTTTCGTTGAGACTACGATCTCTTATTATGTCTAAAATGTAGGGCTTCCATTTATGAGATTTTGAAATATGTATCTAAAAAACTCTCTTATGAAATAACTACACAAAAATGTATATGAACATGTAATGAATGTGACTTTATAACCTTTAGGCATAAAATAAACTTAGACGGGTTGATATAAAGTAAAAAAGTAAAGTTAGCGACCGTAGTCGAGGGCTACCCGAATTTTCAATAGCTACTACACCAAGGTGTAAGGGGAGGGTGCTACTCCTTCCCTGTATTGCTCCACTTTACCCTTGATGCTCACCTTATAATGCCGAGCGTTAAGCAAAGCGGCATCAAGTACCATTTTATATCAAGTACCATGTATATTGTACACGGGATTTTTTTTTCTTCAAGAATTTAGTAATCGAAAAGTAGGGGTGCGTATTATTGACGAATGAGTATTATACAGGGCTAATTACGGTAAATGGCTTGGTTTAGCGGGAAAAAGCAAAAGCATCATCACAAAAACGAATGAAGTGATACGTGATTTCGTCTGGCATGGATAGTGGAATGAAAACAACCTCGGGCCCTCTGAATTACATAAACAATTCTGTCTAAATTCCATTAAGGTTATCGACTGTGACAAACACGACAGGCAACGGCCATCAACTGCAATTTTTAAAGCAAAGATGAGGTTATTAGTCCCAACAAGTTAATCTATATAAATATTTTAGAAGATTCTTTATATTTGAACTCCTTACTGAGCCTAACATCTTTAAAAAGACAAAGATTAAGCATTGTCGACAACTGTCGAGATCTTAAACTTTTTTCTTATGATGCAGACCCAAAATATTACCGAGGTACTTCGAAAGTCAATCAAATGACAAAAGTTTGTGCGTTTGATTATTCGGTTACATAAATAGTTGTTTAATAAGATTGTCTAATTGTAAAAAATGGGGTGATATTCATCTCTATCGATAATTTTGTCTTGTATTCGCCTTCATCTTCCTAACACTAGTTGCTAGCCCAGTCCGCAGGCGCTGTAGAATACATCGACTGCATCTGTGCAAATGGGTAAAATCCCCACTCTGATGGGTTTCCAGGAAATGATCACTAAACCATCCAATCATGAGACTCCAGTAATACAAGAGATTTAGGGATTGTGGAGTTCCTCTTCATTGCCATTACTCCCTGGTCCACTCACATCTGCAATGGTAGTACCTGATAGGGTCTCATAATTGGGCCAAATGGAACTATTCAACCATTTTACCGTGTGCAAACGAACGATTTGTGTTAAATCAAAATATTACATAGTAATAAAATGAAGTTGGCAACCTTTGCCGAAAGCGGCCCTTAGGCTCCCTTTTCAATAACTACAACACTGATATATTGGGGAGGGCGCTAGTCATTTCCCTGGACTGTTCTACTTTACCCTTGATCCTTACCTTATAATTCTGTGTGTTAATCAAGGAGGTAGCAAGTGCCATTTTTTTTGAGTCTTTGGTATGACTTGACCTGGGTCATTGGTGAACACTCTGACCATTGTCCCAATAGGCTGGTCTTGTGACACTTAAAACCATTTAACCATGTAAATAAAACTAGCAGTGTTAGATAAGAGTACCTGAAGCCTTGTGCAGACAAATGTTTAATAACAAATAGTATTATTTGCGTTAAATTGCAATGCAGGAATCCATTCAGTTGTGTGCAAATAATACTATTAGTGGGAACAATACTTTAAATTATTGAGCTCTGGTTTGTTTGAAAATGTTACCTACTAATCAATTGTTTACAAATAATATATTTAATATATGTAAAATTAGGATTTGGCATTAAATAATCTACAAGAGTTGATATGCCTTAAAATCCAACCAACCAATTACTACTGATAATAATTCCTTTTTTAAAGCATCTCTTTCGTGGCGTCATGTCTGTGACAGTGCGAAGTTCAAAAATCGAAAACAAAAATAAAGACAAAAATTCCAAAGACTATGGATAAAAAGCAACTCAAATTGGGAATATGAAGGATTATATTAGTCAAAATTATTTTTATAATTATTATCACAACTACTACTACTACTACAACTACTACTACAATAAGTTCCATCTTTTAGTCAAATAGATCTATTTATTCACTGAACTTAAAACCATTTAACTATGTGTTGGGATGTCCCCTATAGATAGACTCGTCCTCATGTGACATATACCAACTGATCTCTCTTCTGCGCAGTCACAGTCTCAGTCACAGTCTCTAACTCAGTCTCGGTTCTGTCTAGTGAGTCGTTACCAAGAGCGGTAATATTTCTGATTGTTAAGCTTGGGAGGGGTTTTTCCCAGCTATCGTTTGTGTATGTATTATTTGCCTTCAAAATATTTTTTATTACTTATTTCTGTGTCGTGTCATCATTTGAACCTCCCCTTGACCACAACACGATGTGCAAACAATAAATCGCGATACTTAAAACCTTTCAGTTGTGTGCAAACAAATGATTAATATTAAAAATAATTACCTGTGTTGTACAAGATTACTTGAAACCATTGAACTACGTACCAATCCATGAGTCTTTTTACTTTAAAAAAACGTTGCCAAGAAACTATTTGCTTACAAATCATATAATATACATGTATAAACAGGATTTGACATTAAATAAAGGGTTGATGTGTCATAAAACACAACCAACCAACGAAACATGTAATAATAATTGACAAAGCAAGAATAAGTAAAATATGAAGGATAATACGAGACAAAATTATTAATAATAATGATTAACAAAGCAAGCAAAATTAGGACGATGAAAGATAATACTAGACAGGAAGTCTGGTTCATTGGCCTAATGGGTAGAGTCTTCACCAATGGCCCGGGAGACCAGGGTTCACGCCCAGGTCGAGTCATACCAAAGACTTAAAAAATGGTATTTGGTACTTCCTTGCTTAACACTCAGCATTATAAGTTATGGATCAAGGTAAAGTGGAGCAATCCAGGGAAAGGAGTAGCGCTCTCCCCTACACCTTGGTGTAGTAGCTATCGAAAAGGGAGCCTTTGGGTCACCCTCAACTACGGTCGCCAACTTTACTTTACTTTTTATTATACTTCAAAAATAGTATTTTTGTTAAACCAAAGAAGTTTTAGTTAAAATTAATATTTTCACAATATTAACAATTTTTAATTCGTACAAACACCCTTTAGTGACCACTAGTCATGCACTTTAGCCTAAAAATTCTATCTGGTCCTCCACCAGCAAATAAAAGGCATTTTGGGTGCAAATTTGTTTTATTCACGAGGAAGTAGTGTCGTTTTTATAGGAGAAAGAAAACTAATTTGTAGACGGCCTGGTTGGTCGTAGCGTACGAGACGGTAACCAAAGATAAGTTAAGATAACATCGACCGGAAATTCGTCTGCCATTTCTCATTAACTAAATTCACCAGACCCATACAGATTTGGCTCTGTTGTTAAAATAAGGATCCACTCAAAGTTCGGCCAATAAAGATCTTTCTTTTAATGTTGTCATTTAATAAGTTCAGCTTAGTTTAGCCTAAAGCCAGAAATACGAGGCAACTAGTGAGAATCGATCTCACTGA
Organism: Sepioteuthis lessoniana; assembly: GCA_963585895.1. Lineage (NCBI taxonomy): Eukaryota > Metazoa > Mollusca > Cephalopoda > Myopsida > Loliginidae > Sepioteuthis > Sepioteuthis lessoniana. The sequence continues at coordinate 92,255,855 of OY757915.1, read as the reverse complement.
AAACGGTCTCCTAGCCTAATTCGCGAACATTAAACAACCCGAGAAGATCTCCCCAAATTTTGATAAGCTTTTCTTTATCAAAAACTCAGTCCTCACATTGTTTGAAATAGTAAGTTTGACCAGAAAAAAAATTCAAATATGGGTCCAATAATTACATGGACAAGTATCTGTTTATTTAGCGTGGTCATAAATTTGTGATTGATATAATCTCCATTTCTTCTGAGAGATACATCATCATCATCATTACTGATCTTGCAACCAGCAGAGTACATTCCTGCTGGTCTACTACTGTTTTGAATTCAGAGTTTTCCTTCTCCTAGATCAGTTGCCATACCAAGTTTAAAGAGTCCAATATGTTATTCCATTTGGGTAGCAAAGTCTGATTCTCACAACGGTAAATATTGCACCACAATCGCCTCTAAATGGTGTATATGTCAAACCTCATATATATATATATATAAGTAAAGTCGAGGGCGACTCGAAAGTTACCTTTTCAATAGCTACTACACCGAAGTGGAGCGGAGGGCGCAATTTTTTTTCCTGCATATATATATATATATATATATATATATATATATAAAACCTGTCCACACAGGGAGGATGAGACACAAGGTAAATTTCACGGGAAGTTTCACGGGTTGAAATTCAGAGTTTTCCTTGCCATAGATTGGTTACCTTACAATGGTTAAAGAGCCTAGGTGCCCTATTATTTAAACATACATAAGAGAGAATAATTGAATGCATACATTTCCCTAGTTTATTAGCGCTGAATGAAATAAAATTAATCTCGTCCAGGATTTGAACTCGGGTTGCCATATTCATTTCCTACGACCGTAAACATTACACTACGAACGCCTTTATATTGAACCTAATAGACTTAGTGTATCTCTTGAACATTTTTATCTCTTTAATGGGCATAGTGGATTATTTCCTAGTTTGTCTGCACTTTTTTGTCTTGTTTTTATTGCAACATTTTATGTCTCTCTGACCTTTCATAACATCTTGAATATGTTCACTCTTACCTAAGGTAATTGAAATTTCATGTAATGCCATCAACAGTATCACTCATAACTAAGTACTAACCAAAACGTAAGCCCATTTGGCTGGGGTTGTAGAATACACCGAATGCATCTCCGAAGACGGGGTAAGACCCTCCACCAACGAGTGTCCCGGATATGACATAAAATGACACCTGATGGCACAGTTTCTGCGTTGGATATTTAAGGCATATAGAGTCACCCTTCATAGCTTAATTCTCTTAGATCCACTGTGAGCCGGAGTGATAGCACCTGATAGGGTCCAATCAATGAATCAAATTGAACAAACTGTGTGCAAGCAAATGACCGATATTAAATTGTGACTGTTATATAGTAAGACTTGAAACTGTGTTAAAAAAAGCTCAGGTTTGTCTTTAGAATGTTATTAACAAAATGTATTTACAAATCATATACATATTTGATGCATATGTGTAAAGAGGATTTGGCATTAAATAACCTACAATGGTTGATATGCTATAAAACCCAACCCAGCCAAGCCAAAACAAACCCATTTTGGCTCAGTCGGCTGGGTCTGTAGAATACATCGACTGCTTCTCTGTAAGGAGGTAAGACTTCCCAAACGACTGCCCTGGATATGAAACTTAACAATCTGATTATAAAGCCCCAGTAATACAGGAGTTTTGGGGAATGCAGAGTACCCCTTTATCACCATCACTCCCAGGTCCACTCTGGTCCGAAGTAGTAGCACTTGATTGGGTCCTATCTATGGGTTAAATAGATCAAATCAGTGTTCTAAAGCTAAACTGAATTGTTTGAAATAGAACTGTTTATATGTATAAAAATGGATTTAGCATTAGGTAATCTTCAATGTTTGATATGCCATAAATCCAAACCAAACCAAAATGTCTTAATTCGGCGTTAGATGACCCGAAAAGGGTTGATACGCCATAAAACAAAAGAACCAACCAACCAACCAACCAAATCCAAATGAATTTTTTATTGAATAATGTATTTTCTTTTAAAGCAGATGTCATCATCATCATCATCAAGTATCGATAGAACGAAATCACTTGATTCTCTCTCGTTATCCGTCCCTACGGACCATCACTTCCGGCGAATTCTCTAGACGGCATCCAGTGTTCACACAGAGCTGATGTCAGTAGTTCGTCGCTTATGAGTTCGTCTTTACTTCCCCAATAATGCTTAGCAAGTCTTTGTCTAACTTGGATGGCTTGTGAGATAAGAATCAATTGGCTGTACAGCTGCTGTTCTATGGTGTGTTGTTTCCAGAATTTGTTTTAAACCGAACGTAGCATTCTTGTGTCGTTCCTTTTTTTCCCTGTGCGTTTTCTTAGAGTTCGGGTGGTGCATCCATACAATTGTAATGACACAGCAACAGCTTGAAAAAACTCCCGTTTTATTTTATTAGAATAATCTGATTTCCACATGATCGACAAACTGTCAATAACTATCCAAACCTTCCCTATGCTAATTTTGACATCGAATTCAGTTGATGAGATATTGCTGTCGAGGTATGCGAACTAATTCACTAATTTAAGAGGATTGCCATTTAAAGTGGAGATAATCCCTTCTTGTTTAAAACATACGAACTGCTTTATTTGCGTTCGCGTAGAGACTAATGTTTCCTGCTAACTTAGATTTTATCATTTCTAGTGGAACATTCAAAATGGATATTATTTGGGATCTTTGAAAAATCTTCCGCTCTGAAACTCTGCAACTAAAATTAAATTTGCAACACTGGAGCCCAAAATAAAAGTTGGAGTCCCTGTGGCGTAGAGGCTAAAGTGCTATCCTGCAACATTGTAGGATGCGAGTTCAAACTCCAGTTACGATATCCCATTCATTTTCGGATTAAAACCCTCCGGAAAGATATGATTTCCCTGATTTCAACCAGAGACATGGGTTAAATAGTGTTCGTCTATAATGATTGCTTCAGCATTAAATAATCCATAAAAATTGATATGCCAGGAAAGCAAACCAAAAATTTGCCCAATCGGGTGGGGCTGTAGAATACACCAACAGCATCTCTACAGAAGGGTAAGACCCCCCTCCCAACAAAGAGTGTCCCAGATAGGAAACTAAACCATCTGATGGGGAGGTTCCAGTAATGTTGGAGCTTTGGGGAATGCAGAGCACCCCTTTATTGCCATCGCTCCCAGGTCCACTCTGGCCCGGAGTGGTAGCACTTGATAGGGTCCTATCTATGGGTTAATATAACAAAACTGCGTATTTATGCTAAACTGAATTACTTAAGATAGAACTATTTTGATATTTAAACTGCGTACTTATGCTAAACTGAACTGCTTGAAATAGAAATGCTTTGATATGTATACTGCGTACTTATTCTAAACTGAATTGTTTAAAATAGAACAGTTTTGACATTTAGCTGTGTGTGGACAAAAACTACACTTATACTAAACTGATTTGTTTGAATTAGAACTGTTTGATTAAACTGAATAGCTTGAAATAGAAATGTTTTTGACATTTAAACTGTGTACTTATGCTAAACTGAATTGTTTGAAATAGAGCTGTTCATTTGTAAAAAAAAATAGATTTGGCATTAAATAACCTACAAAGGTTTATATGTCATAAAACCCAAACAAATAAACAAACAAACCAAAAATAAAATTGCTCAAATGATTCATGACAAGGGTGCTAATTTGAAGAAAATTAACATTTTCCTCATTATTCATTTCTGTCTTGGTAAATTCAGCTTCACACGCGATATAGACTGCGCTCTTTAACCTTGGTATGGCAATCAGTCTGGGAGAAGGAAAACTCTGAATTCAAACCTGTTAAATTTCGCTTAAAAATTGACAAAGTATTGCATTCTGCTTTTGAGAAGGTGTTATGTAGATACATATAGTTTGAGAGAGAAGAATAAGATTTGTACATTTTCCAAGTATATAATACCTTCCCCTCAGTTTTCTGGAGTCTCCCAGGTGTTCGTGCTGGGTGGGTGTTATTGAGCTAAAATCCTAGTCCAAGGCAATACTCACTTTGCAGGGCTGAGTTCATAGCTTAAGTATCGTTTAAGACGACGAATATATTTTGCAGAATAAATGAAATAATTCTAGTCTATTAAGAATGATATTTATGAAGCTCGTACAGTGAACTCAAAATGAAAGTTTTGGTTTGCGTCATATCACCAAAAGTAAAGCAATGATGAACCTGTTCATTACTTAAATAGGTTACCACTTACAAACCGAAAGCAACCTGTAAACTGTGAGAGTGAAATTAAGTAAATAAACGTGCTTGTGACTATTCTAGGCAAAACCTTTTCCCATTGTCACTAGTGATGCATTGACATAATTGGATTTGTCGTCGGATTAGTTGTTTTATCGTGCACGTTATCGGTAGAAATCCGGCTCAAATCATAAATTCTTATAAAGAAAGAAAAAAAACGTTTGTATTTGCCATGAATTGAATAAAATATTTAAGCCCTTTAAGAGGAGGCTAATTTTACTTTAAAAGGTACTCTTCCACTCAACTCAAGAATAAACAAGAATTAGAATTAGAAACTAGAAACCAACAAAGCAATATACCTCAGAATTAAATATTGTGTTATACATAATTATAGTTTTAAAATATAAAAAAGCCAACAAGATAAAACATCGTCAGAAAATACACACACGCATGCATACACACACATATATTCTATGAGTATATATATATATATATATATATATATATATATATATATATATATATATATATGTATATAAAATTAACAATATATATATATATATATATATATATATAATTAAATGAATGAAAAAATCCTACACAATAAAAGAATATCTAATTAGTCAATTAACAATTTGGTAAAAGATCTTTACATTTTTTCTAAAGGAGCGTATAGAGGTATGTTACTTATATTAATAGATTTTAAAATTTTATTGTTTTTTACGTATATAAATCAAATAAAACATATTACTTAATTTGCCTTGAGAAAAACAGGCATCTATATCAAATACATATATTGTGATATAATCATAAATTACGATTTTTTTACAATTACAAAAATAAATTGGCCTTTTATGAGTTTTATATTAAAATTTAAATTAAGACAATGAAGCAAAATTAGATAGAGAGAAATATGGAGAGACTCAGAGAGATAGATAGATAGATATGAAGAGACTTAGATAGATAGATAGATAGATAGATAGATAGATAGATAGATATAAAGAGACTTAGATAGATAGATAGATAGATAGATAGATAGATAGATATGAAGAGACTTAGATAGATAGATAGATAGATAGATAGATATGAAGAGACTCAGATAGATAGATAGATAGATAGATAGATAGATAGATAGATAGATAGATATGAAGAGACTTAGATAGATAGATAGATAGATAGATAGATAGATATGAAGAGACTTAAATAGATAGATAGATAGATAGATATGAAGAGACTTAGATAGATAGATAGATAGATAGATAGATAGATAGATATGAAGAGACTTAGATAGATAGATAGATAGATATGAAGAGACTCAGATAGATAGATAGATAGATAGATAGATAGATAGATAGATATGAAGAGACTCAGATAGATAGATAGATAGATAGATAGATAGATAGATAAAAAGGACTGAAATAGATGGATAGATTGATATGACCATCCTGAGATAGATAGATAAATAGATAGATTTTGAAACTTCTACTCTGGTTACACGACTAATTGCCATTGTTCAGGGTTGCAAAAAAGTATATTTAGCAATGTAGTTTTTATTAGTTCTGTAAACTGTTTTGGTCTCATGAAGGGGAGAGCTCATGTTTATATTAATTGTATTGAGTAGGAATAGCCAATTGGGACCCATTCGTCACCAAGCTTGACCTCAGCCGAATTATTCCAACTTGTTGGGTCGTGGCCGTTATCAAACGTCTCGGCCCTTTTCATGCTGGCCGGTGATTCCATCATGGACGTTATACACCGCGAGATACCTCGTTAAGATCGTCGTACGACATTTAGTACTGAGTTATATCGTAACAGTAGCAGGGAGAGGCCAGCGACTTGATCTCATCAAGCCATCCTGAGATGTAAATGTTGTTTGTTCATATTAAGAAACTAAGTACATTCACAAGAAAAAAAAAATTATTTCTGTTTGGTCAGGTTTGGTATTTTTCCTATTGTCTCCCTTTTTCCTGCTGTTTTAAGACATACACATAGTTACTTCATTTCAATTTATTTATTTAATCTGTTTATATTGCCTTATATAAAACCGTGAAAGGGACACACATTTGCGTCTGAGTCAATACGCAGCATGTCACCTGACACACATGTGTGTCTTTCATTGGCCTAGAGGGTAGAGTGTTCGTCAATGGTCCAGGAGACCAGGGTTCAATCCTAGGTCGAGTCATACCAAAGATTTTTAAAAAATGATACTTGATACATCCTTGCTTAACAATCAGCATTATAAGATACGTATCAAGGGTAAAGTGGAGCAATCCAGGTGAAGAAGTAGCGCCCTCCTCTACAACTCGGTGTAATTGCTATTAAGAAGAGAGCTTTTGGGTCGCATTCGGCTACAGTCGCCAACTTTACTTACTTATATATAAGTTAGCTAACCATAGTCAAAGGCGATCCGAGGGCTCCCTTTTCAATAGCTACTACACCGAGGTGTTGGGTAGGGCGCAACTCTTTTCCTTGGATTTATATCCTCACACTTGATCGGCAATTTATAATTCTAAGTGTTAAGCAAGAAAGAATCAAGTAGCATTTTTTGAGTCTTTTGTATGACTCGACCTGGGATTGAACCCCGATCTGCCTGGCCATAGGCGAACACTCTAACCATTAAGCTATGCATATATATTGCATCTGTTTTTCTTTCAGTGATATACATGGCATAGGTCTTTCCTAAAATTTGTAATATTTTGAGTAGTGATGGTTTTTAACCAGCCACTCTGTTCAATATGTTGGCTGGAAAATTTGAATTCAAGACATTTTTTCCTCTAATACTTATAGCCCAACTAAGGTTAGAGTACCCAGTATTTCTGAATATATATATATATATATATATATATATATATATATATATATTGTCATCCACAGACAGACTGTTTCGTTCTATCAGAACTTTTCAGTGTGGCTAAACACGTTGGACGCTCGAAGCCGACATCGAAACCCGTCCAACTTTACGTCAGACGTAGTATCAGACAGCTAGGCCAACAAGCGTATCACGTTGGCTTAGGGAATTTTTAAGGTATTCTATAGCAACAGCAGCAACAACGTCCGTTTGTTTTACATTTTTATACCCAATCGGCTACCAGAGTGCTCAATTCTTTCGAAGAGCTTTGCATTAAGCGAGCGGCGGCTGAAAATTCCTTCGCCAGAGTTGCAGTCCAATACCTTAGCCTCAACATCACCGGGGCTTCCCCCATATAATTGTGTATTATTATTCGTATTTGATTGGAACACGTGAAATCATACAACAGTATGAAAATTATTTGCACTATATAGAAATACTTGATATTATATAATTATGAGCAAACAACGTATCGGCAAATAAAAAAGGTTATTCAAACTTTAGAAATATTTTCAGATACTTTAAACTATAAAATTATGAGCAAAGAAATGATTCAACTTTAATAGAAATAGTTATTTGGAACCACATAATTGACTCTAAATGATTAATATCAGATTGGAGCAGATAAAACCATTCAGCTGCTAGCCCAGTCGGGAGGGCTGTGGAATACACCGACTGTACCCCGGCAGAGAAGTAAGACCCCACCCCCAATGAATATTCTGCATATAATATTAAACAATCTTATGGTGAGGCTACAATAATGGCGGAGCTCTACGGAATGCAGAGTACCCCTTTATTGCCATCGCTCCCAGGTCCACTCTCTGCCCAGAATAGTAGCACCTGATAGTGTCCTATCTATGGGTCAAATATAACTAAACTGTGTACTTATGCTAAACTTAATAGCTTAAAATAGAAATGTTTTGCCATTCACACTGCTTACTCGAACTAAACTGAATTGTTTAAAATAGAACTCTTTTAATATTTAACTGTGTAAACAAAAAACTATGCTTATACTAAACTGAATTGTTTGAACTAGAACTGTTTATACGTATAAAAATGGATTTGGCATTAATAACCTACAAAAGTTGATGTGTCAAAAAACCAAACTAAACCAGAAAACAGCAGTTATACGGCTACTTTATCCCATCTAATAAATTACTCAAAGACATTGATGCGCCAGTGTGGGCCGACTAGCAAGGAGTTATATATGCCCTCTGTATGAACACTGAATGTACCTTAAAGGACCTACTATGAGCAATGGATGATAGGGGTGGATGACGAGAGAGTGTCAAAAAACTCTCTGTTCTACTTGGTAACGATAATGACAGTCTGAATAAAAGTAGATTCATTCTGTTGAAATTAGAGATAATCGGAAACGGAATTAGCTACATTATCAAATTATGAAATTATATCCTTATTTACCAAACCCTCTGATCGGGCAGGATATGACACAAGGTCAATTTTTAAGCGGAGTTTAACAGGTTTCAATTCAGAGTTTTCCTTCTCCTAGACTAGTTGCTTTGCTTTGGTTTGGTTTGGTTTCTTTGTTTAATGGTATATCAACTCTTTGTAGGTTATTCAATGCCAATGCCATTCTCCAAGAAGAACAGTAGTGGTACTATTCAACCCATAGCTGGGAGGATAAGGAGGTTCATACCTTTCCTTAGGGTATTTGCCCAAAAGTGAACGTAATAGCGTGACTGGAGCACGAAATCGCTTACTACGAGTCCGCAGTCCATCGCTTTAACTATTACACCACGAGGACACCTCTAGACAAGTTGCCTCACCAAGGCTGAAGAACCCAATCTGTCCTACTATTTACCCGTAGCTGGAAGGAGAATAATTGGATTCATACCTTACCCAAGGGTATTCGTACTATGTGAAATGCAATCAGTCTCGTCCAGGATTTGAACTCGTGTCGTCGTGTCCATTACGAAATTGTATCAATTTTTCTGATTTAATCCGTACATCGCAACTGATATAAATTTTTTCAAACACCCAGTATTTTAAGTGGCTGTTTAATGGTATATCAAACTTCGTGGGTTATTTAACGCAAAATAGATCCTTAGACGTACAGCAGGGATATTATTTAATGCAAAGGTAGGTAGACAAGGCGAGTCGTACCCTTCGAAAGTGTATTAATTCGAAATTGAACGTGATAACACGAATAGATTCCGAACTGGCTTACTGTAATTTTCCAGTGTAACACTTTGACCATTACGCCACTGTGACTTCGCTTCGTATTTTGAGCCAAACCATATCAGTTTTTATACGACTTACATATTACTATCCTTCTCTGTCTGTAACTGAGACAGACATCAACACGCGAATAGCAAAGGCATGAACAGCTATCGATAGGCTATCAGTCATATGGAAGTCAGACCTGACCGATAAAATAAAACGAAGTTTTTTTCATGCAGCGGTCGTGTCGATACTGCTATATGGATGCACTACATGGACACTAACTAAACGTATGAAGGGTTGACCGCAATTATACAAGAATGCTGCGAGCAATATTAAACATGTTCTTGAGACAGCACCCCACAAAGCAGCAGCTATACGGCCACCTACCACTCGTCTCGAAAACTATTTAAGTTAGACGAACCGGACATGCTGGACACTGCTGGAGAAGTTGGGATGAACTCATAAGTGATATACCCCAGTGGACCCGTTCACATAGACAAGAAAGGGCAATTCATCCAATCCCCTTTCCAAATCTTTGGAGATTGTTTCTTAGCACACCAATTATTATTGGTATCACCATCACCTTCCTGTTCCACAGCTTTCTTTGTTCTTTAGCAAGGTTTAAGTACTTCTCTTTCTTTTCTTTTTCTTTGATTTTCACTCTGTGGTTCGCTAGGACAGCAAAGTCCACAATACGGCAAGACCTCATTTTTATGGTTAATTATCTTAAGGTCTATTCTTAATCTTAAAAAATCTCAGAGATTTTTATGTATGTCAATCTCCTGTGCCGATTTCAGTTTGAGCAAGAATAATCATAATTTTATATCTTGCAAGTTTTTCACACCAGTTTTAACTGACAGTTCTTTACAGAAGTGTTAGTGTCAACAAGATCAACCAACTCTCCAGGACTTTACTAAGTATTCAAACTGATTTTAGTTGCGCAGTAGTCTGAATGGTCTTGATTCTTTCTCCGATTTCCAATTCTTCCAATCCCCTTTCAAAGCCTATGGTGACTGTTTCTTCGAACACCAATTAAAATTTGTATCCCCATCACCTGCCCGTTCCATAGCTTTCTTGGATCTCTAATAAGGTTTAAGTACTTCTATTTCTTTTCCTTTTCTTTGATTTTCACATTTCAGCTGTTTTTTTTTTGTTTTGTTTTGTTTTTTTTCTTGTTAATTCTAACTTGGTCTAGTCTTTCTGATCGGGATTAGCTGATCTGTTAATATCTCAAAACCCCAGAGAATTGTATACGTCTCATTTCCTGGATGGATTCCGGACTGCTTATATACCATTTCGTCGTATGGTCAGATTTTAGTTTCTTTCACAGTTTCCAGGGAATGATCTTTCCCATTCAGTCCTTTCGCGCAAGTTTGCTACATTCGTTTATTATATGTTTAAAGGTTTCGTCTCTATCAACATATAATCTACACATGTCACTCTCCAGAGCCCAGTACTCTGGTTACATAACTGGTTGATTAGTTTTACAGCACATCAACCCTTGGTGGGTTATTTAATGCAGAAGTCAGGATTATCTTTTAAGCAACTATTTCGGCTGGTTTCTTTTTTTTTTTCTTTTTTCTTTTTTTTTCTTGTTAATTCTCACTAAGTCTGGTCTTTCGGATCGGGATTAGGTGATCTGTTAATATCTCAAAACCCCAGAGAATTGTATATTTTTTTTTATATGCTTAATGGTTTCGACTCTAACAACATATAATCTACGCATGTTACTCTCTAGCGCCCATTACTCTGGCTAAATAATTGGTTGATTAGTTTTACAGCACATCAACCCTTGGTGGGTTATTTAATACAGAAGTCAGTATTATTCTTTAAGCAACTATTTGGTTTCAAGTGACTAATAATAGTTCATAAACAATTTTAGTTTTAAAATTATGGTCTTTTGGTACAAAAATGTATTTTCAGAATTATTTTAGGTACGTAAACAATTTCTCATCTCAAATTGACCACAGCTCATACTCCATTACATCTTGTGGAACTGAATACAAATTATGATCCCGAAGGGGCTACACAGGAAATGTCACTTTACTTACAGTGTTTTCCGTTGTACGGGGACTGTTATAGAAAGGTGAACTTCAAGATATTGTAGGCGCGTAAATTGTCTGTGGTGATATCATTTACTGATTAGAGTTTTTCACATCAGTTTTAGCTGATGGTATTTCACTGGAGTTCCAGTGATAGCAAGTCTCCTCAAGTCTCCAAGACTCTTCTCAGTATTCTGGCCGTTCTCAATAATGTTGTCGTTTGGATGGTCTCCACTCGTCCGCCAACGTCCAAGTCCTCCAGTCCCTTTAGTAATCTTTTAGTTACTGTACCAAAAGCACTAATCACAATTGGTATAATTGTCACCTTCATGTTCCATAGTTTTTCAATTCTCTACAAAGGTCAAGGTATTTATCCTTCTTTTCATATTCTTTCAGTTTTATTCTGTGGTCAGCCGGAACAGCAAAATCGACAATTTTGCAAATTCTCTTTTTTATGTTGATAATTATAAGGTCTGGTCTTCTGGCCGAGATTAGGCGATCCGTGTGTACGTCAAAGTCCCATATCATCATTATTATTATTATTGGGCTGAGTTAAAAGTTTTGCTGTATTTTGGTAGCGGGAAACACAATTTGGTAACTCGGAACGATTTTGCCTTGGTTGTAAAGGTGATGACCCATGCTTGACCGTTAGATGCTGAGCTCCCCTGATACTCTCTGAATGCTACTTGTCGAATTTACTTAGAACACTGCCTCGTTATCCATGGTATCAGACTATCTGATCTTGCCTAGTTGTCAAAGGTCTTGCAACCGGAACAAATATTTTTGCATCATCCATTAATTATACTGTGCGTTCAACCTTTCGCACAACAAATTCTTTCTGGTTTCTTCGACGGGGTTCTCATTCAGTTCGAACCCATAAAGCATAATTTTCTGAATCAGACCACTTTGAACTTCCATCTGTGCGGCTTTCAAATTACACACAGAGTGAAGCTATGCACAACATGTCAGCACACACACTACCATGATACTATCAACCTCAGTGATGAATGTACAGTAAAATTGCACTCTTGCAAATTTTGCACATATTTTTTTTTCAAATAACAACAACAGTGCTCTCATACATATTCAATGATTAAATAATCCTATTCTCGAGTACGACCGCTTTTTTTTGGGGGGGGGGGTTAGTTGTTTAATGGCATATCAACCTTCTTGGGTTTTTCAATGCCAAATCCATCCACCTAGAAGAGCAGTATTGGGACTATTCAACCCATACCTAGGAGGATAGAGAGGCTCATGCCTTTCCTGAGGGTATTTTTCTGAAAGTGAACGTAATAGCGTGACTGTAGTTCATACTCGCTTACTACGATTCCGCGGTTTAGCGGTTTTAACCATTACACCACGAGGACAACCGTTTAGTATTAGGTTCTTTGCTGTTAAAAAAAAAACTATTTTTATTGATTTTTTCCAGTGACTAAATATTTTCTGTCAATGTAAGCAAAATCCCAATAAAATCATTTTTGTAACATAAAACTTTTTACCACGTTTTCTCAACATCATTTTCATCATCATTATTACCTCATGAAATTAATTACCGCGTTTACCATTGTATAAGACGCATCTATCTTTTTTTAAAACAATTCAAAGTTAAAATTCACTGATATCAGAGATAGGAGGCCGAGCATAAGTGGCTCGGTATAAACAATTTGAAGGTCAGGAAACGTTAAGTTTAAACAACGTCACCTCTACATGAGATCCGGTGATAGGTGCGTCTTATAGGGCGGGAAACGCGGTCAGAACAAGATATTAAAAGCACATTAAAAGAGTATAAATAAGTAGGAGAATCTGCTTGCCTGAGGATCCGTTTTTTCTTGGTTGGTTATGGGTTGAGGAAGCATCAACTGAACAACAAAAGAAATAGAAGCCATGATATCCGCGATCTTTTAAGTATGTATATATAAATGGCTGATGCAAAAAAAAAAAAAAAAAACAATTTTAGGGGAATCATAGAAGAATCTTTATTCAAGTCTTTATTACTTGAGTGAGCATAATCTTCAAGAATTTGATTTTGAAAAAAATTGATCATTTTAATTTATTTCCCTGAAAATCAAAAGCATATATACATTATTATTATTATAATTAATGAATATGTACTCCGGAAAAAGTTTATAAAAAAACAATTAAAAAAAGATAAGGAAAGGGAATTTTCTTTTAAGCAAAAGATGCCAGGGTTTTATTATTTCTTGGGGAACATTGTATAATTAAAACGAATATTGTTAGGTATTATTTATTACCAAAAAGCATTTTAACTCTGTGATCAAAATATGAATATGCACTAGTTCAAGCAATTTGTACTATTAGAATTATAATTTATCTGCATATTGGAGTGTAAATTAATTTGCACTTTAAGTTAAAGCAATCTAAGAGTGTTGCTCTAATACTATCTCGCTATGATGTGCTGTTTTTTCTTTTAAGTAAAAGATGCCAGGATTTTATTGTTTCTTGGGGAACATTGTATAATCAAAACGAATACTATTAGGTAAAAATGTGGCCTTAAGAGTAGAATGTTCGCCAATTGTCAGGAAGACCAATGTTCAATCCCAGTCATACCGAAGACTCAAAAATGGTACTTGATGCCGCTTTTCTTAGCACTCAGCACTATAAGGTAAGGATCAAGGGTAAGGTGGAGCAATCCAAGGAGAGGGGTAGCGCCCTCCCCTACACCTGAAAAGGGAACCTTCGGGTCATCCTCGACTAAGGTCGGCAACTCAAGTTACAATTAGTCGAATAAGTATCAGAACATGATGAGACAAATAAAATATCCACCAGTAATTTTTCAGAATGGCAACCATCATTTTCATGTTACAAATGCGACGCTGCAAACGGTCATGAAGATGGAATGATAAGTTCTTCTGCATGCAATGTCTCCATACTTATTTCCATTGGATAATCTGGTGTTTTGTTTCGTGCAATACTCATTATTGAGTTAGCTGTTCAAAATACTGTACATACAAGCCTACATTGGTTGAATTCTACACCTAATTTTGAGGAAAAAATTTGGCTCCGACCTATAAGTTATTAATAAATTTGCAACTTGGAGCAACGGTTGTCTTCAAAAAATAATTCCAAAATCAATGATTCTGTGATCCTAAAACTAGGGTCAACCCATGCACGAGATTTTATGGTAACTTTTGATTTTCTCAGGTCCAGTAACCTAATTTGGTTATGGAAGCTCTTAGCGTTGAAGGGAATACTGAGGCGGAGCTCATCCCTCTCCAGATATACAACTGGGATGAATTTAGAGTTTTCTTTCTCCTAGACTGGTTGCCATACCAAAGTTACAGGCAGTCGTTAGCTTTACTATTTGATTTCGGCTTCTTAGTTTAATGGCATTTCAACCTTTGCAGTTTATTGAATGCCAAATCCATATTTGTTTAGTTGGCTTTCTTAATTTTAATGGCATGTAAACCTTCGTGGGTTATTTAATGCCGAAAACTACCGTGATAGAAGAATATTAATATAACTATTCACTCATCACATGAAGGGATTGGGGCTTTATGCCTTTTTCAAATAATCCGACAGTAAACGCAACGGTTCGATTCGTAGAAGGACGGTAGTCGTTCTATTGAACCCATAGCTTTACTAAGACTATTTATCCAAAAAGAGAACATACTATTTAACCCCCAAGCTGAAGAGAACACCCTCGTTCATGATTTAAACTTGAGTTGCCCTGTTGACTTGCTACGACAAGCATTACGCTATAAGCACCTCCAACTTAAGTCATCGAAATTCACCTTAAACAATCCATAAAAGGAAAACCAGAATCGTTTTTTATATTGGAATACATAACTGAATCTTGGAATGCAAGAAAAAAAAATAATCTGAAGAATAAACAATTCCATTAGATTAAACGAACAAAAAAAAAATGTTGTTAAAAAATGCGGGAAACTTTTGCATAAACCATATATATATATATATATATATATTCACAACAATATTTACTACATTTTTCAAATTATTTTTATTATCGATTTTTTAATACTCATTTTAATCGAAAAAATAGTATTTAAAAAAAAAAATCAAACGTTTATTCATATAGTGCTTGATTATTGTTCACTCATTAGAGCTTTTCCCATCAGCAATAGCCGATGGTTTTTCACTGAAGTCTGAGTGACAGCAAGTCTCTTCAAGTTTCCAGGACTCTTCTTAGTATTCTGGCAGTTCTCAACAATGCTGTCGTTTGGATGGTCTCCACTCGTCCGCCAACCCTTAAGTCCTCTAGTCCCTTTAGTAATCCCTTAGTTACTGTTCCAAACGCACCTATTACAATTGGTATAATTGTCACCTGCATGTTCCACAGTTTTTTCAGTTCCCTAGCAAGGTCGAGAGTATTTATCCTTCTTTTCACTTTCTTTCTGTTTTATCCTGTGGTCTGTCGGGACAGCAAAATCGACTATTTTGCAAGTTCTCTTTTTTTTGTTGATTATTATTTTTATAATCAACAAATAATCAACAAAGTGCTTGATTATTATTATCATTATTATTATTATTATCATTATTATTATTATTATTATTATTAATGCAGTTTGTTATTACTTTTACGGTTTGTTTTTAAACATTTATCAATTGGGTATAATAAATTGCTGCAAAAAGATATTTACCGTAACGTTTTAATTAAAAACAAACATGCATACGGATTTGTGGGAACTGTTTCCTCTCTTCTCACAACTTCCCTAACATCAAGCAGACCGAGCTCAACCGTGAGGGTCAACATTACGCATATGTATTTGTTTGTTATTTAATGACATATCAACCCTTTTGCGTTATTCAATGTTAAACCCAACCCTTTTAGAAGGACTGGTGTGGTACTATTTAACCCATAGCGTATTTGTCTGACAGTAAACATAATAGCGCGACTGGAGTTCGAACTTGCTTACTACGTGTCCTCAGTCCAACGCTTTAACCATTACACCACGGGAACACCCCTTTACGTACTAGATCGGAAAGGTTTTCTTATTGATAATATATACTCTCAGATCGATAAAGTAATTTTTCACGGATTTAGAGTGTTCGCCAATGTTCCGGGAGACCTGGCTTTAATCCCAGGTCGCGTCATAACAAAGACTTTAAAAATGATACTTGATACCTCCTTGTTTAACACTCAGCAATATAAGGTACGTATCAAGGGTAAAGTGGAGCAATCCAGGGAAAGGAGTGGTGCCCTCCCCTTCACCTTGGTGTAGTAGCTGTTGAAAGGGGGGGCTTCTGGTCGCCCTCGACTAAAGGGAGACAACTTTACTTTACTATGTGTGGTACTACTACTACTACTACTAACACAAACTCGACAGTTTCGTTCGGTTTCCGTTCAGCGATGTTAAGACTTCTGCAGATGAAGCGAAGAAGGGATTTAATAACATTTCAAAACTATTGATTCTGTATTGACAATGTGGGTGAGTAAAATATGACGTTTAATTGATTTAAAGCATAACCGGCTCATTGGTCAACTGGTTAGCGTGTTCGCCAATGGTCTGGGAAGCCAGGGTTCAATCCCAGGTCGAGTCATACCAAAGACTTTTAAAAAATGGTACTTGATACCTCTTTGCTTAACACTCAGCATTACAAGGTACGTATCAAGGGTAAAGTGGCGCAATGCAGGGAAAGGAGTTGCGCCCTCCCCTACACTATTGAAAAGGGAGCCTTTGGGTCATCCTCGACTATGGTCGCCAACTTTACTTACTTACATTTACATATATACAAACATGAGATTGTTGTATATTGACCTTCGACCCGGCCAAACGTGCCATTCCAAAGTGATGCACCGGAAGGAAGTGACACATTCCGATGGCAGTTATGAGAAAAAATCGCGTAGGCAGGCTTAGCTGAAAAAATGGGACAAGGTAAAAATCCCATGGTACACTCATATACTGATGTACCGGAAGAGAGTGACCTGTGAACTGCATGATAGTTATTTCCACTTGATGACGATCAAACATGCCATTCCAAAGATTGAGTGGGCGATTGAACTATTATATAACTCGGTGGGGACAGGAAGTCAGAGAGTTGGGGACCAGATGAGTTAGAGACAAGATGTGGTAGAGAAAGCCACCACCCAGCAAAAGGGGCCCTCTGGACCCCCAGCGAGTTTGGAGACCAGACCAGTTGGTGAGAAGATACTGGAATGAGAACATGTCCCAGAGAGGCTGGGCCCCCAGCTGAGCAGCCCAGGAGAATGAGAAAGACACAACGCTGATGGTCATAAGAGTTGGTGGGGGCAATATGTTGCAGTTCTGTTCGGTCTCCAACTCCCTCTCATACGCAACCTTTCAAATAAAGTGAGATATATATTTTTTTAAAGAAGTCTTCGCTTGTTTTTATTATTGCGTCAATATGTATTCTGCCTGTTTATGTATATGCGTATAGTTGTAGCATATGACTATACAACAAGATACCTAACTAGATAGATTGATAATCTGCATTTATAAAACGTAATGTCCATATAAATAAATAAAAGATATTAAAAAAAGCATGAAATCATTTTTTCGACCGTTTAGATTTTAACTCTTTTAACATCTTTGTAACTCTGAGATCAGTTATCCTCGTCAGCCCAATTTATGAAGATAGATTCCTCAAAGAACTTCTGAGACGACATGTTAAACAGCTGGCTTCATTACTGATGTAACGTAATGGCTAAGGGATTTCGGTTCATGCCTTTGAGTTTAGTTAGGCTGAGAACCTTTCGGCTCAGCACATGGGTTAGTTAGGTGCAACATTGAGGTAGGTGTTAACGCGGCCGCGCGCGGGCGGATGGAAGTGTCACTCAGATGTCACAATAGTCCGAGACGAAATGGGTGTCGGAGTGCGAGTGACGTCACGCACCGGAAGCGCGCAGAGGTTTGTGGAGAACTGAAAGAAAGTTAGAAGAGTTAAGTACTAGACGCCAAACGAGGAGGATCGACTTTTGGAGCTCGCAGACGCGAGGGGAACTTGCGCCCTATGGGGGCCGCTCGAGATGGGATCCAACTGAATAAGACAGCATAGAAGATTGTGTCTCTCCTACTTATGTCGAAACCTTTAACTCGAAGTTAATAAAAAGGTTTCGTACCCGAACAAGAAGTCGTTACGTGTTTTTCGTAATTTCGAGATTCCTACGTTCTATCGTTATGAACATTATATGTCTATTTCGCACATGGCGTTAATTGTGGTTATAGAACACTGATAACTTTTGTAGAAACTGGCACAAGTCCTTTGGATCTTGTAAACTCAGAGTTTCACAACATTTTTCGACTAAACGCAAATTATGTAAACTTATTTGGAAGTATAGGCATTTTTTTAAAAATTTTTTAATTATTCAAAAAACATATATTCATTTGCTTAAGGAATATTTTAGAAAATGTAACAAAACAACTCACATAAGAAGGTACAAAACCTAACCCTTACATGATATAAAAAAAAGAAAAGAAGAAAAAGAAATGAGTGACACGCTTCTCTCCTTTTTCTGTTGTCAACACTTCACTTTTTAGGGAAATAAATCTAAATTCTGAAGGTGCCCGTGGTGTAATGGTTATCGTCGGAGGAAATGGACACGGCGACACGAGTTCAAATCCTGGACGAGACTGATTGCATTTCACATAGCACTAATACCCTTGGGAAAGCTATGAATCTAATTATTCACCCACCAGCTATAGGTAAATAGCAGGACAGCCTGGTTTCTTCAGCCTTAGTAAGGCAACTAGTCTAGGAGAATGAAAACTCTTAATTGAGACCTGTTAAACTCCGCTTAAAAATTGACCTTGTGTCATATCCTGTCCGAGTGGAGGGGTTGGTAAATAGGATAAATCTAAATTCTGAAAAGGTATTCTTATAACGAAACATTTCCATCTATTTTTCCGCATTGTCTTTCTTTTTTCATACCATCAGATTTTATTCTTAAACTTATATATATATATATATATATATATTAAAATGAGTATGTCCACGAAGAGATTTGTATTTTTTAAGGATTTTTTTTATTTATTTTGTTTTTACAGACGTGTATATTTCTAGGTTGATGCTTTCGTCAGAGAACGTATATGATACAAGGCCTTATTAATAGGTAATTTTATAAGACTTGAACTCACTCATGTTTGCAGTTTTCATTTGGTTATGGGTTTTCATGAAGCGCACTCCTCTATTAGAGCGTGTTACACACACACACACACACACACACACACACACACACACACACACTCACAAACCGTATCAAATATCAAAAGCAAATAAGTAGTAAGGCAGACTAGAGTAAACACTCTCTAGGAAAAAGAGAAGAGTGACCTTCAAAAAAACCCATAACCCACAGAAAACCATTTAATCTGCAATCACGAGTGAGTTCAAGTCTCATTGTATTCCCCATTAACAAGGCCTTGTGCCTTACGTGTTCTCTAACGAAAGCATCAAGCTGGAAACATATACGTATGAAAGAACAAAATACATATAAATAAATCCTAAAAATATACAAATTTCTTCGTGGACCTACACATTTTAAAATATTTCTATCTTTGGACCTACAACAAAAAATTATATATAAATATGAAGAGAGAGAGAGAGAGAGAGAGAGAGAGAGAGAGAGATAGAGAAGCAGATTGAGTGAGAGAGTAACGATGAGTGAGAGAGAGAGTAACGAAGAGAGAGAGGGGGGTGGAGAGTAAGTGAGCGAGATTAAGAGACAAAGAGAGTGACAAAGGGAAAGAGAGACTGAGAGAGAAAGGAGAGGAAGAGACAGAGATAGAGAGTAATAAAGAGAACGAGAGAGACCAAAAGAGTAACAGAGAGAGAGAGAGAGAGAGACTACACGCTCAAATAGCGTGACAGTGAGAGAGAAAGAGAAGAAAGAGAGAAACAAAGAGAGAGGGGGAGGGAGAGCGTGTGCAACAGAGAGAGAGAGAGAGAGAGAGAGAGATAAAAGACAAAGATATTGAGACAAAGATATTGAGACAAAGACAGTAACAGAGAAAGAGAGGCAGACAGACAGAAAGAGAGAGTGTGTAAGATAGAGAGAGAGAGAGACAAAGAGAGTAACAGAGAGGGAAAGAAAAAGAAAGGGGAGTGACCTTCAAAAAAACCCATAACCCACAGAAAACCATTTAATCACGAGTGAGTTCAAGTCTCATTGCATTCCCCATTAACAAGGCCTTGTGCCTTACGTGTTCTCTAACGAAAGCATCAAGCTGGAACAAAATACATATAAATAAATCCTAAAAATATACAAATTTCTTCGTGGACCTACACATTTTAAAGTATTTCTATCTTTGGACCTACAACAAAAAATTATATATAAATATGGAGAGAGAGAGAGAGAGAGAGAGAGAGAGAGAGAGAGAGAGAGAGAAAGAGAGCAACAGAGAGAGAAAGAAAAAGAAAGGGGAAAGAGAGCGAGATAGAGAGAGAGAGACAGAAAGAGGGAGTGTGTGAATAAGTGAGTGAGTGAGTGAGTGAGAGAGAGATTATAGGCTTGAAACGTCAGGCAAAAAAAAAAACAAAGATTATAATTGGAAAGTCGAGGAATACGTGCGCTGAGATCAGCCCCCTCTCAAAAAAAAAAAAAAAAAAAAGGAAAAAAAAACTACAGTGGGTGATAGCGCCTTGAGAACGACTTGCTGTCACTCGATCTCCAACTGAAACAACCGGATACATCTTGTATGCAAGTTCATTAAGAAATAATCATTCAGTCATTGCCAGCTACCGGCAAGTCACGTGTAACATTTCCGAGACGTGTGAACAAAGTAACCGATAGCGAAAATATTTAATACCAGACGGATTATCTTTTCAAATACCACTAACTATCAAGGTTTTCGCGATGACGTAATAAGGAGAGGAGCCAATAATCGACGTGCGAGCATGCGCAGTGCCACACGTGAATGTTATAAGGTCATCTTACATTCCGATGTTAATGTAAACAGCATTTGTTTTCTTTTGCTACGTTAATTATGTTGATTTTATCAACATTCCGCTGACCCTATTCTTCTCTAGTTTTTCATCTCTTTCTTCATTTATTTGTTTTTTTTTCTTCTAATTATCGCAAGACGAACCGTTAACCCATTCAGTTTCAGTTTTAGAAGCGGTCCAATTTAGTCCTGACGTTTCTACTAAGGAAGGAGTGAAAGCTACTAGTTAAAGGTTATTAGCTACCGAGATCGTATTGAAAATTTGAATGATTAAAAAAGTGATGTTCAGCACGAACGAAGACCCGACAAAATTATCATTCCCTTTAGGATTGGACTGGAAATTGTCTTATTCCCTAACGTAGAGCATTTTAAGTTTATTACTCTAGGTTAAGATTATAAAGGTCATCAAGGGAGTTTCCGGAGCTAAATGGGTAAAGTGCTGGACTTCGGCCCCCATATAACCGCGTTCGAACCCCACATCGTGCCATTACGTTCATTTTTGGATAAATACCTTTGGGAAAGGTATGTATTCCCTTCTACCCATACTTAAATATTATCACTGCTGTTCTTCTAAAAGGATGGCCTCGGCATCAAATAAACCACTGATGTTGATATTTTATAAGAAATGAAGCGAATGTTACTCTCCCAGTATCGCTCTGACCCTGCTAGGGTCTAATCAAGGGGTAAAATAAATGGAAGTAAATAATGGATTGTAATCCGAAAATATGTAGAGAAAATTGATATCAAGGTAATCCAAGTAGAAGGATAGATTTTTTGAGAAGTAAAGTCGACACTATAGCCTTTCGGTTCTACTGAACCATCATCAGGGCTATGAGGGATGATATTAGCGATGTTAAGTCAACGATGGATGTTTAAAAATGCAAAATACAAAAATCTAGGGGAAAATATGTATAACAAGAAGAAGTTGGCTGTTTAATTAGTGAATAAGCGTTTGTTGTTTTAAATTACGTCACTTGACTTATTAGGAATATTGTGTTGAATTTATGTTACGTTTGTTTAATGAGAAAGATTTCGTGTCAAAAGGAAGAAAAAGAAAGACAAAAAGAAAAATAGAAAGCATAAAAATTATGATATATGTGGAATATATTAAGTAAAGATGGAATATATTGTAACTATTTAAAATGGATTTGCTCAAATAAGGAGAAATATTATAAAAGCCAGGACGAGTATTTAGGGAATTAAAGAATGAGATAACAGCGGCTTCGAAAATTCGCCTTAGACTTTTATTATGGATGTAAATGAGCATCTTTGCAGAATTGAAATCGAAGTTGTGATTAGATTGAGAAATGTGTAGGAATAATGCATTGTTTGAGTTACCAATTCTTATGTCTCCTTTGTGCTCTTACAAGCGAACGTGAAGGTTCCGAGATGTTTCACCGATGTATTACAAAAATAAATCTCTTTGCAAATTATTTGTATTAAATAGAAGTTCCTGATATTATAAAATCGTGCGCAAGAAACAATAAAAAAAAAAGAAAAAAAAATGGAAAATACAAACGTTCAATGTACAGAAAATTTATCAAATCAAAAAGATGAATTAAATTAATATTTGAAGGCATGAAAAAAAAAAAAAAAAGATAAAAGAAAGCTATAAAATTTAATGAAATAAAATGACTATTCATAATGGTTCGAGAATCTGGATGTTGAGTTTAACCAAAGAGAAGGAAAAAAAATGACTTGTTCTGAGATAATCTTTATTGGTTCGAAAATGATAAGAATTCTTCTGGCTGAGCCTAAAAAACACAAACCTCAGAGTTGCCACTGATATATGCATATATCAGAAGAGTCGTTATTACAAGTTTATAATTTTCGATATATATATATATATATGTGTGTGTGTGTGTGTGTGTGTGTGTGTGCGTCGCAACCCAAGAGGTTTAGCTTTTTAGGCTTTGCCGGAAGAGCTATAATTTCAAGTCTATTTATCGATCTTAACCTGTTCATATCTACTTGAGCGTCTCTGTCATAAGTGACATGCTTTGCGAAGATCTATCCCATTTCAAGTGTCGATTTTAAGTGCCTAAGATCGAGCCCATTTCAAAAACGTTGATTTTATTGACCTTGTTGATGACCAGTACATCTATCTATCTATCTATCTTAGCCTGTTCGTATCTATTTAAGCGACTCTTTCACATGTGATATGCTATGCGAAGATCTCGCGCATTTCAAAAATGTTGATTTTAGTGCCTTTGTTGATGACCATTACCTTGGTTTACAATCTATCTATCTATCTATCTATCCAAGAAATGATATGATACATCTGACGAAATTTGAAGCAATCTTGGTGAAGGAGAACAGTCAGAAGAATGCAGGTTGTACAGAATCATCAGCAGCTGACGATTTAATAAAAGTCAAAGTGAACAAATAGGCATTACGTTTTTTGCTGACAGTAATCACACACACACACACACACACACACACACACACACACACACACACACACACACACACAGAGGAATAATTACTAAAAATGATATCAAACAAATTTTTGCTTCAGATCATGTTAAACAAAATAATAATAATTTTTATGATATTGATAAAGATAATTTTAAAAAAACATGCGTATAGCTAATTATATTTACCAACCCCTCCGCTCGGGCAGGATATGACACAAGGTCAATGATTTTAAGCGGAGTTTAACAGGTTTCAATTCAGAGTTTTCCTTCTCCTAGGCTGAAGAACCTAGTCTGCCCTACTATTTACCCATAGCTGGAGGGAGAATAATTGGATTCATACCTTTCCCGAGGGGATTAGTGCTATGTGAAATGCAATCAGTCTCGTCCAGGATTTGAACTCGTGTTGCCGTGTCCATTTCCTACGACGATAACCATTACACCACGGGCACCTATAGCTAATGCTTTAACAAATATGATTATCTGGAATAATACTCTTATACTTTAGATACGCGCTAGTTCTTAATGGTATGATTAAAAACACTTTTCCTTAAATAAAAAATTGAAATTAATAACTACAAGAACAAACAATTTTTATACACCAAATTAAAACAAATGATAAACGTCGATCAGAGCCCTCAATACGACTAAAATGTAAAAATAATTAGAGACGAAGAGTTCTTTGAAACATTTGAATACGTTGAAAGATTACGAATAAATTTCAAAAAATATTTATTCCAAGTTAAAAAAAAATTAATTAAACTAAAATTCTAAATTACTTATATGGCATTAAAATAAAACTCATAAACCTACAATCAGATTACTAATATGAAAGGAACAAAATTAATAACAACAAAAACCCGTACATAGAAAGAAAAAGTTCGTAGGCATTAATTTTTTAAGTATGATAAATTACAAGGCGACAGTGTGAAATATATCGTTGGCTTTTGACGGAAAAAAAAATTAACTCAATTCAAAATACATCTGATGAGCTTGAAAAAGCGAAATATTTTTTATGGAATACAATTTCTTATTTTCTTGTATTTTAACCAATATATATATATATATATATATATATATAAGATGATAATTTCGCAGTTAGCCACTACGACTTCCGAGTCAATATAAGAGGTTCATGGCTCTTACTAGCTCACTTGGTGGGTTAAAGAAGGACCAAATGTTGTAGTATTGTTAAATAGTGCTCAATATCAATGATAGAGTATTTACGTATATATATATATATATATATGTGTGTGTGTGTGTGTGTGTGTGTGTGTGTGTGTGTATAACAGGGTACAGTCTGTGACCTTTGGTTTCATGTAATCAGCAATCGTCAGAGTAAAGATAAAAAAAAACGAATTATATGGTTAAATTTGGGTCAGAAAAGTTGGGGTTATTTGTGTGTATGTATATATGTAAGTATATACATACACACAAATTACTCCATTTTTCTGACCAAAAATTATCCATATTAATCCTTTCATATTTTTGAAAATCTTCACTGGATTCAAATCTTTCTTCCTTTCTTTCTTTCTTTCTTTCTTTCTTTCTTTCTTTCTTTCAACGTAATTTTTCCTTTCATTTTGTGGATTTTGTTTTTATTCCGTAGTCTTCTTCCTTCCTTCTTTGGTCCATACATTCTTCCTTCCTTCCTTCCTTCCTTCCTTTCTTTCTTTTATCTATTCATTTTTTCATCAATTCATTTCCTTCCTTCCGACGTAAATTTTCCTTCCTCTTCGTGGTTTTTATATATTCATGTATTTATTTCCTTCAAAACTTTTTATTTTTCCATTTTCTTTCTTCCTTCCTTCACTTTCTTGGTTTATATATATATATATATATATATGTGTGTGTGTGTGTGTGTGTGTGTGTGTGTGTGTCTGTGTGTGTGTGTGTGTTAAACAGGTATTCATAGTAGAACATATTGCAATAATAAACAATACTATCTATCTATCTATCTATCTATCTATCTGTTACTTTTCTATCTATCTATCTATCTATCTATCTATCTATAAAGATGGCCTCATCAAGCCTATGTGAGTGTGTGTGTGTGTGTGTGTGTGTGTGTGTGTGTGTGTGTGTGTGTGTGTGTGTGTGTGTGTGTGTGTTAAACAGGTATTCATAGTAGAACATATTGCAATAATAAACAATACTATCTATCTACCTATCTATCTGTTACTTTTCTATTTATCTATCTATCTATCTATCTATCTATCAAGATGGCCTCATCAAGCCTATATATATATATATATATATATATATATATATATGTATATATGTGTGAGTGTGTGTGTGTGTGTTTGTGTGTGTGTGTGTTAAACAGGTATTCATAGTAGAACATATTGCAATAATAAACAATACTATCTATCTATCTATCTATCTATCTTCACACCTATTTGTCTATTTATCTAATTATGTGTGTGCATGTAAATATATGTGTGTGTGTGAGAGAGAGAGGGAGAGAGAGAGAGAGAGACCGTGTGTGAGTGTGTCAAAGGGTCTAAGAGATGTCAAAGGGTCTAAGAGATGTCAAAGGGTCTAAGAGAAGGAAAACTCTTAATTCAACCTTATAAAGTAAAAAAAAAAAGACGTCATTGTGTCGCATCCTTCTCATAATAATAGATAATCTCTAGTCTTCGTGCATTCTTTGTCATGCCTTTGATCAAGCCCCTCATACAGAGGTATAATTTTAATCATCATCATCATCATGTCGTGTCGCTATCACGGATATCCCTGACCCTCTCTCGCCACTTTTCCTTATCGTTCATCGCCTCTGGCAGGTCTTCAGGGCTACATCCCGTATCCTCACATAGCTGCTATATGTATGTTCGAGCTGGTCGTCCTTCTTTTGCCCGGCCATATGTGGGGGTCCATAGGAGTACATCACTTATGAGCTCGTCTCTGCTTCTCCAGCAGTGTCCTGCGTGTCTGGTTCGTTTAACTTGGATAGTTTTCGTGATAGGAGGCAGGTGGCCGTATATGCTAAACTGAATTATTTGAAATTGAACTGTTTTTGACATTAAAACTGTACTTACACTAAACTGAATTATTATATATAACTGCTTGAATAGTTTGAAATAGAAATGTTTTTGACGATTAAACTGTGTACTCATGCTAAACTGAATTGTTTTAAATGGAACTGATTATTTACATAAACATGGATTTGGCGTTAATGACCTACAAAGGTTGATATGCCATAAAATCCAACAAACCAACCAACCAAAAAATCATATATATTTAACATATTTATAAAAGGATTTGACATTAAATTACCAGTAAGAATTGATAAGCCTTAAACCCCAACCAACCAACCAACTGAATACATGAAACAATAAAACTGATTGTTAGTAAAAAAAATAATGATTATAGAAAAACGTGTGACAAGGGAGGGGTTTTAATGGAACATTGGATATGTAAGTAGTTATTATAATCAATCTTTTAAAAAAACAATTAAATTTCGGCATTAAACAACCCATTAGGAATCGATACGCCGTTGAATAAACCAAACTAATTAATTAAAGAGAGATTTCGTTTGTCACATATTCGTATCTGATATTCCTGTTAAAATAATACATTTAACTTTAGACATCAAAGTTTTCTCATTTTAAGGACATGTTAAACTGACCAACTTGAAAAGTGGCTCGTTCCATGTGTCCCCCATTCTAAATTCAAAATCACACCCAACATCTTTGTCAAGGTTCCCACCTACCACAGTATGTTTAGCTTATGCACTTGTTTACTTATCTCCTTGCAAACCTCTGTATATTTACGTGGAGGCGTTTTTTCCTCTCTTGTTGGACGACGGGGGAGCTGTCAATGATTTTTCAGAATTTGGAAACAGGTGGAAAATTTGCCGTTGAATCAGATGGACCCCAGAAAGCTCAAAAGTGACCCCTTCCTTCTACCCCGACTGATTCGTTCTTCTTTTTTACCGAGCCATTTTGAGTTTTACTTCCGTGAAAACATAACTCATATGTTGTACACGGACCATACGGCCTTTTTAACAGCTGGTCCAGCTCTTACCGACGTGAGGCCCAGAATTTTGTGAGACTGGTCCGTTGGACAGAGCCTTTAAACCACACACAAACACAAACACACACACACACATACACACACACACACAAACACACACACACACACACACACACACACACACACACACACACACACACACACACACACACACACACACACACACACGTATTTGTACAAATATAAGTTCGCGTGTACGTGTATGAGTACGTGGAGTTGTGGTTATCCCTGTTGAAAATGGACGCGATGACCCGAATTCAAATACTGTATGAGTTTATTTGCGTTTCTCTTCCGGCTAATGCTTTTGGGAAAGGCATGAATTCAACTCTTCCCCCTCTACTATTGGGTAAATAACAAAAAAGACTCAACTCTTTTGCCTTGGTACGGCAACCTGGCTAGGAGATGATTTTACTTAAAGATGATCTGATTTTACTTAAAGAAAAAAAAATTGACATGGTATCGCATACTGCTCGAGACAGACATACATTTTTCTATTTAACTTAATGGGGTTAGATAATTTGCATATTTTGTATATTATTTGCGTACTTTGCATATAATTTGCATATCTTAAGAAGTACTCTAATGGGGTTAGATGATTTGCATATTGTGTATATGATTTTCATATCCTAAGAAGTACTAAAATGGGGTGAGACAATTTTCATATTTTGTATATCATTTGCATATCCTAAGAAATATTCCAATGGGGTTAGATAATTAGCATATTTTGCATATAATTTGCATATCCTAAGAAGTGATCTAATGGGGTTAGATAATTTTCATATTTTACATAAAAACTGTTCATTAAAATGATTATTGGAAAATGAGATTGAAAATAAATAATTTTCGTATTATTCATTTTAAATCATATTTCTTAATATCCTCATTTCTTTTTTTTGTTTTGTTTTGTTTTGTTATTAGTTTTCCCAGTCTTTTTTGGACTGTTCTTAATGATGTAATCAAAACTGATTTTATTGGAAACATTAACTTTATTGTAAATTGAACAATTTATCTCAAAATTTAAGTAACGTTTTTATCAAAATGTGGGATTTATTCGATAAATAGGATGAATTTTGTATAAAGAGTTGACAATAGGAAGCACGATTTAAACTTGCTCTTTTTTCAAGGAAATCAATACCGACGAGTCATTTCATGTGGTAGAAGACTGTCAGTGGAACCTTCTTTACTGACCGCAGCACTTACAAAGTTTTCTTTACCAGTGTCTTTATGTTTTAACTCCCTGAACTCTCTTTTTGACTCAGGCTCATCCTGGTAAAACCATGCTGAATCCATTTGTAAATATCTTATTATTAGAACATGTTTCTCTAAACACATCACACAGTATTCTGTAAATTTCACATTAGTTTGAACTTCCAGGAAACCAAAAAATTTATGACAAAACTTTGTTCAAGCATAGGGCGGGGATATGATCTGCAGCTATTTTGAATAGCCTCAAAACAAATACTTTTTTTAGATTAAAATATATATTCAAATACTGGAGGAGACTGATTGCATTTCACATAGCACTAATACCCTTGGGAAAGGTATGAATCCAAATATTCTCCCTCCAGCTATGGGTAAATAGTAGGGCAGACTGTGTTCTTAAGCCTTGGTGAGGCAACTAGTCTAGGAGAAGGAAAACTCTGAATTCAAACCTGTTAAACTCAACCCAATGAGACTCGAACTCACTCGTGCAGTTTTGCTAGTCTAACTTGCGAACCATTACACTACCCGAAGCGCTCACTATCATTATGAGTTCGACAAATCAAGCTTATTCAGTAACTATATATCTGGAGATTACCGAATTGTGCTTAACAAGCTACTTTCGTCGACCAATTAAAATTTCACTTAGTGATGGTAAGGGTCACCAAGTGTAATTTGTATTGGTCTGCAAAAATGATGAAAAGCTCACTTTTTTTAACGGGACTTTTTCTCTCATTGAATTTCATTTATGTATTTTCGTGGTGGGAGTAAATTTACCATACAAATGGGTATCTAAATTTTTGCAAGTGTCCATTCAGACTATTACGGCAACCTGGTGAAGGGTAGAGATCGGTGGCCACTCTCGTTGCTTACTAATGCACGTAAACGAATTACTATCTACACAAGCAACAAACAATCAATTATCATATCCTGAAACTGAGAGTCATGCTAAAAGGCTTGTGATGACGATTCGATTTTAAATGTTCTGAAAAAAAAAAGGAAAAGTAAAGTTGGCGACTGTAACTGAGGGCGACCCGAAGGCTCCGTTTTCAATAACTACAACACCAAGGTGACGGGGAGGGCGCTACTCCTTTCCCTGGATTGCTCCACTTTACCCTTGATAACTACCTTGTATTGCTGAGTGTTAAGCAAGGAGGTATGAAGAGCCATTTTTAAAGTCTTTGGTATGACGTTACCTGGGATTGAACCCAGGTCTC
>OY757915.1:92183335-92223335 GCA_963585895.1 Sepioteuthis lessoniana | reverse complement strand
TACAGAGGAGAAATTACTGTCTTAATGTAAATATCTAACGAAAACTAATAGTAAACATCTGAGAGATAAGCACTTAGTCCCGTGTGCCTTGAGCCAGTCACACACACACACAAACACACATACACAAACGCGTACACACGTGTACATATATATATTAGCATAAACTTTTCTATGACAAGACACTTCTAGATTTACCCATAGATGAAAACGAAATTGCTTGTATTATCCTTTTTCTTCTATTCAGTATTTTCTTTTCTAGACCGGTTACAATACCAAAACTTAAAATCGCAGTCTTCCTATTTTACTTATAACTGTAGAGAGAATAATCGGATTAATTACTTTCCCAAAGTTATAAACGTCAAAAGCAAACAGCCTCGTCCAGGATTTTAACTCGGATCATCGTGTTCATTTCCTATTGTTATATGGTCATATGCAGATTCATGCAGAAAGAATCATAACGACACGATAATAAAGAACGAGCGAAGCTTCTTTAAAAAATATACCTCTCACTTTATTGCAAGGGTTCGAAAAGGGTTACTCAAGGTTTTTCTGTGAGATGGAGCTGGAGACCGAACAAAGACTGCAATATATTGACCCCCACTCTTATGGCCATCAGCGTTGTGTCTTTTTCGTTCTTCTGATGCTCAACCGGAGGCCCGGGGGCTCAGCTTTCTGCTGAGTGCTGGCTTCTCTACCAAATCTTGTCACCAATGGGTCTCCAAAACTCACTGGGGGTCCTGAGGGCCCCTTCGACCGGGTGTGGCTTTCCCTACCACATCTTGTCTCTAACTCATCTTATTTCCAACTCTTCTGACTTCCAACTCAATCGAGGGCCCCGAGGGCCCCTTCGGCCTGGTGTGGCTTTCCCTACCACATCTCATCTCTAACCCCGTCTACTTCCTGTCTTCCCCGAGTTATATAATAGTTCAATCGCCCACTTAATCGCCCACTCAATCTTCGGAATGGCATGTTTGATCGTCATCAAGCGGAAATAACTGTCATGCAGGTCACTCTCTTCCGGTGCATCAGTCAGTGAGTGTATCATGGGCTTTTACCTTGTACCATTTCGTCAGCCAAATCCACCTACGCGATTTCTTTCAGATATATCTCCTTTATTTCAAACTGTTACCCGCGAGGTGCAAGAGAATTTAGCTAGGTGGCAATGGTAGCTCCATCTCCCTAATATTTTACCATTTCTTTTCCAGGTATGATTAGTTATGGCCATGGTTTAAACCAATGCATTCCATTCGTTTACAATTGAAACGCTTTTTTTTTCAATACCGGTCAATCTGTAATTTATACATAGAAAGCTGTTCGTGCTCATTTCATGTTAAGCCAGAATAATGCTGTTCTGGATAGAATTTCCAAACCACAGCCATATCAATTTTCTTTCCGGAATAGTATAATTCCGACAGCCTTCTGTAAAGCAATTACAGGTTATCCAGTCTTAAAACCGTTTCAACAGTCTGCGAGAGGTGTGCACCGATCCAAGCCATAATCTCATATAACTGAGTTTACTTATATCACACAGATGACACTTTAAAATGAGGGAGGTATTTCTGTCACACCCTGTACAAAAAAAATGTTTAGAAATGCTGAAAAAATTCTTCCTTAACAAAGAGAATTATTGGGAAAACTGTTAAAGAGAAAAGACAAAATAAAAATTATTTTTTAGAAGGAAATTGTGTAGGAGGTACAGATGCGTGTGTGTGTTTTAGGGGTGTGAGAATGAATTCTGTGCTGAATAAGAAATTAGAATAATCTGAAGAATTGAAATATATATATATATATATATATATGTCTGTGTGTGTGTGTGTGTGTGTGTTGTTAGGACGTAAATTGAGGAGGGCTGAGCAAAGGTCACGCGACTGGAGGCTACTTTATAAGCAATTTGTATGCTTGTCCATTGACTCCAACGGTCATTTCTCGTGTCCAGCTGCTGCTGATTAAGTATATTCGCGTTGGTAAAGGGCTTTAAGTTTAGTTGTCTATATGGCGAAGAAGAAGAAGAAGAAGAAGAAGAAGAAGAAGAAGAAGAAAAAGTTATGAATTAGGAGAATTATTTCACTCCTTGCGAGTTTTACACACCTGCAGTAGCTGGTTGTCATTCAGTGGAGTCTGAGTGCCAGCAAGTATCATTACGACTCCAGGAGTCTTCTCAGTATTCTAACCACTCTCAAAAATGTTGTGGTCTGGATGGTATCAGGTTTTCCTCTGATTCCCAATTCGTCTCTCTTTTTTTTCTACACTTTTGGAGACCGTTCAAAATGAATTATCTACAATAAATATTACCAACACCCGTCATGTTACACAGTTTGTTTGCTTTTTTTCTAACTCCTAGTCTATATTCATTTTTTTGCTTTCCTTCATTTTCATTCTGTCGTCTCGCGGAATGGGAAAATACTCTAGATGACAAGTTTTTTTCTTTTCATGTTAATAAACACACGGACTGATCTTCTGGCTGAAGTTGATTGATGGGTTGCTTGTTAAGGTTTTATAGCGTATCAACCTTTGTAAGTTATCTTATGCCAAATCCATTTTTATACAAATAAACAGTTCTATTTCAAACAATTCAGTTTAGCATAAGCACACAGTTTAATTGCCAAAAATATTTCTATTTCAAGCAATTCAGTTTAGTCAAACAGTTCTAATTCAAACAATTCAGTTTAGTATAAGTACAGTTTTTGTCCACACACAGCTAACTGTCATGGCTGTGTTAACTTTTTTTTTCTTCTTCTTCATTATTATTATCATCATTATTAAAAGAAGAAGCAGAAAAAGAATTCTTTGTAAAAAAAAAAAGGATTAAAATAACCCCAATGCATTTTTATCCAAACACACGCACACACACACACATATATATTATCTTCCCTGCTACACACACACACATATATATATAGTCATTTATTCAGTTTAAATGTCAAAAACAGTTCTATTTCAAACAATTCAGTTTAGCATAAGTACACAATTTACATGTCAAAACAGTTCTTTTTCAAGTAATTTAGTTTACCATAAATACGCTGTTTAGTTCTATTTGATCCGTAAATAGGACCCTATCAGGTGCTACCACTCCGGGTCCAGAGTGATCCTGGGAACGATAGCAATAAGGTGGCGCCCCGCATTCCCCAAAAGCTCCAGCATTACTGGAACCTCACCATCAGATTGTTTGGTGTACACTCGTTAGAGGGGTGTCCTACCCCTCTGCAGAGATGTAGCCTCAGCCGACAGGGTCAGGCCAAGGTTGAGTGATCCGTTTGTATCTCAAAATTCCAGATAATTCTGTCCGTTTCATTCTCTTGGACGGATTCTTTTGTGTGCATATTCCACTTAGTAGTATGGCCAAATTAAAATCTCTTGCACAATTCCCACTGGATCAGCTTCCCTACCAAGCCATTCCAAGTCTTCTTCTTCTTCTTCTTCTTCTTCTTCTTCTTCTTCTTCTTCTTTCAATATTAGCCGTGATCGTCTCGTGGTTAGGACCTCCAAGTCGTGTCCGTGTTAACCTTTTTCTTCTTCTTCTTCATTATTATTATTTTCATCATTATTAAAAGAAGAAGAACCAGAAGAAAAATTCTTTGTAAAAAAAGGATTAAAATAACCCCAATGCATATTCATCCACACACACACACACACACACATATATATATATATATATATATATATATATATATATATATATATATATAAGCATGTTTAACTAAATAATAAAAACACATTTGTCTTTATAATTTTATTAGGAACCTTTCAAGTTTCCTGACAAGTGTTTTGGTTTTAGATTGGAATTTGTAGATGAATTTACCGAAATTGTCCCGTGCCCTTTCGGACCTTTCATAGGGACAATTTCAGTATATTCATCTACCAATTCCATCCTAAAAACAAAACACTTGTCAGGAAACTTGAAAGGATCCAAATAGAATTATATTGACAAAATGTTTCTTTTTTATTCAATGAAACATGTCTAAATGGAGGACTGCTTCCCAGCTACACTCACACACACACACACACACACACACACACACACACACACACACACACATATATATATATATATATATACTCATTTATTCAGTTTTAATTAGTTTTCTATTGGGTCAGTGGTATAAAGAAACAAGTAGAAATTGAACTCACAAATAATAGTTAGTGGGGCTAGGTTTGTAATCATTGTACCTTGTAAGGTGCTCCCATATATATACGTGTGTATGTATGTGTGTGTGTGACTGGATGTGGGAAGTCATAAATATATATATATATGCATATATATATTTATTTGTATACATATACATATCAGCTGTGTTCACTTGTGTGTGTCTTAGGATGTGTGAACAGACTCACACACACACATGAACACATTAGCACACACACGCACTCACACTCACACACTAACACAGACACACACACACAGACACTAACACACACACACACACACACACAGACACACACACACACACACACACACATATATATATATATATATATATATCATCAATTACTCAGTATTGTTTAATTTACAATCGGATTAGTGTATTTGGGAACCCAGTAAAAATCGAAGTCTCTTGCAAAAGTCTGCCAGCCTGTATTTTTAATTATATCACCATGTAAGATGCTACCCATATATATATATATATAATATATATATATATGTGTGTGTGTGTGTGTGTGTGTGTGTTAGGATTTGTCATGTTATATATATATATATATATATATATGTGTGTGTGTGTGTGTGTGTGTGTGTGTGTGTGTGTAAAACACAAAGTCACACCCTCACTCTCACGCATATATATAAATACATATAGCTTATGCTTTAAGTGCAAATTTAGGACTTAGCGCGGAAATGACATCACCAACTCGACATGCAATATCCTGTTAAAAATTAGATATTTCTATAAAACCCATGATCCACAATATTTTTCCGCGCTGTCGGCTGCGCTTAAGAATACTCCAGCTGCATCCTCTGCATTGGAGAAAGACGCCACCCCATAAAGTGGGTATATCCGGGGTATGATTCTGAACTGTATCTATTGGTGAGGCTCGAGCTCTAGAATTATGAGGACCGTGGAGTCACCCTGCCGTTGCTATAATTGCCATGTTCTATTTGACCCGAAAAGTTATTATTTGTTTGTTTGGGTGTTACGGCAATTCAAGATTTGTAGTTTATTTAATGTTTAATCCATTTATATTCAAATAAACAGTTCTATTTCAAACAATTCAGTTTAGTATAAGGATGCAGTTTTATTCTCAAAAAAATTTCTATTTCAAGCTATCTAATTTAAACAATTCAGTTTAGTATAAACATAGTTTTTTTTTTTTTTTACATACAATTAAATGTCAAAACAGATCTATTTCAAACAATTCAGTTTTGCATTAGTAATTTGTTTAAATGTCAAAACTTCTATTTGAAGTAATTCTTTTTAGGATAAATACCCAGTTTGAATGTCAAGGCAGTTCTATTTCAAGCAATTCAGATTAGCATAAATACGTAGTTTAGTTCTGTTTCACCCATAGATTGGTTCGTATCAAATGTTACCACTCCGGGTAGAAAAGTGAACCTAACAACCGTAGTAATAATGGAGTGCTCCACATTCTCCAAAGCTTCAGCATTACTGGAATCTCAACGTCAGATTGTTTAGTGTCATATCCAGGACACTTGTTGGGGATTCTTATCTCACAGCAGAGATGCAGTCGGTGTATTCTAAAACTCCAGATGAGTGGACAAGAAGAATTGGTACTTATTATTACTTATTAGGGTCTCATTTAAAAAAAAAAAAAAATTGGAGGTGCCCGTGATGTAATTGTTATCGCCGTAGGAAATGAACTTGGCGACACGAGTTCAAATCCTGGACGAGACTGATTGCATTTCACATAGCACTAATACCCTTGGGAAAGGTATGAATCCAATTATTCTCCCTCCAGCTATGGGTAAATAGTAGGACAGACTAGGTTCTTCAGCCTTGGTTAGGCAACTAGTCTAGGAGAAGGAAAACTCTGAATTCAAACCTGTTAAACTCCACTTAAAAATTGACCTCGTGTCATATCCTGCCCGAGCGGAGGGGTTGGTAAATAGGATCAATAAGTCATATAGAACCGTTACAAAATATTTGTATTAAATTGAGATGCATTGAATCAACTAATAGTGTGAAAAGGATTTGTGTCGAATTTGGGCATTAGATAACCCACATGGAGGTGATATGCCGCTAAACATAAAAAAAAACTAAATCAATATTATTTTTATTTCAAAAGTATTCAGAATTTACATATCGATGAATATACTAAATTTTAAACCGGTCTTGCGTAATTTCGACCTGATTGTATGGTATCTATTTCAAAAACTTCGGAAGTTTTATAAAAACTGTCTTAGATTGGATGTGTTTCTTTGTTTAATGGCATATCAACCTTCATGGGGTATTCAATGCCAAAACCATCCTTGCAGAAGAACAATAGTGGTAATATTTAAGCCATAGCTGGAAGGATAAGCTGGTTCGTTCTTTTCATACCAAATGTATTAATCAAAAAGTGAATGTAATAGCCTGACTGGAGTTCGAACTCACTTAATACAATGTCGCAGTCCAGCACTTTAGCCACTACACAACAAAGACTCCCCCGAAGCTGTGATTAGTTTGGCAAATAGACCTAATATGGCTTTAAGTTCCTGCTGCTCTTAAGTGGTCACCCATTTCAGCAATAAATCTGAGCTGGCTTCTCGCAGCTTAACTTCTGGAATCTGAGAGGAACAGATGTTTTCAGCATGACTACACCGGAAATAACCAATGCGTTCTTCTTAAACATACACACACACACACACACACACACACACACACACACACACACACACACACACAAATTTGTGAGTGAGTATGCAAAAAGTGCACATAGGTGATTTACGGGGATTCATATATATCAGTAACATTTAGTCGGCGTCCGAAGATTATGGATATGGATTAATCGTGTATAGAATATATGTGGGGTCCCATATAAATCTAAGGCAGTTCTCGATGTACGGTCATTGTTATATAAGCGTGTATGTCATCTGAAGAAACGAAGATTATAATCTTCGCCGAAGTAAATTTATAATGACAATATAACTGTGATTGAATTTTCTTCCAGTTATATTATATACGAGGATCATTAAATAAGTTTCCAGACTTTTTTTTCGTAAGGGTACTTTTATTGATAGTACACACAGGAAACTCTAGTTCCCTTCGAAGTAATCTCCTCCGGCTGCAATGCTCTTGTTGTACCGTTCAAACAACTTCTGGAAGGTCCCATGGAAGTCCTTTTGTGTGAGCGTGTCAATGGCCTTCGTCACAGCCTCTTTCATCTCCTCAATTGTCTCATAACGACAGCCTCTGAGCTTAGGGAATAACCAAAAAGTCACAGGGAGCAAGGTCTGGACTATAGGGAGGGTGAGGAACTGTCTTGATGCCCATCTTGGTCAAATAGTCTGTGACAAGGATGGAGTTGTGGACTGGTGCTTTGTCCTGGTGGAAATGCCACTGACCCGATTTGAAGAGTGCTGGCCTCTTCCGACGGAATCTCTTCCTGAACTCCCTTAAAACCTCAACATAGTAACCCTAACCCTAACCCTTTAGCCAATCAACTCTGGTGTATTGACTTCCTTACTCCTCCCACACCTCTCATCACCCCTCACAGACTCCCAGCCTTCCTTGAATCTCTTATGCCACTCAAAAACCGATGCTTGATTAATGCAAGATGCTCCAAAAATAGTCTGAAGCATTCCATTCGTTTCTGTGGCATTTTTTCCAAGTTTAAAACACAATTTTATTGTATATCGTTCTTCTAAAGTGTCTTCACATCTAGATTGCATTTTTGAAATTCACCAGCCATGACAATCAGGCTTTAGTAGGGTGTATTCCAATTGCTGCTGTAGCTGTTCATTTGAACCTGAAATCATAAAAATTGGTCAGTCATCTTATAAGATTTATAGCAATAACCTACTCAATTCTTAAGAGTCTACGACAATTTTAAATGCCAGTACAAAAAAGCCTGGAAACCTATTGAATGCACCACGTATATATATATATATATATATATGTGTGTGTGTGTGTGTGTGTGTGTGTGTAAAATCAGCCTCAATTATTTTTGATAACGGCTTGTATGTATATGTAATTATAATTTTTTTCATATAAGCACAACTTTGGTATGATAAATTCCATAACCAGGATCAAATCCACTAAAGTCAGAAATGTGTCTATAAAAATATCATGACAAAAAAAAGAATTGTTAGTTGATCAAGCTGCTTCCTGTCTACAGACTCTATGGGATACAACTGGTCTCCTTTGGCAGATATTTGGGTCCACGTAGCACTAACTCATTTCATCCCCTATATGTCACTCTCAACGACTCTGATCTCATCGAATTCCCATGATACCAACCAACTGTCGAACATTTATAAATCTTGGTGCCTTTACTGAAAAGAAATTCCAACAGTTGCCATTGCTGTAGCAGTGAGACTAGTTCAGTAGTTTTAGACGTACATGTTTAGAAATAATACCGAGGATCTTTGGTCGTAATGACAATTTTTCCGATAAAGAGAAACAGCTTACCAAGCATAAAAATCAATGATTGAAATTCTTTTTGTCTCAGTTCACACGAAGTCTACAAACTCAGCAGGGAAAACATTTATGTAAATAGAAATTAACCACCGGAAGAATGCGTCTACGACTTCAAATTTCGAAAATGGAAAAAAAAAAAAGAAAGGATACTATACTCGACGACCCTTAAACACTTTGTATTTCTATTGTAACTACAGTCCAAATTGTAGACTGTAGATGCAATGGAAATAGAAAGAGATAATAATGCTTCTGTTTAACAAGTTATGGCTTTAATTAGTATATAATAGTTATATCACTATATAAAAACTGAATAATTCAAAATAACGTTACGCAGAGGCTGTAGATTTTAGCTTATTTTGGCATAAGGCCAGAAGTATCAGCACCAATTGAGAATTAAACTCTCAATGGTCAGCTAAGCTACATTACTAACCATAAGCATTTAGGAAAAATCATGAAGACGAAAAAACTGCATTCCTAGAGGAACCCAACGAATATCAACGCTCAGAAAATTAAGAAGGCTAAAAATGAACCACCCAATGTATACCTGAAAGAACGAACAGAATACAGTCCAAATTAGTTCCATAAGATCAGAGACTCAGTTGAAGATAGACAATCTAGGATAGCATGGGAGACAGTAAACGAATTGAGTAGAAGGAAGAGTACTGCGAAAGCTAAACTGAAAGCTGCTAGCCAAGAAGAACGAATACACCTATGGAAACAACATTTCCAGAATTTACCAGGAAAACACCATGTGAAGTGTCCAAATTGAATTGGAAATATATATATTCTAAAGAAACGTTAAAATTCTCTATACAAAGAGCTATTTGTGATACGTTACAGTTAAATGTAAGCATACACACACACACACACACACACACACATATATATATATATATATATATAAATTTGAATTTTTAAAAAAATTATCTATTATAGAATTAACTTTCTACTTTCCTGCGTGAGTAAGAATGCTATGCTTTCAGATAACAGAAAACTACTTCTTTCGTTATTTATTTTTCTTTTCATAGAAATACTCCACTGCCTAATTGAAGCATGTTTATCTTATTATGACAGCGGAAGTTAATATTATTTTGAGAGTAGAGCAGGTTGTTTCTAGTGATGAATATTTGAATATATGTAATCAGAATCATTGTGCTTGATTTTCCTCCTTTTATTTTTTCTCCTTCTCTCTCTCTCTCTCTCTCTTACTTTACTGGTCAACTCTCTCTCTCTCTATATATATATATATATATATATAAAGAAAAGCACATACACATGCGCACACACATATATAAGAAAAACTCTTTCTCACACACATACATATATATATATATATATATATATATATATATGATTATTTTTTTGTCTCTGTTTCTTTCTTTTTCGTTCTTTCACATTCTTCGCGTTTTTTTCTCTTCGCTTTGTCTTTCTGTAATATATTTGAAAATTGTATGTTTGTTTACATAATTCTAAGCAGCACTATCTAAATAAATGCGTGTGTGTATGTGCGTGCCTGCATTTGTATGTGCGTGTGGGTATTTATTTATGTGCATGTATACATGTGTGTTGATTACAAATCAATGTGGTGAACCATTAGCGATGTTCGTGCGTTTGATTTTCACTGGCGACCCTTCGTTGTGTTTCTCTTATTTACAAACCGAATTCTTGAGAGATACTCAGAAATGTAGACATCAGCAAATTGCAAACCCTGAAAAATCTTCTTTTTTTTCGGACTGTAAATCTCATATTTAAATACTATAATGTTATTTATAGCTGTCACCATTCCATATATCGACAGCAATCATCCTTTTACCAGTTGTTTATCAAAAGTCAGTTAATGATGTTTTCTTGTTTGTTTGTGGGTTTTTTCCCCTAATTTTATCTAGGTCAATCCAAATTGCAACCGGTGGTTTTGACGATCTTTTTGGCACAGTAAAAACAATTATCGTATATTCAACTTCATGGTTGGCGTAATGGGTAAAGTGTTAGACTACAGTCTCGAAGTACGCAAGTTCGAACTCTAATCACGTTATTAGGTTCACATTCAGACTAATACCCATGGAAAAAGAAAGAACCCCCTTACCACCCACCTACTATGTGTTTGATAGTATCACTGCTTTGTTTTGCCATGAGGATGTCTTTGGCATTAAATAACCTGTGAAAGTTTATCTGTCATCGAAACAGAGAAACTAACCACAGGCTTCTAACTCTAACCTCGCCTGCACAATTTCTTTTAAGCTGAAATATACTCAAATTCTTCACCGAATTTACCGGTTAGAGACTACGGGTTTTACCAATGGCCATTATATCCCATTACATCGAAAAATATAACTTACTTAATTCATTTTATTATAGAGAAATAAATGAAAATAAATTTCGGACGGCGTTTTCAAATTAGGAGGCGGTGGACTTTACGACAAAATATTAGAATAAATACATAAGCATATTCAAATCATTCCCGTCAAAATTCCAAGTTTTAAAAGACAATCTTAATTTTGAATTACGTGAAAGGAAAGAAAAAAATGTCAGAATAGTTCCTAGCACTGGGTTAAATAGTACTACTACTGTGGTTCTAAAAGAATAGAATCGGCATTAAATTGCTCATGAAGGTTGATATACCATTAAACTAAGGAACGAAACTATTAATTTAGTTGTATTTAGAGTGTCAGATTTTTACGTAAAGGTAACAAAGTTTATAAGGGACTAGTATTATTGTAGTATATGAATAGTACCAAATTAAATGATGGTTTAAACTATATATATATATATATATATATATACATGTGTGTGTGTGTGTGTGTGTGTGTGTGTGTGTGTGTGTGTGTGTGTGTGTGTAAAATTAAATCAAAATTTAAATGGTTACTGTTCAGTAAAACTAAAACTGAACTAAATTCAGCCGTAAATTAAGTGGACAACAGAAACCACCCAATTCAAAAAGAATAAAACAAGTTTCTAAAATATGAAGATGGCTTATATATATATATATATATATATATATATATATATATATTATCTGGTCCAGTTAAACTGGAGTTGGGAGTAATTCCATCAGGACAAGAAAACTATTCAAAAGTGAACAAAAGTGAACATTTAAATTCTCCTGGTAAAGAGCTCAATTTTAAAGACATATATATGTATATATATATATATATATATATATATATATATATATATATATATATATATATATATGTTTGTAAATGCATGTGTGTAACTTTTCAATGTACAAAAACTTATACTGTTTATTTATTTCCCCTCTCTCTCTCTCTCTATATATATATATATATATATATATACATATAAATATATATAAGGATCATCCAATGTATAAGGTGAATTTTGCCTGAGAAGTTGGAAATAAGAGCCATTGTTAACAGTTCTAACATTTCTTAAGGAATTCAATTGTGATTGGTCTTTTCAAGTCCCAGAAGATTGTCGGCATGAACTTTCGGAAACATTTTTTTGACAAAAAACATTCTCCCTGCATACATCCCACATTATTCGGTAAAGTTCCCTTAGTTTGCATTTCCCAGCCACTAAAAATTTGACGGCAGAAATCTTTTCAAGCGTGGAACACTCTGTTTGATTTTCACAATTTTGAATAGCCTCAAAAGAAATACTTGTTCCCAGTTAAAATATTTATTGCAATAGACCAATTCCAGTTTTGTAAAATATTAAAAAAAAGTAAAAAAACAAAAAAAAATTATTTCGCTTCTTTAAAATTTTGTTTTATTTATTAAATGACCATCGTACACACACACACACACACACACACACACACACACACACACACACACACACACACAAACACTACTGCTTGGTTTGGAACGAGTCGCTGTAGGCATTGGCCTCCATGTCAATGCAAACGAAACTGAATATATGTGCTATAATCAAACAGGCGACATTTCCACACTAGACGGAACCTCTATAAAACTGGTAGACAAATTCACTACCTAGGAAGCAGTATTGCATCAACCGAAAAAGACATCGACACACGGCTAACGAAGGCATGGACAGCTATCGATAGGCTATCGATCATAGGGAAATCAGAAGTGACCGATAAAATGAAATGCAGTTTCTTCAAGGCAGTGGTTGTGTCGATACTGCTGTATGGATTCACTACTTGGACGCTAACTAAACGACTGGAGAAGAAGCTGGACGGCAATTACACAAGAATGCTGCGAGCAATATTGAATAAGTCCTGGCGGCAACACCCCACAAGGCACCAACTATACGGCCACCTGCTTCCCATCACGAAAACTATCCAAGTTAGACGAACCAGACATGCAGGACACTACTGGAGAAGCAGGGACGAGCTCATAAGTGATGTACTCCAATGGACCCCCACATATGGCTGAGCAAAAGCAGGACGACCAGCTGCTATGTGAGGATACGGGATATAGCCCTGAAGACCTGCCAGAGGCGATGAACGATAGGGAGAAGTGGCGAGAGAGGGTCAGGGATATCCGTGCTCGCGGCATGACATGATGATGATATATATATATATATATATATATATATATATATATATATATATATAAACGGGGCTTCTCTCATATATTAGTTCGTTTCACAAAGAGCTAAGTAACAAAATATTTACTGTCAGTTTGATTCCCCATGGCTGTGTCATCTGTCTGGCCTTGTGTCAAAACTAAACCAAGCTTAGTAAATAAGAGCATATATATATATATATATATATATATATATAATCTCGTTTCTTCCCTGAGGATTGTCTGGTTCGACATATGACGAATGAATAATATTTTCGGATAAATGAGTATTTAGTGAAAAAGAAATGCCTGAATGATTCTTTTCTTGAATGAATTTAATTCTTTTTTCTTTCTTTCTTTCTTTCTCTTTTTTTTCTTTCAACGTTTCTTAATTTTTATTTCATCTTTTATTATTTATTTATTTATTCTTTTTGTTTTCATGATCGGTTCGAACGTCGAGTTTCAACTATTATTACCAGTAACAGAAACCAAAAGATAGAAGAGGGAAGATTTTGATTGAATGGAAAATTGAAAAAAAAAGTTTGAACTTCTAAACATATTAAAAGAAGAATCTCTCCAAATAATTTCCTGGAAAAAACTGGGTAAAATATTTCATGGGAGTGTGGGGATTTGTATTATTCATCGTTCTCTTTGAATATATATATATATATATATATATATATATATATATATATATATATATATATATATATATATATATATATTTCATTAAGAAAAAACAACAAACCGGTCACATTAGGATTATAAATTTATTTCCATCCTGTTATGCGTTTTTGAAAAATCCAAAAACACGAAAAAATTTGGATTTTTCAAAAGCACATAACAGGATGGAAATAAATTTATAATCCTAATGTGACCGGTTTGTTGTTTTTTTCTTAATGAAATTATTGCTCTGTAATGTCTGTTACATTGAGCTCTTTACTAGGAAAATTTGAATGTTCGCTTTTGAATAGTTTTCTTGTCCTGATGGAATTACTTCCAACTCCGGTTTAACTGGACCAAATAATACACACACACACACACACACATATATATATATATATATATATATATATTGCTTTCAGTAACGTACTCATGACTAAAATAGTTTTAAAAATGATTTGAAATATTTATAAATTCTTTAAAAGAGACCCTTTATTCTGGTTACGCCTCATGAGAAAATTTTGTCCCTAACATTTTTGCGGATTTTAATATTCGGGTGACGAAGATTGATGTTATAATAAAAAGAAAAAAATGAAAAAAAAATTATTTACCTAGCCACAGCAGTGTGAGTAAAATTGACTTCTTTTGGTTGTAAAAGATTAGTGAACATAATCATCGAGTAATTTGCTTTTTTAAATAGCCTCCCCCTCCACCCATTGTGATTTTATACCTTTACCTTTTAAACAATTCTGACGTACTTTATTGAAAACAAGCCGGACGAAATGGCCTCTTCAATTTATTTTTATTATTTCAATTAATCAATGAATTATTTTGATTAATCAATAAATAGGATTATCTTACTTTTCGTCATGATTATATTTTTTAGAAACAAATATATATATATATATTGTTCATCTTCCGCTCAAAGCAAATTGCCATACGAGGTCAATTTTTAAGCGGAGCTAGTTTGCACTCTTGAAGTTAATGTAAAATATAGTTAACTTCAATCGACATCTCATTGGGGCAACAAAACAGCCCCTACTTGTACGAGATTGTAAGTGCTTCCTTACATACGAAGGTAGTCCTGTTAAACTATGTTCATTGATTTTCATCTTACTCGACGCGAATGCCGATTAAGCACACACACACACACAAACAGACATATATATATATATATATATATATATATATATATATATATATATATAGTCTCTTATTCTGAACCAGAGG
Organism: Sepioteuthis lessoniana; assembly: GCA_963585895.1. NCBI lineage: Eukaryota > Metazoa > Mollusca > Cephalopoda > Myopsida > Loliginidae > Sepioteuthis > Sepioteuthis lessoniana. The sequence continues at coordinate 92,208,382 of OY757915.1, read as the reverse complement.
ACATCTATTACCATGCTTAAGTAAATCTTGTACAAAGCTACTGTTATTCAGTAGCTATCAAGGATAGAATTTAAATATTTAAAAAAGATTATAGGTTATTTCTGTAATTTAATCAGATTATTGGTTGTTTCTGTACTTTAATCAGATTATTATTTCTGTACTCTAATCGGATTTTAGGTTATATCTGTACTGTAATCAGATTATTGATTATTTCTGTAATTTAATCAGATTATTGGTTATTTCTGTACTTTAATCAGATTATTGGTGATTTCAGTACTTTAATAAGATTATTTGTTATTTCTTTACTCAAATCGGACTATAAGTTAATTCTCTACTTTATTCATTTGACAAGTTATTTCTGTACATTAATCATATTATAAGTTATTTGTGTTATTTATTACATCTAACGCACTATTTGTGAAACCTTTTTTAATTTGATTTTAGAGCTATTTGTTTTGGTTAAGCGTACTTTGTATCACCTAAATTTTTGGGAGGTACGAAAAAATTTAATTCTAAAAACTGCGGCCCAGAGTGAAAAAGTTTGGGGAAACAACTGTTCAACAAGGATGGCTTTGACATTAAATAACCAACGAAAGTTGATATTCCATTAAAAAAAAGAAAGCAAACCAAATACACCTGAACTTTTGGAAAAAAAACAAAACAAGATCTTCTCGAACTGTTCAATAAGCTCTTTAACAACCATTATTCTTTATTAATCAATCTATTGTTCTTTCTTTTGGTTTATCCCTGACTTTTTCATATTTATTTTCCCTTTCACGTTCCTTTTTTCTGCTTTTATCTTTATTTAAAATTCTTTATCTTTCTTATTTCCTTTTCTCCTTGAAGGAAATATTAGATTTCTTATTTGACTTTATGAACAGCGTTGAAATTTTGACTCGACCACTAAATTTCCTCTCAGCAAATGAATCATTTTAACAGATTCATTATCAGCGGAAATCACAAGAAAGTCAACACGTATGCTCCGATTCGGTGTTTACTCCTCTAGCTGAAAATATTCCTTAGATGCGTTTGCGTTGATAGCGGGGAGGTGCTCCTTGATACATACTGATGTTTCTCTTTAGCAGTTGTCTTATGTATTATTAAATGCGGTTAAGGTGATACAAAGCTGTCTGGGATAAGATGGCTCTTCGAATTAACATTCCTTTTAAACACCAACTCACACATGCGTATCGGGCGGTGCGGCTTTTAAAGAAAAGTTTTGTGATGTGACACCAGCGGTTAAAGTGATTTGAAAGATCATGGCCGGGTGTTTTTTGAGCCGGATAAATTATTAGAGAAATAGAGAAACACTGATTGCAATCTAGGCTAACTAAACATTAGTCTAAGTTCGCTTCTCGAAATAAATTCTCGGTGCCCTCGTTTTCAATCAATGAATTCTACTTTTATTTAAGTCACATTTCATTTTAGAAAGCAGAAAACCCGAAGTTTAAAAAAGAACTGTGATAAGGCAATGATTAAACTAACTTCCAGAAGTCGTTATAAGATCATACTTAACTATCATTTTAACAAATGGTAAATACATCAATACCTTACGAACACACACACACACACGCGTGCGTGCATATATATATATATATATATATATATATATATATATATAAACATAAAACAGGCTCTCATCAATAATGGGTTTCCTAACTATATTGTTGATGAACAAATTAAACGTATGATCAAAAATGTTAACCAACAAAATAAACAGTGTACTACTCCATCCAGTCAACAAACATATATCAAACTTTTTTTATCGTAACCAAATGCACTACAATTATAAATCCGATGAAAAAATATTGAAAAAATTGATTCACAAAAGCATACTCCCCACTGATCCTAATAAAAAAATACAACTTATTATTTATTATAATAAGTTTAAAACCTCGAATTTAGTCATTAGAAATAATTCCTCTCCCTCGATTGGGGTTTTGCAAAAAACCAACGTTATATATAAATTTAAATGTCCTTTAGGAGATTGTATCTCTGATAATGATAATATATATGTTGGTTTAACCTCAAGTACCCTGTCGAGGATACTTACAATGCACCTTTCTGACACAAGTTCAATAGCTCAGCATTTAAGAAAAGATTCATGCCCAACAACACAACTACGGAAAATTCTCACCGACAACACAACAATATTAGAACATCAAAATAATAAACAAAAACTTCAGATTCTCGAAGCATTACATATTAGAAACCTGCAACCAACACTCAATAGAATTAATTTTCGAACCAGTGCTAATGTACTTAAATGTCTTTAGCTACTGGCACTAATTATAGAATTACATTTAAAAGCAAACGCCATAATCTTTAACGGCAAAGACGCCAATTCACAGTAGTGATAAGCTAAAACAAAAGTTACATCACTTTTGTAATAGATCCTCCCCTGATGATGGCCCAAAGTCGGACAGAAAGTACTAGGGATACATACAACTATGGACAATACATAAATCAATTCCCCCCGAATACGATAAAAGTAATACGGGAATTCGAACGGATCCAGAAGAAAATATGTAGACATAAAATGTCTATTATGCTTAATGAAATTTGCATGTATATATATATATATATATTGAGAGAGAAAAAGAGAGAGAGAGAGAGAGAGAGAGAGAGAGAGAGAGAAATTAATAACAAGGTAATCCAAGTAGAAGGAGAGATTTATTGAGAGGCAAAATCCACACGATACCGTTTCGGTTCTAATGAACCATCATCAGGGCTGTGAGGGATGATATTACTGATGTTAAATCAACAATGGGTGTTTAAAAATACAAAATACAAAAACAAAAACAAAAAAAGTCTTTGTATTTTTCTATTTTCATATATGCATCATTGATTTAAGATCACTAATATTATTGCTTGCTGTCCTGAAGATGGCTTATTAGAACCGAAACGCTATAGTGTCAACATTGCTTCTTAATAAATCTCTCCCTCTACTTGATTACCTTGTCATCAATTTTTCTCTATATAGTGTCAGATTATACTCCATTATTTACTTCCATATATATATATATATATATAAGAAAAAAAATTAAGTTAGCAACTGTAGTCAAGGGAGGCCTAAAGGCTCCCTTTTCAAAAGCTTCTACACCGCGGTGTAGGGAAGAGCCACACTTCTTTCCTTGGAGTACTCCACTTTATTTTTGATACATACTTTATAGTATGGAGGGGTAAGCCAGGAGGTATCAAGTATCATATTTTGTGTATTTGTTATGACTCGACCCAGTATCGAACCGCAGTCTCCGGTGCCATTCGCGAACTTCAGGATTACATTAAAAATCCTAAAAGATCTGGATTATCAATGGCCAGCAAGTAATGCAACAATATTCATTTCCTGATCCAAACTTTCCCCGTTGAAGTGAGAGAGTGTTTATTCACATATCGGTCAACCCTGCACTCCATTTTTGACCTTGAGGCTCGTTTTCATTATAATTCTCATCGATAAAACCTTTAGGTCGACCAACGGCTTTATACCCGAAAAATTTGAGTCTTACATTATCGACTCATACACGAGTCGATAAGCCATCATTTATTTTTTTATTTCAATTTTACTGCTATTCATGTTCTTCCCTAAAAAGAACTTGCCATTATGCGAATTATTAAAAAATAGATTATTATTTTCTAGAACCTTGAAAAGTATTCAGTTTTCGTTTCTGAAGATTTCACCTTTCTCCTCCCGTTATCTCCTATTTTCAAAAGCAATATTCAAAAGCTAAATTTCCCTTATTGAAAAAGAAGCCTTACATTTTAGAAAGCAGGGATCTAATTTAGGACGCTGGGTTTGTGGAGAACATTTCCTTTTTGTAATTAAAAAGGGAAATCTTTCTTAGAAAGAAAAATTAAAATTAAAGTTTAACATTCAATTCTACCTCATAGAATTTATCTACTCTCTGTTCTGTTTCCGAAAACAAACGATCAAAAATCAATGAATAAATAACTAAACAAATAAAAATCTAATCATTCCGATGCATAAAAAAAAAGAAGCAAGAAAGAATGGAATGGTAGTCGCAGGAAGTTTGAAAGGTTAGGAAACGGCTGCAAAGAAAGAAATTGAAGAATATTTTGACTATTCTTGTGTTTCTCTTGGAAACACTCAGCTGAGTCATTTTGATATAAAGAACTTTATAAAATTTCTTTCTTATTTCGATTTCCTTTTCTTCTTTTTCTGATTCTCTTTTATTTTTATTTTCTGTTATTTTATTTTATTTTTTGGTTTACTTTCTTTCATTTTAAAAAGAGAATCTACTTTTCCATTTTTATCTTTCATTTCTTTGTTTCATTTTCAATTTTTATCATATATTCCATGATCACATTTTTCTTTCTTTCTTTCAAATATTCTATGACCAATTCGTTTTTTCTTTGCAGTTTTCTCGGTTTCATTTTCTTCTTTCTCTCTGTAGTCAGTTTTTTTTTTTATTAATATTTTATTTTCCTTCTTTTTTTTTTCCTTTTTGCTCTGCACTTTTTTCTTTCAAGCAGGTTATTTTTCTTAAGTTTTGATTTTCATCTTTCTTTCTTAATTTTACTTTCTTCTTTTCTATGACTGCTTTTTTTAACAGGCATATTTTTCTTTCAGTTTTATTGTCCTTTCCTTTCTCTACTTTTTCCTCCCCGTCTTTTTCTTTCAAAAAACGCTATTATTCTCTTTATTTTCTTCCTTACTTCTTTCATTCGTTCTTTCTTTGTATTTTAGCTTTTTCCTTTTATTTTCTTTAAATTGTTCTCCTGAAACGTCGCTTTTATAGTTCGTAGCATCTTTCTTTCTTTCTTTCTTTCTTTGTGTTAAATAAGCATTACTTTTCAAACCTTTTATTTTGTATTCTATTCTTCCTTTCAGTGCTTCAACTATTTATCTTCCTCTATTCCTTATTTTCTATTCAAAGTTTCTTAGTTTATTTCTTCCCTTCAATTTCTTTCTTCTTATTGATTTCCATTTTAACAATATTAAAACGTGACTATTGACGATTTTTCTCAGAACTTATACTAGTATAACAAAGGCGAGAAAAGCTCGTTTTTACTCTCTCTCTCTCTCTCTCTCTCTCTCTCTCTCTCTCTCTCTCTCTCTCTCTCTCTCTCTCTCTCTCTCACGTTACACCAGTTGAATATTAGTTCATTGATAAATTTCAAACAATTTCAGCTTCCATTTTTGTTCAGTTGTTCTTTCTCCAAATTGTTCATATCCACCCAGAAATGACCTCATTCATTCTTTATATATATATATATATATATATATATCGTAACATACTAACATATATATATATATATATATATATATATATATATATATATATATGTGTGTGTGTGTAAGTTTTAAATTTGTGAGTGTATATATACATATATACACTCACAAATTTAAAACTTACACACACACACACACATATATATATATATATATATATATATATATATATATATATATATGTTAGTATGTCATTCGGTCTATCACAAATATTGAGCACTGTTTATTTATAAAAAATCAAATTATATATATATATATCACCGACGTTCATATATATATATATATATATATATATATATGAACGTAGGTGATATATATATATAATTTGATTTTTTATAAATAAATTATATATATATATATCACCTACGTTCATATATATATATATATATATATATATATATATATATATATATGAACGTAGGTGATATATATATATATAATTTGATTTTTTATAAATAAACAGTGCTCAATATTTGTGATAGACCGAATGATCAAAGAAGGGAGAAATAGAGAGCCATTAAGCACTATTGCCCTATATTGTGAAGGTGCCCGTGGTGTAATGGTTATCGTCGTAGGAAATGGACGCGGCGACTCGCGTTCAAATCCTGGACGAGACTGATTGCATTTCACATGGCACTAATACTCTTGGGAAAGGTATGAATCCAATTATTCTCCCTCCAGCTATGGGTAATAGTAGGACAGACTGGTTTCTTCAGCCTTGGTGAGGAAACTAGTCTAGGAGAAGGAAAACTCTGAATTCAAACCTGTTAAACTCCGCTTAAAAATTGACCTTGTGTCATATCCTGCCCAAGCTGAGGGGTTGGTAAATAGGATTGAGCACTATTGCCTCTATATCTACGACATCCAAACTTTTTTATGCATAAATGTGTGCGCCTATGTGAGTGTGCAGGATTCGATACAAGGTCCACTTTTAAGCGTTCTACAGACGCACACATTATATATACATATATATATATATATATATATATATATATTGTTATGCAAATTTTCAGCTGAATAGGTTTTGGTTAATAAAAATGGTGTCTCTTTATGTTGTTCGTCGGTGCAAAACTCCCTGATGAGCCGGTGAGGCGAGACTTTAGGAGGAAAAATCCGACTCGCGATTTAATTTTTGTAATTGGTTCTACTTTGTATTGAGCACTCTTGGTAATTGTAGCATTGCAGCAATTTACGGTGGGTTTTTATTTTTCTTTTGACCACCTGATTGCATATCTCAGGATTTTTTTCAACTGGTGTGACGAACTTGGCTTTTTCTTTTTTTTTTCTTTTTTTTGTCCTATGATATTTTTCTTCCGGGCGGTAATTCGAGATATTGTTATCTCTAGTTCCTGGCGGTTTTTTTCCTTTTTCCTGGTTACCGTCAATCCTGGTTGATAGTAGGTTAGTATATATATATATATATATATATATATATATGCATACTAACGTACTGAAATAGACACACTTTTAAGGAAAGTTAATTTTTATCTCGAAGATTAAATTGTTTCTAGTGGACAATAAAACCGGACAATATGAAATATAATTTAATCGCAAACCCAACAGTATCGAAATTCTATCACCAACAATATAACTGCAACGCCTCTGTAATCAATGTGTGTGTGTGTGTGTGTACATTTTCCTCTTAGGACAGCTCCTCATTCATATCTTCATTACAGTGTTTGAATGACCTTTGTAATTATTAAGCTATACTTTCCATTAGGGTAACGTAGTCACAGAATCAACGACGCTTATCGGCTGTTACTTTTTTAGCAATGCCACTCTCAGACCATAAATTTAATTCGTTAAAGGTAGAGTTCTCTATTCGTTTCTAAACAGCGGTATATTATTAATGTAGTTTGATTTATTCATAAATAAACAGTGCTCAATATCGGTGATAGAGTTTACTTCGCTTGACGACATTAAGTTAGTTGTTATCGGTGTTGATATTATTATTGTATGTTTCTGTATTAATTCCGGTCTTTGAATAGTCTATATATATTAATTTCGGTCTTTGAATGGTTTTATATATATATAGTCAGAGTCCGGAAACAGTGGGTGTGGATTATTCTTATATAGAATATGTGAGGAATATCATATAAATCTATGTGAGTGCTCGATGTCGACTGAGAATTAATTCTTTTTTTTTCACATATGAACTGTAATTCCACACTTGCTGTTCTGTAACTTCAAGTATATTATGTAAAATGTCATCTGACGCAACGAATAGTATAGTAATATTCTCCGGCGAAATAAATTTATTATGACAACTTAACCAGGTTTGAGTTTCCATCTAATTACTATATATATATATATATATATATAATTGAATGAAAATATGAATTTATCTTTTAGTCTTCTCTAGCAGCAGACTTCCCCATCAACACGAATTTTTGCTGGGGGGTTTAATGATAACCATCTCCTGCCAATGACAAATAAATTTCTGATCTCGTGGCCTATCAACGAATGGGCTTTGATAATGAATGCTGGTTTAGAAAACATATCTGACATTTCTTCTGTGAGGATATGGCTCCGGGTCTGTTGACAAGAATGGGGAATGCGTGCAACAGAAAGAAATTCACGTTCGTTGCTTGATTGATGGAATATGAGTCCGTTGGTGTTTTTGAAGTCGGTCGTTAAGGGTTAATAACGACTACAGGTTTATTCAGGGTCTTCTTATCTACGTATTTTGCCAGATTTTTTGATTTTATGGCAATTTCATTGATTAAGCTTTACACAGCTAACGGCATTAAGTTAGTTGTTATCGGTGTTGATATTATTATTGTATGTTTCTGTATTAATTCCGGTCTTTGAATGGTTTTCTTTGTTCTTAGCTGTTTGAAGTCTTGGAATGGATTTAATATACAGTATACTTACGTTATTTCTTTCTTTCTTTCTTTCTATCTATCTTTTTTTTTTTACTTTCTTTTCGAGCCTTTTAACCACATCTTAAAGTTATAATTCCCCTCTTCGCCATTACTTTGATCATTTTTCTTTTTTTTTTTTTTTTGTTGACATTTTACCATCACTTCACTTCCAGCAGTTGCTTCCTTTTTTCCGTCTTATATCTTTATTTTTTCTCTCAAATTCTTTCTTTCTTTCTTTCTTTCTTTCTTATTTGTAAATCTCTCTGTATTCAATTAACATCTTTCCCTTTCTTTTTTCTTTTTATTTTTCATGGAATTACGACATATTACATAACCATTTCTTTCTTTCATTCATTCATTCATTCATTCATTCTTTCTTTCTGTGTGGTCCTTTCTTTCTTTCTTGTATTATTATTTCTAATTATCAAATATTACATAATCATTTATTTCTTTATTTATCTATTTATTTTTGAATTATGAAATATTACGTAATCATTTCTTTCTTTCTTTCTTTCTTTCTGTCCGTACTATGAAATATTTTAAATTTCTTTATATCCTTTTCCTTTCTTTTTTAATTATAAAATTTTACGTAATAATTTCGTTCTTTCTTTTTTTTTTCTTTCTTTCTCATTTGTACATCTGTCTTTATTCAATTACCTTCTTTCTTTCTTTCTTTCTATCGTTTTTTTAATTATTAAATATTACATAACCATTTCTTTCTTTCTTTTGAAATGTTACGTAATCATTTCATTCTTTCTTTCTTTTTTTCCTTTCTAAATTATGAAGTATTGCATAGTCATTTCTTTTTTTTCTTTCTGTCCGTATTATGATATATTTTGTAATCATTTCTTTCTTTTTTTTTCTTTCTATATGATTTATTAAATATTACGTAATCATTTCTTTCTTTCTGTGTCGTCATTTCTGTCTTTCTTTCTTTCTTTGTCATTCTTTCTTTCTTTCTTTTAAATTTTGGGTGTTCCATTTTTCTTCTTCCTATCCATTGTTTATGTAAATTAATATATATTTTCATTTCTTCGTTTCTTACTTTTCAATTCTGCTTTCGTTTTTTCGTTCTTTCTTTTTTTTTTTTGCGTGTGTCGACTCTTTCATCCCCATTTTTTCTTTTAAATCATTTTTTTCTGTTTTTATCTTCTTTATTTAATCTTGCCTCATTCTTTTCTCACATTCATCCACTTCGTTTTTATTTCTACTTCCCAATTCTATTTTATATCAGCTAATTCACATCGTTTATTTTATGAGTCATTCTTTTATTCATATCTTAAAATTCTAGTTTTCTTTCAATGATTTTTTTCTTTCATTTACTTCATTCAAAATATCTTCCAATTTCATTATCTTCGGTTTATATTCTCTTTTTCTTTTTTCTTCACTTTCTTTCCTTCCAATCTTTCCGTTTTTTAACACCCCCCTCCACTTTATCAATATTACTCTGCACCCGTGTCAGCCCAGGGTATTCAGGGTGGTATGCGTACGTAATAATATTGGAGATGTTTTTTTTATATTATAAAAATTATTATACCTCTTTTTTTTTTATCTAGGCACAAAAACACCCTCTGTATACATCAATAAAATTCTCTGATTACTCGTTCCAGCAGTGTTCATCTTTTCCCGCCTAGAATTGATTTATACGTCAGGGTTTGTATGGGTACATATTCGAACAGTTAATTCACGATTCGACCAAAATTTACTCCGAAAATTGCCACCGTCAACAAATGCACCAAACAACAAACACCGTAAACAGGTTATAATACATATCTGACAATAATAGAACCAAATGTATATGATTGATAATATTTGAGAAAAATCTGTTAAAATTGTATGCTTTTGTTGTTTAATTACATATTAACCTTCTTGGGTTAGATAATGCCAAATCCATCTTTCTAGAAGAACGGTAGGGGTACTATTTAACCCATAGCTGGGAGGATGAGGGGGTTCATACCAAGAGTATTTGTCCGAAAGTTAACGCAATAGCGCAACTGGAGTTATATATATATATATATATATATATATATATATATATATATATATATATATATGCATCGGTCAGGTATATATATATATATATATATATATACCTGACCGATAAAATGGAACGTATTTTTTTTTTTCAAGCAGCGGTCGTGTCGATAATGATATATGGATGCACTACATGGACGCTAAATAAACGAATGGAGAAAAAGCTTGACGGCAACTACACCAGAAACCAATAGTGAAAAAGTTTTGGAGGCAGCACCCCACAAACAGTAGCTGTACAGCCACTTAGCACACATCATCAAAATTACCCACGTTAGACGAACCAGACATGCGGGACACAGCTGGAGAAGTAGGGACGAACTCATAAGTGACGTACTCTAGTGGACCCCATCTCATGGACGAGCAAAGACAGGACGACCAGCTAGAACCTGCATACAACCGCTGTGTGTCGATACTGGATGTGGCCTTGAAGAGCTAACGGAAGCGATGGACGATAGAGAAGGGTGGCGGGATAGGGTCAGGTAGGTCCGTGTTGATGGTGCGACATGATGATGATATATATCTAATTTATTACACGTAGGAGGCTAACTTCTGACCGTGTTATGGAGGGAAAAATAACTGATATCTACCCACACTAAATTTTTAGGAGATGAAATGTCTGAACTGATCTGATTGTCATATTGAAAAGGAAAACGTTACTGATAATTACAGGGTTTATCTATGTTATCTGTCAGAAAAGAATTGAAATATTTCTTCTACACTGGTAGAAAAAAATTGAATTTCAATATTTTGTCAACATTCTTTTTTTCATACTCAGAGAGTGGAAGAAACATTTGAAATCTATTTTCTTTGCAGAAACAATATAAACAAATGTACGATTGCACATTTTAATAATTGTCGTAGATAAAAACCAGTTTTCATGGTGCATTAGAAATATTGATTATAATTGATAATTAAATGAATTTTTATTATCAATAATTCATTCCCTACCAGAATACCAGACCTAGGGATAATTAACAAAAGAAAAAAAAAAAGGAAAACGAAAAAAAGAAAGAACAGACAACTTGGCATATATTAAACTTTGCTTCTCCCAGCGGAACACAGTGTGAAAATTTCAAAAAACTAAAGAGACAGGTGCTTAGACTTGGATTTCCCTCGATATATATATATATATATATATATATATATATATATAAATATATAATGGGTACTTATTGAGCAGCAAGTCATTATTTTGACATGTTCTATTGAAGATTTCGGAGTATGTTCTTTTTAGGACCTTTAAGTGAAGACGCTCAAATCATTATTATTTTCCTTATGCCTGTGTCGAGGTGTTAAAAAAAAAAGAAAAATTAAAAGAAAACAACTTCCTATTGATCAAATAGCATTCAGCACAGGTATTAACATGTTAAACATATTCAATAACTAACCCTAACACCCCTGCTAACAGAATGAGCCAACAATATACTATTAAAAAAACCCACTCCAAATAAACTTAAAAACTCACTACATTCTTCACGAGTGAATTCAAATTTCATTGGGTGGCCCATTCATATGGCCTTGTGCCACGTCTAAGCAGAAGGCTCAGTAGATTACAATTCACCGCAACTCACAGACTCAAACGAGCAAACACAACCCCTGAGGACGACCAACGAAATGGTTGAAAGCTCTTGGGCTAGTATGGGGCACTTTCTTTATCACCTTGACCCAGACATAAGAAAAATAAGAAAACTTGAACGTCTTCACTTAAAGATCCTAAAAAGAAAAATATTCTGCAGTCTTCAACACACACACACACACACACACACAAAAAAATAAATATATATATGCTCTATGTATGCACCACTTGGACGCTAACAAAACGGCTCGAGAAGAAGATAGACGGCAAGTACACAAGAATGTTGAGAGCAATATTGAATAAGTCCTGGCAGCAACAGCACACAAGACACCAACTATACGGCCACCTGCCTCCCATCACAAAAAGTATCCAAGTTAGACGAACCAGACACGCAGGACTCTGCTGGAGAAGCAGGGACGAGCTCATAAGTGATGTACTCCTATGGACCTCTACATATGGCCAAGCAAAAGCAGGACGACCAGCTAGAACATACATACAGCAGCTATGTGAAGATAAGGGATGTAGCCCTGAAGACCTGCTCGAGGCGATGAACGATAGGGAAAAGTGGCGAGAAAGGGTCAGGGAAATCCGTGCTAGCGGCACGACATGATGATGAAGAGCAAATATAATCCGAGGAAAAACTCCAAGGAGTAGGAGTATACAACTTGAGTGTTCAATGTCAACGGCTTTCGACTGTATAATTAATTTGGGATTAAAAATACATCAAAACTCACGTGCAGAACCAAGATATTTTTATATAAAAATAAAACTAAAAAATTCAATTCTTTTATGTCATTATAATGAATGAAGAGATTGTTAATACTAAACTATATCTTCATTCAACATCTAAAGAGGGTCATCATAGACCTGAAATAAATTAATAATGACATCGAAGCGAATTTTATTTTTTATTTTTATATGATATATAAAAAAAGTAAAGTTGGCGATGTTAGTCTAGGATGACCCGAAGGCTCCCTTTTCGATAACGACTACACAGAGGTGTCGGGGAGGACGCTACTCCTTTCCCTTTATTGCCACACTTTACCTTTGATCCATACCTTATAATGCTGAGTGTTAAGCAAGGAGACATCAAGTACCATTTTTAATGTCTTTGGTATGACTCGCCCTGAGATTGAACCCAGGTCTCCCGGGCCATTCGCGAACTCTAACCATCATGCCAATGTCCGGTAAAAAAAACATATATATACGAACGAGGATTAGTCAAAATGTGAGGTACAAAAACATTGTGTGTACGTTACCAGCACTACTATGGTACTTGTACACCTAGTCACCATAGAAATAAATTTACTTACTTCAACTCGGCACAACGCGCGTCAAGATTGGGGACACTTTCTGAAATTCCAAATGGAGATATAATGGAACACTGTCCTCGTAAACATAGTTGGATATAATGAAATCAAAATGGTGAAAGAATACGTAAAAGGTTTGAGTCGCCTGTCATTTTACATAAATGCTCCAACACTTGAAACATTTCCCCCGTTTGTTGACAACAGTACACGCATTAGCACCTGAATATCATCCCGTTATTTCATAAAGGAATTGAGTGAAGAACATTTGTATTGATGCCACGTTCATCGAGGAGGGTACCCATACTTGTAATTAGGAAGGAATTAAGTTTTCTATTTAGTATTTCATGATTAGCGAATTTTTCGCAAGTGTATTTCATTGCAGGTAAAACCATAGTATTGAAGTGATTAGCACATAGGGTTTTGTCCAGCTTTGCCTTGAGCACAACTTTTATTATTGATAATTCCTTCGACACTGATCATATTCTCCGCGAGTTTTCCGGAACAGACTCACCATCCGTTTTAAATAGACGTACTCTTTCACCTTTTATATTTCCTCGCATCCTTGCACTAGGCCACTAATATATATATATATATATATATATATATATATGCGTGTGTGTATATATATATATATATATATATGTATATACACACACGCGCAAACATCCACACATATATACACACACAAACACACATATGTATATACTCACACACACATAAATACACACACACACACACACATATACATATACACATACACACATATATATATGCATGTGATAACGTTTTACCTATATATATATATATATATATATGCATGTGTGTATGCGTATATATATACACACACACAAACATCCACACATATATACACACCCACATACACACATATGTATATACTCACACACACATAAACATATATATATATATATATATACCAACAGACACACATACACAGATATATACATGAATGTGATAACGTTTACCTATATATATATATATATATATATATATGCATGTGCGTATGTGTATATATATATATATATACGCACACACAAACATCCACTCATATATATACACACATATATATACACAAACACATATTCATATATATATATATATATATATATATATGAATGTGATAATGTTTTACCTACATATATATATATATATATATATATATATGTCGGTAAAACGTTATCTTACACCTGTTCTTTTTTCTCCAAGAAATTCCAAACTATGATAATTTGCTTTTTTTTCCAGGAAATAAGATAAGATACTTTACTTGATAAGAGATTTTCAAAAAAAACCTTTTTCCTTTCCCAAACAGAAAACTCAGCCAAAGAATTAGAAAGGAAAAAAAATTATTTGTTTACTAAAGATATTGACACTAATCTCCAATTTTATTGCAAGGGGACAGTGGGGTTGAGTGGGGGTGTTGACTGAAGGAAATGAATAATAAATGATCCGAAGGCGAGTAATATATTAATTAATTTGGGTCCTACACTTGAATTACACACACACACACACACAAAAATAAGCACAAAGGGTTTCAGAGAAGAATTCTTGCAGTTGTTTAAAAGTAGTAAGAAAAAAAAATCGATAGAAAATAGCAGTTCTTGTCTGATTAGTGAACTTAGGCAACGCTGAACCAACTCATAACTGAAATGGTTGACCGCTAAAGATCATCATGTATGGTTATACTTACCGTTGAAATAAAATCAAATCGGCGACTCAAGTTCAAATCCTGGACGAGTCTCTTTGCTTTTCATTTTCGTGAAAACACCCTTAGAAAAGGCATGAATCCATCTTTTCTACCCTTAACTATGAGTAAAAGTAGGAGAGTCAGGGTTATTTCGCCTTGGCATCGCAACAAACAGAAAAGAAAGAAAATTCTTATTTTAAAACAAGCTTAATTCCGCTTATAATTGACCTTGGGTCACATCCTTCTCTCGGTGGAGGGGTTGGGTAAATACATATCGTTAGCCTTCATCCAAACCAAGCAAAGCTAAAAAAATAGTTAAAAAACAAAACGAACATCTTACCGATTTCATCGCCATGTTACATTGAATGTGTATTTAAGCAATATCAGAACGGGAATGGTTGACCGCTTAAGGACCCCGGGTATCGTAAGCAGCTGGTTATCTTGAGCCACACTAAGCAAAGCTACATAAATTGAAAGACATAATGAATACCTGAAGTTGAAATTACAGTCATGTTACGTTGAACACCTCCTCCTCGTCTGATCCTTGAAGTTAAGCAACGTTGAACCTGTTTATCACTGAGACTGGTAGTCACTAAACTACATAAAGGCTACTACACCTGGCGTCGTGCGATGCGGAGCTAACTAGACTCGCCAATCAGTTCTCTAATTGTCCCACAACTGTCTTTGTACTCAAATGAGTAATAAGTATTCAAAAGAGGTGCCTCGTCATTAGGTAATAGTTAACAAGCCAGTCTTTTTATATATTCAAACATTCCGCCACGGGTAGAATGTATACGTTTACGACCCCCTCCGCATGGGCAGGATGTGACACAAGGTCAAATTTTAAGCAGAGTTTAACAGGTTTGAATTCAGAGTTAACCTTTTCCTAAACTGGTTACCAAACAAAGACTAAAGAAATCAGTCTGTCCTACTATTTACTCCTTAGATAGAAGGAGAATAATTGGATTCATCATCATCATGTCGTGACGCTAGCACGGATATCCCTGTCCCTATCTCGCCACTTCTCCCTATCGTTAATCGCCTCTGGCAGGTCATCAGGGCTACATCCCTTATCCTCACATAGGTGCTGTATGTATGTTCTAGCTGGTCGTTCTGCTTTTGCTCGGCCATATGGGGGGGGTCAATAGGAGTACATCACTT
Organism: Sepioteuthis lessoniana; assembly: GCA_963585895.1. Taxonomy (NCBI): domain Eukaryota; kingdom Metazoa; phylum Mollusca; class Cephalopoda; order Myopsida; family Loliginidae; genus Sepioteuthis; species Sepioteuthis lessoniana. The sequence goes on along the minus strand of OY757915.1, from coordinate 92,192,484 downwards.
ATGAGCTCGTCCCTGCTTCTCTAGCAGAGTCCTGCATGTCTGGTTCGTCTAACTTGGATAGTTTTCGTGATGGGAGGCAGGTGGTTTATAGTTGGTGCCTTTAGGGTGTAGCCGTCAGGACTTATTCAATATTGCTCGCAACATTCTTGTGTAATTGCCGTCCAGCTTCTTCTCCAGCCGTTTAGTTAGCGTCCCAGTAGTGCATCAACACGACCACTGCCTGGAAGAAACTGCGTTTCATTTTATCGATCAGGTCTGATTTCCATATGATCGATAGCCTATCGATAGCTGTCCATGCCTTCGTTAGCTGCGTGTCGATATCTTTTTTCGGTTGATGAGATACTACTGGATTCATACCTTTCCCAAAAATATTTGTAAAATGCAAGCAGTGTCTTCGATGATTTGGACTCGTGTCACCGCGTCCGTTTTCTGCGTCACCAGCCAATACACCACGGTACATCCCACGGGAAGGATGTAACTCAAGGATAATGTTTATGTGGAGTAAAGTTAGTTTCAATTCATTTTTCCTTCTCCTAGACTAGTTGCCTAACCAAAGTTAAAGAACTCAGTCTGTAACATATTAACCCTCGATCGAGCCGTCAATCAAGAGATGCACCTGTGTAAATAATCAGAAGAACAGCGAAACAGGTGCTTCCGGTCGAAGATATCGGAATATCACCTTGACATGTGGACGTAGCTGAATTCGGTGCAGATGTGTATGCCCACAGGAGTCAGGTGTCCGTCAAACAATTATATAACCAGGTGCCACAGACGGCTTCAGTTAGTCAGTTGGAGTCGGTCAGTTCAATTCCAGTGGCAGTTGGGGATAAGATGTCCTAGTGACAGCCAGCACCAGACAGAGGGCTGGGGCCCTCAGTGACCCACGGTTGAGCAGCTCAGCCTGAATGCAAAAGTCCTGCTATGGTCAGAGAACTTGGGTCAATATGTAGCAGTCTGTCCCCGTCTCCAACTCACCTCTCCCACACATCTAATATCAACCCTTTCGAGTAAAGTGAGAGAGATATATTTTTATAAAGAAGTGTGTTCGTTCGTTCGTTCATTGAAGTTCCTCATTATTGTTGACTATGTTTCAGCTTATATTTGTATTTGTATAATCTATTTGTATGTGGCTATACAACAAGTCAGCTCATTTGTTTACCCATGTTTGGTGAAAGAAGATGGTTTGGTTTGGTTTCTTTGTTTAATGGCATATCAACCCTTGTGCGTTATTTAATGCCAAAGCTATTCTCCGAGAAGAACAGTAGTGGTACTATTTAACCCATAGCTGGGAGGATAAAGGGGTTCATACCTTTCCCAAGAATATTTGTCCGAAAGTGAACGTAATAGCGCGACTAGAGTACGAACTCGCTTACTACGATTCTGCAGTCCATCGCTTTAACCAATACACCACGAAGACACCCCCCCCGGTGAAAGAAGAGATGAACTTTTGCATTTTTCAAGAGCATTAGAGCAAAGTAAAACGCTAATAGCCTTGTCCAGGATTTGAATTAGGGTCACCGATTCCATTTCCTTTCAACCATTGAACCTACGCTAAGCACGTCTCTTGAAACTTTTTACTTCATTAGTTAGATTGATTTTTTATGGAGCTCTTCACTCATGGTCTTCTGCGGTACAGTGATAATCTTAATAAATAATCAAGGGTTTACCGTAGGATCCCGGTAAACAGATGTAGAATACGACGACCATATCTTTGCAAAAGGTGCCCGTGGTGTAATGGTTATCGTCGTTGAAAATGGACACGACGACACGAGTTTAAAACCTGGAAAAGAATGATTGTATTTCACATTGCTCTAATACCCTTGGGAAAGGTATGAATCCAATTGTTCTCCCTCCAGCTATGGGTAAATAGTAGAGCAGCTTGAGTTCTTCAGCCTTGGTGAGGCAACTAGTCTAGGAGAGGGAAAACTCTGAATTCAAACCTGTTAAACTCCGCCTAAAAATTGACCTTGTGTCATATCCTGCCCGAGCTGAGGGGTTGGTAAATATGGTATCTTTGCAGAAGTGAAAGTCACTCTTTAACTAGTGTCCTGGATATGACACCAAAACATCTGAGGTTCAGGCTACAGTCCTAGAGCTTTCGGAAATGTGGAGTACCCCTTCATTGCCATTACTCTCAAGTCCACTCTGACCCAGAGAGGTGGTACATGTTAGGGGGTCTTATCTATGGGTCAAATAGAACTATTTGACCATTTTTGTATAATTGAAATCATTTAAATGAGTACAAACAAATGGTCGTGACATTGAATTATTTGTATTACTTAGGAACACTCGATCCAATTTAGCTGTGCAAACAATTGAACTCTGGCTCGTATAGAAATTGTTACTTACAAACTATTCTTTCACAAACCATCGTCACCACGTCGTGCTATCAGCACGGATATCCCTGACCCTCTCTCGCCACCCCACCCTATCGTCCATTGTCTCCGGCAAGTCTTCAGGATTGCATCCTGTATCGGCACACAGTTTCTGTATGTAAGTTGTAGCAGGTCGTTTTGCCTTTGCTCGTCCATGTGCAGGGGTCCACAGGAGTACATCACTTATGAATTCGTCCTTACTTCTCCAGCAGTATCCCGCTTGTCTGGTTCGTCTAACTGTTAAGGTACCCAACCTGCAGTCAGTAATGAACTCTTCCGTGATTATTAATACCGGGCACTGATATTCTCCCTCCAGCTATGGGTAAATAGTAGGACAGACTAGGTTCTTCAGTCTTGGTTAGGCAACTAGTTTAGGAGAAGGAAAAACTCTGAATTCAAACCTGTTAAACTCCGCTTAAAAATTGACCTTGTGTCATATCCTGCCCGAGCGGAGGGGTTGGGTAAATAGTATCAATACCGGGCTCTGTACTTATTACCGGCGATCGGACTGACTTCTAACACTTTGCACATATGTTGTATTATACTTCGTTAATATAGTTTGTTCCACGCAAACCCGAGTTGTGTTATTCTTCCTGACCCTTTACTGGTCCTCAACACTAACTTTGATAGTTTTCGTGATTGGTGATAAGTGGCCGTACACCTGCTGCTTTGTGAGGTTCTGCATCCATGAATTGTTCAATACTGCACGCAGCATTCTTGTGTAGTTTCCGTCAAGCTTTTTCTCCATTCGTTTAGTTAGCGTCCATGTAGTGCATCCATATAGCAGTCTCGACACGACTGCTGCATGGAAGAAACTGCGTTTTGTTTTATCGGTCAGGTCTGACTTCCATATGACCGATAGACTATCGATTGCAGTCCATGCCTTTGCTAGTCGCATGTTGATGTCTGTCTCGTTTGATGAGACACTGCTTCCTAGATAGGTGAACTTGTCTCCTAGTTTCAGAGAGCTACCGTTTAGTGTGGAGATGTCGCCTGTTTGATTAAAGCACATGTATTCCGTCTTGTGTTCATTGACATGGAGGCCTATGCCTGCAGCTGCTCGTTCCAGACTATGTAGCAGGGTTTCGGCTTAGTGAAAGCGCCGATGACATAGTGCTTTCACAAATAATACAAGTGTGTGTGTGTATGTATGTGTAAAAAGAATTTGGCATTAAATAATATGCCATGAAATTCAAACAACCAACCCCCATAACCAATAACCAACCAACCAAGCAACAAAACCTACTGAAGAGCGATGGTTAACAAGTGAGTACCAGTCTCTGATATTTGTTATTTTTTTAAAAATTTTTTGCTGTTTTTTTTCTCGTTTCCTTTTTTTACATGAAATTTGTTTTATCTACGCTTAGCTTGTTTAAAATTCTTTATCAAGGAAACAGAATTAATTCAGGCGTTTCCGACATAGTGAAATTATCCTTATATATATCATAATATATATATATATATTTACAAACCTCTACGCACATCCAGTATGTGACACAAAGTCAACTTATTTTCAAGCAGTATTTAACAAGTTTGAATTTAGAGTCTTTTACTCTAAGACCACTTACTAGACCAAAGATAAAGAGTTCAGTCTGCCCTACTATTTACCTATGGCTGGAGGGAGAATAACTGGAAAAGTTGGATGCATATCTTTCCTAAATGTTTTTGGTATGACTCAACCTGGGATCGAACCTTGGTGTACCGGGCCATCGGTGAACACTCTATCCACTAGACCGATATATACATGTATATATACTTTCCTTAAAGCTTTCCTTATTTTCTGATAAAGGACAATTTCTATTCGGTATTTTCAACGCATTTCATTGTAAAACATTTTGCAATGTCATTCCATTATCTATCTATCTATCTATCTATCTATCTATGTGTGTGTGTCTGTGTGTGGTACCGTTCATGATTATTTGGACGAACAAACATTTGGTTTAAATCTCCTGGATTTCAGAGTTCAAAACATTACGTAAAAACAGCCAAATTTTATTGCAAACAACACAATGAGAGATGGAGCTCATAAAGAGGGAAAAGGAGAAAAAAAAGGTGTAGAAAGAGGGGACAGACAGACAAACAGACAGACACCAAAAAAGAAAGAAAGAAATAAAGAAAGCGAAGAACTTATAACAGACAAAAGAAGACTTTTTGTTTACACCGAACGGAACAAACTCTCCGAAAAAAACTTCCCTCTCCATCTCCCCCCCTTTAAATAAAAAAATAAAAAATACTATTTGTCCTGCGTGAATATAGGGACGAACATTGCGAGTATAAAAGAGTCGTTGACGCATTGGGAAGTCTCGAACACAGACTCTTTTTCTCACCCACCTATCTCTGTAGACAGGTAGGGACCCACCCAAATATTTGCCCGTGCCAAGTGAGGTAATTATTCACTGGCAAAACTCCCAAAGTATTTCTGCCTTTTGGCGAAATGTGTAGGGATTGTTGTCAGAGAGTGCAGACGTAATCGAAGGGTTGGTCATGGGGGACGGGGTCTGATAGGGAGATGAGAATACGAAAGAGCGACTTTTGGGCGGGTGGGAGAAGTTAAGAAAAAGAGAAGAGAAGAGAAAGCTTCTAAAGAAAGATGGAGAAGAGGAAAAAAAGGAAAAGAAGACAAGAAGAGTTGGAGAAGAGAAGAAGTAAAAATGGAGACATAAGGTTGAAGAAGAAGGAAAAGATCCAGAACATGAAAAAAAAAATGAAGAGTCGGGGGATGAGAAGGAAAAGGAAAAGGAATGAAAGTAAGTGGGAAAGAAGAAGGAAAGGAATGGAGATATAAAAAGACGTTGTTACAGAAAAAAGAATAAGTAACAGGAAGAAAAAATAGAATGAAAAGGGTGATAATGGCAGCCGCCGTAGTTTCATTAGAAGAAGAAAAAGAAAAAAAAAACGATAAATTGATTTGATAAAATGGATGAGAAGCAATGGAAATATTGCAAGAAGAAGAAGAAGAAGAAGAAGAAGAAGAAGAAGAAGAAGAAGAAGAAGAAGAAGAAATATGGTGAAAACTGCGTATTAGGAAAAAAGATGAAGAGAAAATATAAGAAAAAAGATGAACATGCAAACGAAGAAGAAAGTTATGAACTAGAAACAGAATTGAATAAAGAGAAAAAGATGATGAAAAAGAAAAAGAAGAATTAGCAGCAAATAAAGAAGAAGAAAAAAAAAGAAGAAGTATGGTGAAAAGCGCGTATTAGGAAAAAGGATGAAGAGAAAATATGAGAAAAAGTTGAACTTGTAGAAGAAGAAGAAGAAGAGGGAGATAGGAAACAATAACAAATAAAATAACGATAATAAAAAAGAAATATTCTAAAAGAAAGGGAAAAAAGACAGAAAAGGAAGAAAGTGTTGGACAGGATAGAAAAGAAGAAGAACGCCGACATGTGCAGGTGAAAATAAAAGACACTAAAAGTCCCAGCGTAAATAGAGAATGAAAAATAATGGATCGAAATTAGCAAAAGAATTCGAAGAATGAAACCTAACAAGATGGAATGTCTAAAAGTCATGATGACCGGTGACATTCGACATTGGTGGATTTTAGATTGAAAAAAAAAATAGTTGTCGAATGCTGATTTTAATTCAGGCTGACCCACCCCTGGTTTTGAAAGCTGGACCCACATCTGCCTATTCTCACTCTTCTATCAAGTTGCTATTGGGCAAATATATGGACGTCTTATAGAGAACATAACGAATTTCCAATAAAAGAAGAAGGGAACTAATACGAGGCGAAAATTTGATAAAATCGGAATAGAAAAAGAAGAAGAAGGTGAAAGAAAAAAATGAAGGAAGAACGCAGTGGAAAATGAGGAAAAAACACGTAAAATAGACGAGAAAGTTAGAAACATGGAACAGACAAAAGACAAAAAATATTGCAATATATATATATATATATATATATATATATATATATATATATATATATATATGTTGTAAAAAGAAGAAACAGAAAGAAAAATACTTATAAGTGGATGAGAAAATTTTAATATTATCAGTTTCTGTTCACAAACGCGTTTCGACCTGTAGTTGAAATGTTCCAAGATATAAAATTATGAAAATTTTAGGTAGAAGATATATCTGGAGAAAATATTTTAGGAGGGAATTTTGAATTTAAAATGATGGTTTAAAAATAGATTACGTCATGGAATGTAAATTTTTTTCAAAGGTTATAAAAAACACAGCGTCATTTCGTATTGGAAAAGAAGGAAAGAAAAGAAGAAATAAGAGGGAAAAAAGAAGAAATAAGAGGAAGTGGGAAAAAGAGGGAAAAGAAATAGCAGGAAGAAAAGGAGAAATATTCTGGACAGATGGAGTCAGTGTATTTAGATGGAAGGCGGATAGAGATATCTATTTAACTATCAGAGTTTGTGTTAGTTGAAATCTTTTAACATTATTTTAGCTAGATAGGTGATATTTTTATAAAATCCTGGTCTCTGTTGTATGGTATAATTCTATCATTTTTCTCCATCATTTATGTGTATTTTTCTTTCCGTTTGTTCGTTTTACTGCATATCTGTCTGATTCATTTCAAATTCATAGCTGACACAAATATATATATATATATATAACTCTGTGTGTGTGTGTATGCTGGTATGTGTGATGGCCGTTTCAAGTCATCAGAATAGGATCTTCTTTCCAATTAGATACTGGAATTCATGTCTTTGTGTCGGCAGATAACTCAACAGGGCAGTTTCATTCTAACAGATTCATCCATTAAATGCGTATATATATATTTTTTCATCATACAACGTGTGAAAGCACGTGCGATACCATGTCCTCATCAGCCGCCATCCAGGGGTGATAACACAGTTTTGGTAGCTCAAGGCGGTACTGCCACTCCTGGCGCTACCAAGCAGCTTTTGCCACCGGACAGGGTATTAAGAGAATATATATATATATATATATATATATATATATATATAACATCACCTTGAATATACATTTTAATTTGCCCAAGTATATACAGGTACAAAATTTGTACAGGTAATATAGCTAGATTGCTGAAGCAATCACTTATACCAATACGGTACAGGTTAAAAAATAAGGGGTGAATTAACAATCAGTCGCTATGCATTTTCTGTACCTTGGTCAATATATCAGTATTGACTTTTAAAGTGTTGCAATTTTATCATCCGCCAATTCATCTTTGTCTCTCTGTCTGTCTGTCTCTCTCTCTCTCTTGATAGATAGATAGATAGATAGATATAAGAAATTAAAGAGTATCTTTCCAACTTTTTTGTCTTTTTCTTAATGTTATTTTCTGTTACTCATTCAACCAATTGGATTTTGTTTGCTTCCCTTTCGAATTCGTTGCATCATTCTGTGGAATTTATATATGTTTTTCTTCTATATGTCTTCTTATAATTTAGCATAAAACTCGTAGATGTGGACAGACACACACTCACACACAAACATACCCCCATCTCTCTCTTACTCTATATATATATATCCACAGAGACAAGATGTTTTTGTCAAAATGTCTACCGATGGCAGTTATCGCAGGGAACAGAGGGTGGATTTCTTTCTAGAAGCAAAAGAAGAAACAAAAAGGTCTAAGATCATCGAAACGATAGCATCACAGAACAAAGAAAGAAAGAAAGAAAGAAAGAAAGAAAGAAAGAAAGAAAGAAGAAGAAGAAGAAGAAGAAGAAGAAGAAGAAGAGAATTAGCTCTAGCAAAAGAAGGAGAATGCCAGCTGAAAGTCTTCTAATCGGATTTTCACCAAGGCGGGACTTAAGAATATCTACCAGGAAATTTTTAATCCTATTCTAAGCTTGATTTTTATTTTTCATTTTCCTCTTGTTCTTGAATAACAAACGTTTGACTCAGTGTTTATCGTAATGTGGTCAGCCGAAGTAAGAAAACCCTCAATAACTAAAATGAATTGTTTTCCGTAAAGTAAGAACAAAATAAAAATCAGGTAAGTATCTTGATATGTAGTCATTAGGATTTTAAAACGACGGGTTCATAGCCAAAGAATGTTTCTTTAGACATTAACAGAACTTTCCTGAAACAAAAGACTAAATAGAAACAAATGGGTTTTATATTGATTGTTTTACATCATCCTTCAAAGACATAAGGACCTAACTGTCTAAATCGAAATTTAAAATACGAGGTATTATTAAAAACTATCGCAACTAAATTATTGAAATTTTAAATGTAACAGCTGAGTAACTTATATGTTAAAGCAATGATTTCAAGAGAGCAGGACGATCAAGTGCCGATTTGAAGTAAAAGAAAAATACTTTAAAGTTTGGCTCAATACATTTTGATAAGTAACACATTTCATCTAATAATGGGAGTCAGCAAATAGAAAAGTGGATCTGTATCTTTCGAAGAAAAAGAAGAAGAAGAAGAAGGTCTCAAAACGTAATTTCTCAATACGTAATTTTTGGCGAATCACATTTTATCTGGTAATGGGAGTCAGCGAATAGAAAAGTGGATCTGTATCTTTCTTGAAGAAGAAATCAGTCTTACTACGCAACTTCTGAATGCGTAGTTTTTGACGAAAGTTAGGGTAACACGCCCAAGATGCGCCAGACTTAGTTCCATGCGAATTTCATTTGTTTTCTTATATGAGAATTGATCTCAGGGATAAGATTTAAGGAATTTGTCGACACTAAAGGAAATGATAACTGAAAGTAAAAATATATTAGCATGAGTGTATAGCGACGTATACTTATTTTTGGGCGCTACATATTCACATCATTATCAAAATATTATCCAGAAAAAGAGAGTAAAGAGAAAAGTAAGGAAGAAAATGAAGAAAAA